>JAUCNH010000083.1:1421244-1431690 GCA_032353275.1 Sardinella hualiensis | reverse complement strand
GTTAGGGTCAGGGAAGTGCCTTTCAGGCAACGCTGCCTGGAAGGTTCCGTTGAGGGCAAAAAACACCATTGAGCGCCTGCAGGAGAGTTGCCTCTCAAGGTACTAAATGATGGAAAAGCTTCTCTGTGCTTGCTGATCACTGTCTGGATCTATTACAGACTCACTCGATCACATAGATTTGTTTCCACCCTGCTCTGGCCATCTGGAGTTCAAAGCAGATGTCTGCCCCACTTCAAGGTCAAGTCAACTTCCATTACATCTCACTTCTATGCCCCTGACACAATGTGGCCATTAGCTGGATTTGTGTGTCTATCAGTCTAAGAGACTTTGTTTCTAATTAACAGCAAGGCTATAGAAATACAGTTAAAAGCAGTTAGATAGTTAGATATTTGACCAAAAGTGCACTTATGTGGGCCATGAACTGCAGTCTCTGGATGGGACGGATGACTAAAATTTGTATATTTTTCTTTTGGCTTATGAAGATACTTGATTTATCTTCAGAGAGATACTCACCCATGCAAGTCTTTCCATCCGCATTCAGCTGGAACCCTGTTCTACAGCTGCACCTGTAGGAACCCAGTGTGTTGGCACACGCCTGCTGGCACTGATGGCTCTCCTCCACACACTCATTTACATCTACACACACACACACACACACACATAGAGAAATATTACAGTGTCACCACCTGTCTGTGACAGTACTGGCAGAGAGACAGAGAGAGATTAAAGGTGACGGGCCGTAAACAACTCCGGCTCCCCCCTCCCTCCCTCCTGCACCTGCTCGCCGATAAAAAGCTCCTTCAGCATCACCTCATCGCCATGGATACCACCACCGCTCTGCCTTTCATGTCAAGAGGGGAGTGGAAGTGAGATGCTCTTTGATGACATCGCCGCCACCCCCCCCCCCCACACCACACCACACCACACCACACCACACAGGTCTGGATACTGCATCTATGTGGATGTGGATGAGGTTCCCCTTCTACAGCATGGGACAATGATACAGGAAACATCTGCCGGTCATGAAAGGACTCCATTTCATACGTCATTCATTCCCTGTCCCATCAAGAGACCCCACATTACAGGTAGCAGGTGCAGCACTTAATTCACCCATACTTGTAAAAAATATGACAAATAATCATTAATAAGTAATGACCAATGGCCATTAGCCCACCCGATACAGTTAATATTTACAGCTGCCAATTTTGTAACTGAGTGCGCTATGCATTTCAGTCAAGCAGTATAAAAATCTAAATATATCACTAAATGTTGCAATCAATTACTAGTGGTGAATGTAATGTGCATGCACTACAGAAGGACATGAACCAAATACTGTGTACTGGCGCCAATGGGCAGGTCTAGTCATGCCTGATCTTTTTTCAGTCTGAATCCCCCCCTGGTCCCTGCTAAAGCACTTTGTCTCCATGGAAAATGGCTTCACCTGTCAAACAGAGGCTGTTAAACCAATATCTACCAGAGTCGGCGTCAGAGCAGGGTCCTTGTCTACATGTATTTATGTGCTAGTAGTGATGTCTGGGAAAAATATTTAGTTGATAACGCTGTAGCAACAAGTTGAGGCAGAGCATTATTTGCACAGTATAAGAAAGAATGCCACTGAATGGTATATCTATACCATAATAGCACTCGTGCTGTCAGTCAATCAAGGCCTTCAGGTAGTGTGTGACCCCAGGATATATGTCTCTCTCAGCGGGCAGTGAGAGTCCTTTGACATAAATCCATCTTATATTCTCTTTCCTGCTTGGACTTGCCTCTCGTCACCCAAACTTATTTTAATGATCGCAGTGCCGGCACGGTCGGCCAGGGTCGAGAATTTACAGCCTTTAAGTATCTCTCAGGGCTATGTTTGTTAAAGCAAAGCCCCCACACAAGAAACAGCTGTTACATTCAATGTTCAGGTAAAGGCAGGCTATGGCCACACATAAACCAACACAACACTGACTTTTGACCTTGTTCAAAATCTATGCGCAAAGCAAATAGCAAGGAATAATGAAAGAACCCTCATCGCCATCAGTGTTGTGTCTAACACAATGCCTTTTGTGAATTAAAGTCAGAGATCCCTATAGACAGTCACATATTTCAGACTATTAGATGTCAGAGGGTTGCAGAGGAACATCATCACGTCAAAAAGTGTGAGCAGCCACTGCACACTTAATAATCATTTTACTGGTTGTGCTGTATTATATTATATTAGGAGGGAAACTCTATTAAAGGGTCACCCTGCTCAAGTCGGTCTTACCTCTGCATGTGCGCAGGTCCTCCAGCAGCATGAAGCCCTGCCTGCACTGGCACAGGGCGCGGTGGTGCGGCCCCACGGTGCACAGCTGAGAACAGCCTCCGTTATTCAGCGAGCATGGCGTTACCTCTGATCGAACACACAACAAAAAGCACAGTGGAGTGCGTTTCCATGGAGCCAATAAACAGTTTTGAATCAGTTTAGTGAGAATAAACTGAATATGCCTGTCTTTTTCCGATTGGAATAAACCGAAAATGGCCATATTCAGTTAAATTGTAAACCGTTTACGCATAGGCCTATGCTCTAAACGTGACATTTTCTACTTGCTTGTAAACAGGTCCAAGAGTGGACTGAACTGGGAAGAGCTCGAGCAGAAAGCCAGCAACAGAGTGAAATGGAGGTTGTTTGTCGACGGCCTATGCACCCAAGAGGAGCAAAGGGCTCAAGTCAAGTCAAGTAAGTCAAGTCGTAAACAGGTTAAACGGTTTATTGACAAACAGAATTTGACCAATGAACTGATTCCAAACCATTTATAACAATCGGTTTGATGTCAAACTGATCACTGTGCTCACATGTTTGGAGTGGGTGGCGGGGCTCCATAAACACTTGCCCAGGCACAGGATGTTTTTGCATCATGGTGATGTGCCCTACATACAGCTTCCCCCTTGCCAATGGGACTGAGCCAGCCAGTCAGCAAGCCAGCCCCTGCTGCAACATTTTGGGGATTTCTGTCAGACTGCTCCACTGATGTGTTCTACAGACGGTCTGGAGCATCACGGCCACTTCCTCTACTGACTTCCCTCCCTCTCTGCCTGCCTGTCTGCCTGCTGGGCTGACTTAAAAGGCCAGGCCACGAGGCTCCCCCTTTTTCACCTGTTCAAACACGTGGTGTGGAAGTTGAGAAGTTGATGTATGGACTTTTATCAGACTTGGGGGATTTTTGTGTCTGTACGAATCTCGTGTACAGCAAGTGGCTCTTTAGGCCTCAATACCATTGTGGAACGGACTGTAAACCAATGTTTTCTCAACCTCAGTCATAACACTGGGACCCAGATTCTACATTCTTCAAAAAACCACAATCTAGACCCGTGCTTAAATCAACTTATCCACTTAGCCACCTCAAATGGGACAGCTGAAGCTAAACACTATTGACATACAGTATTTGAGCGATGAAGTGGTTTGATAATGATGGAAATGCGTCCTACCCAGGCATGCTGGTGTGATTCCACTCCATGTGCCGTTCTGCTGGCAGTAACTGTAAACGTCCCCATTGGCCAGCGAGTAACCATGGTAACAAGCATACTGGATGTAATGCTTGTACTGCAGCCGGGCCGGCTTCTCCATCGTACGGAAATAGAAGGTTCCGTGGGCGGGCAGAGGAGGGTACGGACACACTGGCCTCCGCTTTCTGATTGGCAGCTCAGATGGACGGGCTTCGGAGGAGGCTTCCAGCTCTTGCGGGTAAGGAGAGGGTGCAAGACTTGGAGTCTCACCAGTGCTGGAAAAAGCCGAGCTGGAGGCTCCATTTGTTTGGCTGGCAGAGCCGCTTATTGGAAGTGTTTGGAGTCTTTGTAAAAAGCCCAGCAAAGATCCAGTAACAGAACTGTCCAGCTCAGGTAGACGCGATTGTTCGAGGCCATGTTTGGGTTCAAAGGTCAAAGGAGCTTGCACACTCCCCTCGGGGCTGTCTGGGTCTGTGGCCAGGCCAATTTGCACGTTCGCACTTGCTGAAGTGCTCCCTGTGTGTGACTGCTGATTCGCAAGTCTCTGTGGTGACGCTTGTGTCACATCTGCTGCCTCAGTCACAGCCTGGATGGGCTCCAGGTGGGTGGCCTCCGTCAGCGTCTTGCCCAGGGACTGTGAATCCCACCTGGCCCCTCCAGGTGAGACCCCTGGTCCTTGGAGCCCCTCGTCACCTTTTCCAATCAGGTGAGAGGATGTGCTGCCGCTAGCCGACGGCTCTGAAGGGAATGGGAGGCGCTGCTCTGGGGTCAGCCTGGGGGCTGTTTGATGAATGACTCCGGATATCTGCTTCAGCAGAAGTGCTTCCTTGTCGGTGATGGTTGCTACAACCGTCGGTCTGATTGCTTCACCCTCCTTGTCGGTCTTTGCATTATTGAGTGGAGGTTCCCGCACCTCTTTAGTGTCCTCATTTCTGGCCCCCTCAGTCTCATTCTCGGCGACAGGCAGCACAGATGGCTGGCCATCTATACTGAAAGTGAGTGGTGCTTGCTTGGTCTCTGGAGGATGCTCTGGCTTGGCTATCAGTGAGTCAGACACATTATCTGTGGTCATCTGCACAGAATCCACCCCGTTCCTCACTCTCCCCATGATGAGGAGGCCGTCCTGACTGCTATTTTGTGTGTCCACAGCAGTCGTTTGTGCATAAGCAGAGGTGCTGGTCACAGGCAAAGCCTGAAGATGTGGCCTTGATGTACTGAGAACGACTGGTTTTTTTGTGTTCGAGAAGCGATCAGATTCTTGAGTCTGCGTTGTTTCTGAACCTTCAAAAGGGAGTCCAAGTGTGTGGGCTTCTGGTGGGTCTTTTGTAGCTGATAGTGTGGGAGATGGAACGACCTCCTGTTCATGATTATTTTGCAGTGGCGTATCAGCTGCTGTTGGATCAACGCCGGACTGCTTTGGTGCCTGGCCGTCTATTTTGGATTCTGTAAGCTTGGTGCCTGTGGCTGTCAGAACAGGAGGCGTCTTTGCGATCGAGGCCAAGGCAGAGCCAGGTGTTGGGATGCTGACGGTGGTAAGCATCTGTTGAGCTCTGGTGGGGGTCTCAATGGCTTCCAGACTCCTCACCCCAGGGACCACTTCCCTGAATGCTGCAGTTTTCTGAAGCCACTGCTTCTTCACAGGTTTCCTCTGTAGCGGTGCCAATTTGGGCTTCACCAACAATCGTTCAGAGAGGTGGGACTTGGGGAAGGAAGCAACCAGCAGATAAGAGTCCTTCGAGGCGGTGTTGTAGTGGGACTTTAAATCTTCGTCTCCCACACCCACACTGAACGGAACTCTTAGGTTCTTCTCAATATTAGCACTGGACAAGACTGCAGGCTTCTGTTTATAGGAGCTCATAATATCCGACTCTGGTGGGAGGAAAAAGACACTTGTTTTAAGAGAACAGTGTGAACTGTTGAAGCCAAGTTTAAGAGGGTCAAGAAAGCAATAAACACTGTGCCCTGCACTGCACTTCTTGCAAATGGGAAACTGGAAAGGGAAATGCACAGGAAATGCACCATACCAAACCTGGACAAAGGACAAAGGCAGATCTACCTTTGCACACAGGCTTTGGGTTGCTCCAAGTTCTGCCCTTGCAGTACAGAATAGAAGTGCCATAGAGCCTGAAGCCGTCATGGCAGCTGAAGGCCGCGAAGGAGCGGTCCTCATTCACATCACTCCGTCCATGTGGAATCTCACCAGGGCTGGCACATCCAGAGGCTGGTTAACAGATTAATAGATAGTCAGATTAATTGATAGTCAGATTAATAGTCAGTCACATAGTTCATTGCCACTGGCATTCAAAAATTGGCTGCAGTTGCAAGATTCTATTTTAGTCAGAATTACATCTATGATCAATCAACTTGAGGCACACTTCACATGACTGAACTTGAAGTTACAAAGTGGTATACTGTAAATGGTTTAAAATGGAATTGAGCTGTTTAATTTGAAACTGTAAGCATGCTTTGAAATGACCGGAGCTAGTGAGGGCTGGTTCTTGGCATAGGCCAACTAGGCAATCGCCTAGGGCACCAAATATCAGGGGGCTATCGCTATGCATTTATTATTATTTATACGTTTTCCATTTGTATTTCTCGACAAGAGGGGGCAAAACTTAAATCTGGCCCTGGAGCCACTACAATGGCACACTGACCTACACACACTGGAGGCCGTCTCACCCACTCTCCCGACACACAACTGCTCGTGTGGTGCCCATGGATCCGAAATCCTGGGTTGCAGGTAAACGTAGCATACAGGCCTTTGTATCGAAAGAAGGTGCGCCCATTCTCCAAGTGCTTGAATCCCCTGCAAGGTTCACCAGCAAAGCCTCGTGAAAGAAACACAAACAAGAGAACTCTTGCAAAACAGATCCAGTCATGCACAATAGGGTTGATAAGTACCAAGAAATCTATAGGGTACACTGATTTCTGACCAGCTATGGGGTGTTGTTGCAGAGTGAAGAGTCTAAAACCCCCCTTAGCTTTTCTAAAAAAAAAAAAAAAAGGACCCATGGGGCTCATATCAGCGTTTAACTTTCAGCATTCCAAATTGTTATTAACACGCAATTGTGGGGCCTAACTGTCAAAGCTCATCCAGTGGGGTTTCTTCTTACCTGACTGCAGAGTCCAGAGGAGAGACAGGATAGACAGCAGCCTTGCATGGGCCTCCATGGAGATGTCAGGCAATGAGGACAGAAGGTGTGTGTATGTGTGTGTGCGCGTGTGTGTGGAGCCAAGGAAGATCTAAGCGCACACTGACAAGAGTTTAAGGCTTGTATGTGAGCAGAGGGAGCGATGGAAAGGGAGAGAAAAGGGGGTGGGATCATTCACTGCGTTGACAGGATCTGGAGAACACGCCCCTTCTCCCCTAAAAACTCTAGAGAAACAGAGGGAGGACTGCCTGGTCACACAAGTCTGCAATGCTTACAGATAAATTATTCCAAAAAGCTACCTTCAACAGATGATGCTTATGGTAAACAAGTGCACTTAGACAAAATAGCACGTCTGACATTTTCCAGCTCAAATAGCTGAAGTAGACAAAGCTTCAAGAGACAAATTACTCCCTTGAACATGATACGAACAAAATTTGACCACAAGGGCATTTTTTTCCTGCAGACATGTGTAACTCATTTTCAAGACTCAAAGCTTATGTTGTGATGAAGAAAAAAAAAAAAAACAATCCACAAAATGTGTTTGATTTCCTGTCCATCCTTCAGTTCACCTTTTGTTACTTGGATAACCCACCCTCCACTTTTCTTCTCTCTGTGGCTGCGCACGCCAACGGAGTTACACCAGACTCAGAGCAGGAACCTTTCCCACCTGGGGCCTCTGGGATAATAAGGCAACATACTGATTTCTAATCATCAGCATCAATACAAGTGCAAACAACATTGTAAAGGTCATCTTAATGTCAATAAGGACTCATATTTTAAAGGAGTCATATTTAAACACTTTGGGTATGATCGTGTAATACCACCACAGATTTCTACTTCTTTTGGTAACAAACCAAGATCAGATGGTAAAACTAAAATAAAATCCACCAGCCTGGCAAAGGTTTTTAAATTTAAAGTAACTGCAAAAAACTGTCAAGTAATTTAGTAGTTTCACAGCCTCGTTGTGCCTCTATGACTGAGGAAGTCCATGTTAGGGCTGTGACTGTGTCCAGCTGCATCTGCAGCTCCGCACATTGGCCCACTAATTCACCAGTGTCCACCTCAGACAAGTACACAATAAGGAGGTGCTTGCAGACATCAGGCTGCTATCTCCAGCCCAAACAGACGAGGAGACATCAATATGGCCGCCTCAACCCTGCTGTTGTTCCTTTACATCCAGTTTGTGCACAACACGGAAGGCCTCTAGGAACTCATTGAAGTCGATGCTGCCATCCTTGTTGAAGTCGATGCTGCGCGCCATGTCGTCAATGGCCTCTTTGTTCACAGCCACGCCCAGGTGAGAGCTAAACAGCTTCCAGGTCTGACGGAACTCTTCAATAGAAATGAGACCTGTACAAGTTGCATAAATAAATGTACTAAATAGAGTTTCCAGTTTCAATAAATAAATGGATAACTAGATAAATAAAATAAATATATCCTCTTTGTCCTCAATTCTGTCTGTTTTGACATTACATCTGACTGAAATCTGAAATCATAATCCAAGATTGAATGTGCTGTTTTTGGCAGTGTTGTGTCTCTACTATGCTTACTCCTGGCATGTACAACATTGCGGTTACACTAAAAGCATGAAATGTTTGTCTTTGTAGCGCAGCAGACCACAAGGTTGGAAGCATACCAGTCGGACTTACCAGAATGATCTTTGTCTATGATATTAAATATGATCTCCAGATCTGTCCGATACCTATAGAGAGTTTCTGCCACGTTTGGAGCAACCTGCAACAAAATCATCAAACAATCATTACTGCCCATCTGATATCCATTCTTTTTACAGAATTCAATTCAGTTCATCTGCTTAGGCTTGTGATCTGTTTTAACAGAACTGTTTTCCATGACTGTCCTGGGAAATGTGCTGAACACGGTGCTCATCTGTCGTTGTTAATTGCTGCAATATTTTGAGCCAAACAATAGTTTTATTCTCCAGCATAATGAAATGTACCGGTAAAACATCATTTTTGAATATTGAATTTTGACCTGAGGAACCGGCTGTCCTGGGCTAACGTCCTCAAAGCAGGACTTGTACTCCACATTGCCGTCAGGCGCTAGTCGGGCCAGCCGTGGCCTGAGGGTCCTCCAGGGCAGATCTAGCCTCAGCACCGACTCCACCACCTGTGCCCAGTCACTGACGGAGAGGCAGCCTAAACAAGCACACAGGCAAACTCAATGGAGCATTTTCTTTTTAAAGATATTTTTTGGGCTTTTTGCCTTTAATAAGATAAGACAGCTGAAGAGTGACAGGAAACGAGTGGGAGAGAGAGATGGGGAAGGATCGGGAATTACCTCAGGTTGGACCCGAACCTGGGTCCCCCGGCACGGTGCCACCGGAGCATTTTTTTTTTACCACTATTTTATCCACTATTTGAAATTCTGTGATATACATACAGGACCTAGACAGCTGAATCCCAGTCTCTCCACCAACCCTAAGCTCTAGCCTGAACCTTCAAAGACTTAACTGCCATGAATCAACCAATGATAAGTCTATTCATACCTGGTAAGTCTTAGAAGGGCACAGGGTTTAGGGGTGGGGGGAGGACACTTCAACAATGTGTGTGATGATAAAATCATGATTTGTTGCTACAAGTTAGAATAGATATGAAACTCAAACATACAGGAACTGTGAAGCAAAGCATTAGTCCTCCTTCCAGTTCAGGCTTTTGATCACATTCAGCACTGCTGATACCGTATAAAAACCACTGAGTGTTAATGTTCTCCGTTATGTTTTGAGTGGATCACCGCCACACCTACATATCCACATTGAGGGTGCTCCTGAAAGCAAATTTTCCACTCCATCCTTCTTTGGCACTGTTAAAATACGCCCCAAGGTCTGCTCGAGAGGAGAGGAGAGGAGCGGAGCTGCACAGCTATTGAGGTTGGAGTCGAGGCAGTTTCCCCCCCCATTTCACATGTGCACAGGAAACGTATGGCCCCGCATTTTACTGAACCCCTCTAAAGTGCTCACCTGAGCCACATAAAGAGCTACTTGAAAGGCGATTTTTAACAGCATTCAAGACAGGAAGCAGCACCAAGGCAAAGGAACTATTTGCTGGATTTCCATCTTGGACGGTGCTTCAGGCATCTGTGCGTTTATGTGTGTGTGTAGGTGGATGAGCGCGTGCCTGTGCCTGTGTGTGTGTGCGTGTGTGTGTAGTCCTACCTGTATTGTTTGTATCATACTGCTGAAAGGCAACCATGAGCTCAGAGCGATGGGCAAACAGCTTCTCTTGCAGAGCCTTCAGGGCAGATCCTTCAGCCACACTCACCCTGAACCAAACAAACACACACACACACACACACACACACACACACACACACACACACAAATACAGCATGGAAACACTGTTGGATGAGCTAATTCCTTTTGAATTCCTGCAATCCCATGCAAGCTTCCAGGATAGAGACCCAGAGAGACAAACACGATGTGCAAACACAGAACAGAGAGGAGCGAGGCTCATTGGACACCTACTGATTAGCACACGGGGAAGGAGATGCAACATTCTATCACACATTCTATGAGACATTCATTTTGCCCGATGGTGAGATTGAGAATTAACCTGGCTACTCCTTAAAAGGGAAACTCCAGCACATTTCCACCCATAAGCCACTTATTTAAGCACATAATGGCTGCCGTGATTGGTGGTGGTTAGTAAGATACCCCTTCCTCTATGAACTGCTTTGGGTGGTTAAAAGCACCAATCTAAATAGTAGTAGCAGTAGTAGTAGTAGTTAGCCTGGCTAACACCAGCCTAAATCTCAAGTGAGATTTAGTCTGGGGACCACCTATACATTTTCTCGTACGGGA
>JAUCNH010000083.1:1197310-1208796 GCA_032353275.1 Sardinella hualiensis | reverse complement strand
GAAAATCATACTGAAAAGCAAAATGAAGAATCAAAAATGGAGCAACTCGCATGAATCAACTACTGGTGGTGACACAATAAATAGTCACCCATGCTTCTGTTAACACTCCCAATCATGCATGTCCTTAATGATACAAGACTCTCAGTTTCTCCCAATCATGCATGTTCTTATTGACACAAGACTCTCAGTTTCTCTGGCGAATGCCAACCAACGCTGCACAGTGCTGGGCAGTGGTGCTAGTCCCAACAGACAACCTCATGGGGTCTGTTTCTGACCTTCTCTGGTTGGAAAAATGCACACGAGTGATGGAGGTCATTCTAGCAGTGGACCTCCTGATCATCCTTTCACAAAAGACTCTCCACTTGTGTCTTGGGGTGTCCTCGATGCTTCTGAGGCTGGAAGTCCAGAGATTTCACAGTTACGTTTACCCCAAAAATTGAGGTAACCAATCAGAGCGTTGCTTCTGACATAGGCGGGCCAGATGATGACGAGAGTGCTGGCTTGAATCCTTTCTTGTTGTGATTGATCATAGCATTATCCAATTGCGTGCAGTGAGACTTTCAAATACATGCCTGGTTTCACCGCTCAAGGTAGGCTATTTACGTTAGTCTTGGCCAGACCCATAATCTGAAAGATGATCAGGGTTTGGATTTCCAGGCTAGCTAAAAGCTGGGACATGGGTGATATCTGAAGATACTCTCATATGGTTGAGAGGAGACAACCCTGTAAGATGGGTATAACAGTCATAGATTTTTAGTGATTGGCGAGCTTAGGCTTGTGAGTTCAACACCAACTCAGAAGGAGCTGACAACCTTGCATTACATTTAACAAGCTTAGTATCAGTGATCCTGATGGTATTTCTCTGACCTGCCCCCACCCCCACCACCCCCCCCCCCCACACACACACACACACACACGAACACACACACTTCTCCGACACAAGAAGCCAACAACAGATCTTATAATGAACATCTGACATGGGAACATTCCAGTCTTTATCAACTGATCTGTTTATGCACCACGTCCTTCCTGAAATCTGCTTCAAGGTCATTGTTATTGTCAGTTGTATGTTTGCCAGCCAGTATATGCCTAGTTAGCCTCACAATTTTAGGTCAGTATTGGACTTTCTAAGTATAAAGATGTAGGCTATGGTATGTTATCATTCCTTTGCTCAATTGGAAAATGGAGTCTGGTGCTAGTGGGGAGATAAGCTACCAATGGGTTTTAGTTCAGGCAAGAGGAATCATTATTGTCTTGAATAGGCTGTGCTCAGTCTGACTGCATGTGTTGAATTGGTACGCCTAGCTCTACATTTATATCGAATCGAAGCACCTATGAAAGACGTCTGGCTCAGAGATGTCTTAGATCAGAAAATCATCATCAAAAATATGTGCAACACTGCCATCTCCTGGGCGATTGGGGTGCTTACATGCATCATGTAGGCCTACTGAAATTACAACTGTAAACATGCGTGAATGGCAGTGAGTGTTAGTTACATAATTAATTCTGAATTCAGCACCAGCTGTTATTATGTACTTAAAGTAATAGTCATAAAGGTATAGGGGAGCTAAATGACAGAGTAAATGATAACCTGCATGTGAAAAGACAGGTCTGGTTTAATTAAAGAATTAGTATTAATACCAAAAACACCACTTTTAGGCTATTATTTTCCATATTAGTCAACCACTAATTGAATTAACCACTAAAACTCAATGAGACAGACTACTCGAGACAGACTACTCCGACGTAACGTCGTGCGTACGCGCAGCACATATGGTCACGGGAGCGCGCAATAGGTCAATACAACATTGAAGTCACTGCGCCATCTACAGCTGCGCGTCAAAACAGTTCTTCTCCTCCCTCTCGCCGGGTAGCCCCGATGAATGCGGCTCCGTGGTTCAGTCAGCCGTCTCCGAATCGTCTGCATAAAAGAGTAGGGGAGACGAAGACAAAGATGGCTGAGTGATAATGAGACTGCCCAGCTCTGTGCTTGTTTCGGTCTCCCTGTTTACAGCTGAGACGACGGCTGCGTTATATCTGAGTACCACATACCGCTCTGCTGGAGACAAGATTTGGCAGGGTTTCACGTTGCTCTTCACGCTTCTTCCGTCAGTCCTTGTGCAGCTCACCCTGATATTTATCCACAGGGACCTCAGCAGGGATAGACCTCTCGTGCTTCTGCTCCATATTCTGCAGCTGGGGCCGATTATCCGGTAGGGTGTGCCTGAAAA
The DNA here is from genome assembly GCA_032353275.1 of Sardinella hualiensis. NCBI lineage: Eukaryota > Metazoa > Chordata > Actinopteri > Clupeiformes > Clupeidae > Sardinella > Sardinella hualiensis. The sequence goes on along the minus strand of JAUCNH010000083.1, from coordinate 1,206,565 downwards.
ACAACCAGAAATCTGCGAAGACTTACATACATCACATAGGCTACATTTACAATGGAAAATGATTCTATCGTCCAACAGAATAGTGTTATTCGATGTAAAATCGCAGACAGCATAGTTTTGTGTTTCTGTGTCTGAACGCTGGATATGTAAAAGTGCTGTGGGTTACAGAGAAATTAATGCAGTTTGTGTACTCAGTCGTGCATACAATGCGCGCGGCCTGTTTGTTTGTTTACCATGTATCGATCAACAGTTTAGTTGAGCATGAGTTTTGCGTGGTCATAACGTAACGTTAGATTCGGTACTTTCTCAGTCAGTTCATTTCAAACCAGTATTTGAGAGGTAGAAAACACAAAGTGTCATCCTAAAGCGTTATTTATCAGGTCCTGTGGAATCATTTGTCAGGGTACATACAATGTTGTGGGTCGTTTGGCTTGATACTCGTCTTCTTCTAACGTTACGTTAATCCATTGGTGACTACCATGGAGTCCCGCTACTCGACCTGTAAAAGGCCGTATGATCGAGCCATTGATGGACACAACAGAAAAAAATGAATGGACTTTTAACTACACCTTGTGGTTAAAATAAGACAAACCGCAATTAGAAAAAAGGGTTTCAGCCTTAAATAGCCGTCCCGGGACCACTAATGTCGCCTTTTTCATCTGGTCTGGTACCTAACGATTGGCTTAAAAGCCTCTCCACTCGCCTGTTTCCTCCCAGTGTAGGCCTACCATTCGCCAACAATAGCATTTTGTTTGACAGGTTTTTATTGAAGATCTTTATTCTGTCAGTGCTGTGCACGGATGCTATTTTCAGTCTATTTGTCAGCAGAATGTCCTCTGTAGACCTCCAGGAGGTCTCATTATTGTTTATTTCATGAATGTGTATTTGCATCACCTTAGTTGTCTCTCTAAGTTGGCATTGAAAAAGCAACCAAACAAAACAAGCCAAACCACAATGCTCTGTCTTCATGTTTAATCTACAGTAGGCTATGAGCCTCATACCCATTTGCTTGGCGCTTGCCTCTCCAGTTTTTCTTGTTCAAAAAGTCCGTCTCAGCACACTTAGTACTTTGTATATTTTGTTGGAATTTGATGCCATGAGAAGTTTTTTCACTCCCAAGTTTCAAAGTCAAGCTGCCCCCTTTCTCTGAACCACTTAAGAATGGAAAGCTAGATAAAACCATACCAGCCAAGTGTTTATCTGTCACTGGGCATGCTGCCCTTGGCATACTAAGCAAATTAAACGGGCACCTTGCCCAACGCCAGGGCCTCAATTCTGTGGGGCTGGATGCCCATGCTGGTGTGGTGGTGAGGGATGTAGGTGCCAGTGCAGGTGTCTCAGGTTGCTTCCCAGATTGATGGTCAGCAGTCTCGTCTTTCCTTGTGCCAACAGACTACAAAGACTGAGTAAAATCAGTAGCATAGAAATCTTAGACCTACCCTAACAGTAGCAAATGTTTTTGCTAAGCAGGTTATGTCTAGAAATGAACCATAGGGATCAGTAGTTGGACCAATCACATGGCTCTGTCCTTATAGAGAGCTGGTTAGATGCTAATCAGATTGCCCATTGTGCAGAGGCAGTTTGAAAGACAACCGCTGATTTCGCCCCTTCTGTTGAGCCCAGTCAATCTGTAGTCAGACTATACATTTTAATGTTATAGTCTAGCGTATCTGGTTATAAAATCAGGCCAATTTATTCAGAATTATTTTATATTCATGGCATCTCCTTTAGGAAGCGGTGATTGTGTCAAAGCTTAATTATGCATCTGAAGGATTGAAGCGGAGTAATCAAGAATATTTTATCTAAAGTCTCATTTCTTGTAAATGAGCTACCAGTTGGGGAAGGCTGACCAGTCAAACATGGAGGTAGCCAAAGAACCTCAAATAATTTCATTGCTTCATACTAACACAAATCAACACTTCCTACTGTTCACCACTCAACATCTTTCCTCACTTCCTGCATTCTAGATAAGTCCTTGCAGGCTTTAAGTGCTTCACCTGTGTTGGCTTCTCATCTGCTCCTCTTTTTCACTTTTACTGCAGGTGCCTGGAGGCCTTCTGTATCTATGGCAGCGCGGGCAAGTTCGAGGAGCCCTATGTCACCATCACCCGGAAGAAGCAGATGCCCAAAGGTGGGCTGTCGGAGGAGGTGGAGCAAGAGGTGGGCCAGGCCGAGGGCAAGCTGATCACCCATCGCGCCGCCTTCGCGCGCACCTCCGTCATCCAGGCCTTCCTAGGCTCCGCCCCGCAGCTCACCCTGCAGCTGTACATCTGCGTGCTGCAGCAGGGGGTGTCCATCGGTAGAGGTACGTCCCGTCACAACCCGTCACGTCCCGTCACGTCACGTCACGTCCTGTCCCGTCATGTCCTGTCCCGCCACGCCACGCCACGTCACGTCAGTTCAACTCATCAACTCATGTAATCTTGCGTCATCTTCCATCATCTCAGTTATATTTACAGTTACAATAGTGTATTTATCTGAGTCTTTTTCCCTAAAGTGACAAAAATAAGACTTCTTAAGACGAAAATTCCAGCTACATTGCCGAGGAGACATTAGACCAACAATACATATCTTTGGTCTCTGTTTTGATTAATCCTGCTTGTCAGACAATTTGATGTGGTACTGTACCATCTCCATATGAATTTGGATAGGAATGTTATGAAGGGTGGATAACCACATTCCTTCCAGCCATCCAAGATATGCAGTTCTGGGTGGAGGGTAGGAAACTACTGCAACATAATAGAACATCTTTTTTTGACACTGCTGTTGTTGTTGTCGGTGTTGTCATTATCAAACACCAATCAGCATCTTCTAGCCGTGCCTTTTAGGTGGCTAGTCCTGTAGTTCACACTAAAAACTACATGTTGTTGCTTTAACAGTAGCGCAACAATAGCTGTAATTAACATCAATCGACTGACAGAGGATGAGCGTTTAGAAGTTTAGGTAGGTTGAGGGCAGTAGGGGGAGATGGTGGTGTAGGGAGAGGGTGTGTGGAGGAGGGAGTGTCATGTCGAATTATGTCATATTTCATGTCACATGATGTCCTGCAGCACATTTGACTGTCCTTTCTCACAGTGCAGACAGACAAAGTCACTGTAAACGGTGGTCTGCATAATGATATGAACAGATTAATTTATATTAGTGTCCTACTTACAGGCTGATAGTTTTTTTTTGTGTGTACTTAACATCACATCATCACGTGATGCTTCTGAGGAAGACTGTACTGTAGGTGTGAAGTAAAACCATGTCAAAATGCAAATAAAAGAAAAAACTATCAGCCTGTGACAAGGAGACCAATATCACATCATTGGTCCTCATGATTCATACCATGAGACAGCATCTTTTTGGAGAATCTTTGTAAGAGGTTAGTCAGTGTTTTATTTACATCTGTTTGCTCTGGATATTGCTGTCACTGCGGTTTGCATGAAATACTGTATGCTGTTGCAGTACATGTAGACCAAACAGTAACAAACCAGGATGTGTTCTGGAATAAAGCAAGGCTAAAGTGCTGTAGCAGTGATGTGGAGTAGCGTCTTCACTGATGCTAGCCATGCAAAATAAATGTCCATATTGTAAGGGAACTCAGGCAAACGCACAGGATGACATTAGAGCTGCTGCCTCACTTTCACTTTTTTACCCACTGTGTGGCAAACACGTGTCGCCTGTGTGTGAGCTGGCAGTGTGAGTGTCTTTGGGAAGAAAGCGATGTGCGACACCATTTGGAAGGATTTTTTCTTTTCGGTTGAACACAGAAAGTTGTTCAGACCAAGGACTGTCACAGAGAATTTCTCTCTCTAAACATACCAGGTGTCAGTTCTAGCTTGAGAGTTAACGGAAATAAATGCCAAATAAATAAACCCACCTAGCATTACTGTCATCCCATGCCTGTCTTTAAATCGGGGATTACAGTGGGAAGGGAAGACTGTCGCTTGTTGGGAATTACATGTCTTTGTCATTGCACATTTTTATTTTCATTTCAGTGAATTTAAGCTCTGAATCTCTTTGTACATTTTGAATAGGAACTCAGAAACAGGACGTTAGCCCATCACTACAACAGGATGAGTAATCATTTTTGCTAGATTTTGTCTGACTGTCTGGCTGTCTGGCTGTCTGCCTTTACGTCTTATGCAAGGCTTGACACAAGCTATTTACTCTTCCCCACAAAAACCATTACACACATAATGTCCGTCCAGCACGTACAGTTCTTGCAAAGGTGTTTTCCTCCCTGAGATCCATCGTTGGCTAGCAAATCAATATCCTTTGCCCCACCAAGAGTGAGTGACTGTAAATGAACCACACAGCATTCCGGATGGCGTGATGGCTTCCAGTGAAGTCACTGCACGGATGAACGGTATTTGAACCGGCTCACGGTCGTGCGGGGTGACCTCGTAAACTATCCAGAGATGGACGGTGGAGTGTAACTCAAACCCATGATTATTTCTAGCTTACTCCTGAAGGAGGGTGGGGGAGGGGGTTGCGTGTGTGTGTGTGTGTGTGTGTGTGTGTGTGTGGGTGGGGTTGCTGGGTTAGGGTTAGCTTGAACGTGATTCATGCTTTCCTTCTGTCAGCAGTGATCTGGAACTTTTTCTTTGATTATATTTAGATAAATTGTGCCGGCGTGCACGGTGGAGATGGGTTAACGGCTGTGGTGGTGCCGAACATTCATTCAGTCTTCTGTCTGACCTTCTGTGTTCAACAAACCATCACATGAAATATTGTTCCGTCAATTCTGAATCCTCTCTCTCTCTCTCTCTGGTGGCCGTACCTCTCCTATCTGTCCTCTTGTTTACGTACTCTCAACATTACACAATCCAGCGCCTCTCAAACTTTTGTCTGTCATTCCTGACATTATAGGATGGGGGGGATTTTTGTAGTCCCACCTTCTCGTCCCCCATTGCCTAAGCAGAATGAGCGACATTGAAACGTTACTTTTGTGGACGAAACCCACGTTACATTTTCCTCCCACTCCTTCTGTATCTGATCTCAGTTCAGTTTGTAGGTTGGCCTGTGTTTGACTTTGCTGGTGTGTTGCTGCTTTGTTAATGTTAATAAGGCCTTAGCGATAGCTGGGTGGACTGTATGTTGGTGTTCAGATTTCAATAATGGAAGATCAAATTACCAAAGATGGGCATTAAAAAAACAAACAAAATGTCCAGCTGATTGTTGTTCCCCACATCACATGTCATGTCATGTGACCCCCACTTTGACTAAAAAAGAGGAGTCTATAGGAGTCTATGGTAGACTAAAGCGTCCTCTAGTGAAATAATTAGATGGTAAGCTGAATGACCCAAACCCTTCACCACTCACTCATTCCATTCTGGCTGTTTTTTCCCCCTCAGTCAGTGTGTGTTAATTACCCACCTGTATGTGAGTTCTGCCGAATCAATGTTACATTCTCGTGCGGTGAGGCTACGCGTCGGCTCCTTCCAGTGTTTGTGTAGCGAGTGTAGTCACACTTGAATGACCTTGTGTAACTAATCTTATCTTTGCCCCAGAGCACCTTTTACTGTAATTGAGTCAACACATTAACCCACATGCTCAAGGAAACTCAGATGAATGAGGCCTGTCTTTGCCCCGTATCTTACTTGGTTCCTGGAATAGCCTGTGGAGGAACGGCTATCAGGAACTAGAGCTCTGAGAATTCAATTAGCAATGCTACTGTCACAATTATCACTTGATTATGTTCTTGAGAATGCCACATACTTTCACAGGTAATAAAACATCTATGTAAAATCGTAAACTAATAAAGCACTGGGATCATTTGATGACCTTATAAAGACTAGCTAAAGGCCAATTAAGTTACTTTATTGATCGTATCTACTTTTTATGTTGGCTACTGCAGGAAAAAGCACAGCCACCGCAGGGGTGATTCCAAATCACTGAATTCTAATGCAGCAGTTGTAGTGTTAGCATAGGTACTGCAGGCTACTGTCACTGTGGGTGTTTGAATCTGCTGCTTCAGAGGGGCCCCACGCATGGAGTCACAGGGGCTGCTGTCCTCATGCACTACTACTCTGTTGTGTAAGATAGCTGGCAGTTGTTATCTGCCGTTGGCAGCTATATTTGTGTCTTATCAGCGGAGACACCCGATGCCGGCAGTGATGGACGCAGTGTGAGAGACAAAAGATTCAGAGGAAAGGGAGGAAGTTGTTGGAACGGATACGGATACTCAAAGGCACGTCCTGGAACAGCCGGGAAGGTTGCACATTTGTGGTTGTTTATAAAAAGATGAGATGAGGACTGAAGCTTAAGCATAAAAGCATCAAATAGATTAGAATAGTTAATCCCTTATGATCTCCCCCCACCACCCTCTCTCTCTCTCTCTCTCTCTCCCTCTTTCTCTCTCACTCACTCAGTGTCTCTCTCTCTCTCGCTCACTCACTTCCTCACTCAGGGTGAGCTGCTTAGGGATCCAAAACCCAAAACAATAAACACTATTTGGGCGCAGTGCAAACATACGTCCTCCCCCGGCTCCAGTCAGGCCAGATTATCACCCAGAAGCATCTCTTCGCTTATGTGACCACCTAAAGCTGTTCCCAGCCCCTGGGGCACCATGAGGCTGCAGTGGAGGGAAGGGCCACCCAGAGTATAGTCACCCAACCCTGGGGACATGTTGGCACTCAGCCCCTGCTTGGTTCACAGCTGTTGTGATGTTTTCTGGTGACACCATATGTTAGGCAATATTAGGAACGCTTTAGCGTTATGTGTCAAAAAGTGATATTTTACTTTGAAGACCTGTGAAATAGAATGCTTTCTCTAAAAACATACAAAACCATCTGTTCCAGCTTCAGACTAGGCTAAATAAATGCTAAACTGTGTGCCCATCTCATGACGTTATTCAAAGGTCAGCCAGTCCATGCTATTTGGTGTTGTTTACTAGTGGGCTACATTGGAGAGATATTCCTGAGTAAACAAACCCATAATCCCTGTTGCTCAAAGTCACTGAGAGCTGTGGGGAGGAAAAAGAATGAGAAATTTTGGTACCTCAAAGCAGATAGAAAAATGTCTGCTAACGCTACTGTGGGGGAATAGAAACTCAATTTTTGTGTTCTTTTTCCAGCATTTAGTGGTGATCTCGAACAATATAGCTATGAACTGAATGGGGCACGGTGACTTACTCTGAATTTAAAACTAATTCTAGTTCTTATGAAATGGTGTTTTTATTTTAAAAAAGTTACATAGTACCTCTCAACATATGGCATCTGTTTATCTTTCATGTTTCATGTTTCATGCATTTGTGATGGAATATCAATGATTGATCATATAACTGTTTAGCCTCATTGCATTTCTTTGCCATCCTCTTCCCTCCCTCTCTGAAGGCACACTGATGGTCATCTCCCTGCTGTCCATCGTGTACGGCGCGCTGCGCTGCAACATCTTGGCCATCAAGATCCGTTATGACGACTACGAGGTGGACGTGCGTCCGGGCGCGTACCTGTGCATCTTCCTGTGGCGCAGTTTCGAGATCGCCACGCGCGTGACCGTGCTGGTGCTGTTCAGCTCGGTGCTGCAGATCTGGGTGCTGCCCGTGGTGTTGGGCAACTTCCTGCTCTTCACGCTCTACCCGTGGGCGCTCTTCTGGCGCAGCGGCTCGCCCTTCCCCGAGAACATCGAGAAGACGCTGACGCGCGTGGGCACCACCATCGTGCTGGCGCTGCTGACCTTCCTCTACGCCGGCATCAACATGTTCTGCTGGTCGGCCGTGCAGCTGCGCCTCTGCGACCCGGATCTGATCGACAAGGCGCACAGCTGGCGCCACGTGGCCGGCTACTACGGCCTGCGCTTCCTGGAGAACGGCGCGCTGACGCTGCTCTGGCATGCCTACCAGACGGACGTCTACCGCACCGTGGACGAGCCCGTGCTCGCCCTGCTTCTCCTGCTGGGCTACTCGGCGGCCATCTTCTTCATGTTGCTCTTCTACCAGTTCTGCCACCCGTGCCGCCGCCTGTTCGCCACCAGCGTCTCGCAGGGCATGTGGGAGTGCTGTGGCTCCACCTGCTTCCTCCTCCACGGGCCCCAGGGGGCCCAAGCCGGGCCCATCCAAGCCAAGGGCTCCCTGGAGCGGCCCCCCCTCACTGACATGGACAGCCCCAGCGGAGGGGACGCGACCTACGCCACTAACGGAGACTTGAGCCACAGCTTCTCCAGTAACGCTTAAGAACTGATTTATTTACCTGACCCCCCCTCCCTTTTTTTGCACACTAAACAAGTGCTCCTTGCTGTGAAACGAGAAGAGAAAACAAGAGAAACAAACAGAAGCAACACAAAAAGCACCATTAGTACTCGATAAGCCAATGAAAAACAGTTTGCTTTGCCTTGGCCACGTCGTGCTGGAATGTAAGAGGGAGGCTGAGGACCTTCGCTCCGTCTTACAAAGATTCCATCAGCATGGCTGTGGCAATCATCGTAGTTGTGACACCTTTCCAGAATGCATGTGAGCTACCTTTCAAACCTATGCTTATACAAAATTGCTGCTTTTGTTTATGTGATGTCTGTGTATGTTTGTTTAAATGTTGTGTTTTTTTGTTTATCTTTGTGGTGTTTACTTACCGAGTTACTATCTTATTTAAGCTTTGAGGTATTTATTTGATGATTGTATTACACGTTTTCACTAAGGAGAGGCGTTGCCATCTGACATAGTCCATTGATTCAAAGCACACACTCAGGTTTCTTCAAAAACAATATTTTGCTTTTGTTTATTAAAGCGCTTTAATTAGGAAATGTACTAGGATTAATGCCTACTACTAACAAAACACACAAAAAAAGCTAACCACATTAATTTCAATATGTATTAAATGACCTTAAACATTTCAGGGCCTTACTTTCAGATGGGACATTTGCATCATCTGAGTGATCAGTCTACCACTTGTTTTGTTTCAACACTCTGAAGAGCAACAGTGACACGATGCAAGATGAGACATTTTTTTTCTTTTCTTTCTTTGTTTCTTTTTTTTTTAAGCTGTCACCTTGTGACCTGGATGCTACAGTGAGCCTTGGTCTGTGTAAAGCTGTGAATAAAAAGTGTATTTGTTTACTTTCTATTTTTACACACATGCTTTGCACCCGTTGCACGTGGATTTTTACAGATTTGCATTCGAAAGGGACCACCTGTTGCACATAATTATTTGTTAAGGAAGGGAATACAAAAAAGAGAGATGTGTTAGAGATTGCTCTTAAACAGTGCTGCCACCTGGTGGTAAATGTCCACTTCTTGAATGTTGAATTTTGAGAAGAAGAAAAAAAAAGCTAACAGAG
>JAUCNH010000083.1:1187055-1197210 GCA_032353275.1 Sardinella hualiensis | reverse complement strand
ATCTTCAGGTGTGTTGGGCGTAGGGTGGAGTTCTCTGGAGGTAACTCCCCTGGCTCTGCCTCTTTTGCGCCTGTTCTGAGGCAGAGGAGCTGAAACACGTCTGGTTTGGTCTGCCTGATGTCTCTTCTCTTCTTTCCATTTTCATGAGCAATAAATCAGCACATTAGCGGCACCCAAGACAGCGCAGACAAGCTGCAAGGAGGACGTGCATCTCCGTTACACAGGTAGGACACAAAGTGGAATGTCTGTGGAAAAAAAATACTTTCATTGCACTGAAAACCTACCTCATAGGCCAAGGTTATTCAGTGGTGGGCTATCAAACTTGCCTATGAGATGGTTTAATCAATTCTAATTCATAACTATTTTGTTATAGCTCAATAATGACCTATATTTAGGCTATCAAACTGTGAAACATTTATTCATTATGAGAGATCATGTTGAGGGTGAGCACCTCCATGTGCAAGACCTCACGTATCGCACTTACACATTAGGACCAACAGAGGGCGTCGTCAGGAGGCAGGATTGCATCGCTGTGCGTGCTTTCATTGGCTAGAAAACGGAGAGCGACTGCGCTGTGAGGGACTGCAGCGGATCGGCTGAACGAAGCCCAGCGGAGAATCACAGCAACGCAACTCCAGAGAAAATTCTGCGCTTCGCTTTACTGTAGTATGGCATCAAGGAGAATGGAGACCAAACCAGTAATAACCTGCCTCAAAACGCTCCTCATCGTCTATTCCTTCGTGTTTTGGGTAAGTCGACCGCACCTTCCCAATGTTTTGGACTCCGTTAAGGCTTCTGAATAGCAAATATATACATCTGTGAGGGGTTTCCATCGTTTTTGTTGAATATTAGTGTGTTGTGCGTTGCTGCTGCTGGAACAAGTGTATGCCTATTTTGGAAGCGTAGTGAGTGGTTAACGACCGGGTGACGGCGAGCCAGCGTATATGTTCCAGAGATTCACTACTTGTACAATAAATTGAACATTAATGCTTTAGTGATGATATAAACACCTTGATCGTTATGGCATCAGTGTAACATAACGGGTACATTTTACCAGCATTTTCATCATGCAGGCCGTTGTATTTGGGATAGCCTACCTTGCATCTGACGGACGCAATTTTACATGTTTAAAATGGGTTTTCCATGACCTTCATACTGTATGCGTCAGCCTGTGTTGCAGACGGGTTCGACGGGCAGCATCCTCGCTCCGATGGGCTGGGTTGACGCTGTTCGGGGGACAGTGCATTGCCAATTCGAGCAATGGCAGTAACGCATTTTACAGACAATTGCAAACTCCTCGGCACCGCCCCGATGCTACCTATGCCAGGAAACATAGCGTTGAGCGGCCAAATGATATGGATATTAAGGTGTCTGCAGACCACCAAAGTCCCTCGACCAGCAAAGCTGCCACACCTGAAATTTCATTTGGATATTGACGCGTTTCGTGCGGTCTGACAGTAATGCATGCATATTTGCCTTTGCATTAACTTTAATGGTTTCATCGCATTGCTGATTTTGGAACATTTTTCCTGTTTTTGGCCTTTTGTGAATGTGTATAATCAACATGTTAATTATAGTTCAGAACTTTGTCATGGTGGCTGTGTAGACCAACAGTGTGTATGTCGTCTGCTCAGCAAGTTGGAGAGGGCACCAATAGTAGGCCTACAGAAAGGCTCTCAGTTGGTCAGTAATGGAAGAAGACTTCCTGACAAGAAGACTTCCTGATGCTTACTGACAACCAGCCAGTGCTCTCTGCGTGAAGGCCCATCTTCTAGCCTATCTGTGGTACAGAAAGGCCCAGAAGGATGGGAAGTTATAGTGCTGCCTGTGACCGAGGACAGGGTGTTTAATAAAGCCAGTGCTTCCACACTGGTAGAAAACAGCCATTCCTGTGATTAAAGACAGCTTCTGAGTGGTGCCTTACGGATGTGGAACAGGCAGGTCTTTCCCGTGGCCCCTGATGTGGTTCATTGGCTGGATCCTTGGTAATGGAGTCAGGCTAGGCTAGCCATAGTCATAGCCATACCTCCCCTCCCCATCCATATCCCTCAGCTCCCTGATCTCAGACTAACAGCATGGTGGTTGACCTAAATCCTTTGCGTGATGGTAAATGCACTCAGGCTCTCCATGAGACTGCATGAACTCTGCCCCCTACAAACTTCAATTAAGAGGAAACAACAGAGCCGTATATATGGGTTTTGCTCTGGTGCCAAAGTAATCTGAAAGTAACACATGGCAGACTGGCTATTTGACTGTGGAAGTGGCACAGTTAACGGAGGGGAACCGAGGATTTTTGACATGATTTATGCACAAAGGAATTCCTCATGATTTAATAATTCCAATGGCAAGTGCAGTCTGCAGGCTGTGCTCAGAGACTGGTAAAGACTTTGAACTTGTGCATAATTGGCAAAGGAAATCCGGCCCCTAATTGACAGAGGGAGAATGAAATGAAGGGAAAGTAAGCTTGTTTATGGTGGCCGTGCAATGGGGCAGAAAATAAAACTGTCCTGCAGCCAAATAACACTAAAGCTCTGAACAGTTATCTGCATTTTCAGTCAGTGATCCATTCATACTTGTTTACTATTGTACATTTATATTGGAATTCGTATTTGCCCCCTTTAATATAAATAGCATTACATCTTGAGTGTCTTTTTCTTCATGCATTTTGAAATCTATTAGTAGTACAGTACCTTTCTTTTGTTGAAGGTTTGTAATTATGATCTACTATGCTATGTCTGCAAAATGTCATGGTCTTATCTGTTACTGCCTCTGCCTGCGGTCAGCTAATGCAGTAGCCTTGCTCTTGTCCCTTGCTTCTCCCTGCACCTGCCCATGAGCAGTGGACTAGTTGGTGGTGAGCAGAGGACGGATGGGCAGCAGTCAAAGGGAGGGATGGAGGGGGAGTGAAGGAGGAGGACAGGAAAGAGGACGGAGGGGATGGGATGGAGGGATAGATAGGCTATGGAAGTCATGAGCTCCTGTGTATCTCTCCCTCCATCTTAACACAATGTGCTATAGAGGGTTCCTCTCTCTCTCTCTCTGTCTCCCTCCCTCTCTCTCTCTCTCTCTTTCCCTAGTGCACTCTGTTCCCCGAGGCACGCAGGAAAGGATGGATTGCACAGATAAACAGACAGAATGGGAGAACAGCGCTTTTCATTCCGAGAGAGAAAGAGAGAGTGTGTGTGTGTGTGTGAAAGAGAGAGCGAGAGAGAGAGAGAGAGAGAGGAAGAGGAGGTTGTTTAAGGCCAATGCAGTCGTCACTCAGTGGCAGCTCAGTACAGTACTTTGAGCTATGAGTTTCGACATGTGTTTTCAAAGCTCCATTTGAAATGCTAAAGATAAAGTCTGAATGATATCGTCATGGCATCCTAGCCCTGAGTGACACCCCAGAATGCCTCAAGACAGATCACACTCAGATGGTTAAATCATCTGCTGCCTTATGTACATGCCACTGTCTGTCTCATGATGCATTAGCCTACATCTTTTTTTTTTTGCTTTTAATAACCTTTAAGGTCAGTGAAACCTTACTCTCCAGGGCAAAACAGATCGGACAGGTTAAACTCTAACTCTGAGTGTTAAGGTGTTCTGGAAGGTCTCACCATACTGTAGTCAGATTTCAGATCAGAAGGTGTTAGGAAGACTTCATGAGAAAGCCAACACCGGACCAAGGCCAAGGATATCTTAGACTTCCGCTTTGAACGGCATCACTGTATAAAATTAAATGTGTCAGCATGACAGCGTGTTTTTCTAAATGCTGTTTGCCTCATGCCATTTCGCAACATTGCAGCTGAATGATATTGGATTGCATTTAGTAGATATATCAGCAAGCGAGTCAATAAATGTCTATAAGTGGAAGTCATTACTAGCAGTTTAACTTAACAGCATTGACAAACTAGGCTGCTATTGCATACCACCCCTAAGAGCCACACTGATCATGCCCACTGTATTCCCCATGCCTACACAGGATGTGCTTTGGTGTCCGCATAGCAGCCAAGACTTGTTGCTGACGGCTGCAGAGGGACGCTGTGACTTTGGGTAATCTGTTTAGCCCAGGCCTGTTGTAATCGATACAGAGTTGGAATGGCAAACGTCTATAGCAGCCAGGGCAGGCCCTGTTCAATCTCCTAATATAACTCCCCGATGCCTCGCTCATCCTGCAGTCAGGGAGCCGTAGCAGTGCAGACTAAATCCTTGTGGAAGGTCTTGGTGGAGAAGTCATAAGAGTGCAAGTTAGAATTAACTTTCCGTGTAGAATAATTAGGAGATGGACTAGACGAACTTAGCCTATTTCTTAAAGCCTCACAGACACACAGTATGGCAGATATACAGTCCTGCTTGACTAAAAAATACACCTGAATAACAACTATTAAAAGGTTTCCTCCCAAAAAAGATTGTCTTTTTAATCACCACAAAACCATTGATTTCATTTATTGCTTGGCCAGTGCCATCATCAGTATTAAAAAAAAAACAAAAACTGTCTTGTGGCTCCCAGCGGTTGATGGAGCATCTCTCTGGAACTCGCTGCCTCTGAATTGCTGATTACTGAGGGAAAAAAACGTCATCAGCAGAAACGAGTTCGTAAATCACAAAAGTAATCTAACTGTGCTGGCAGGCCCCGGACAGCCAACTCAGGGAGTCAAGGGGGAAAGCCGGCATTCCGACAGAGGCATCCCAACGCAGTTCTGTGATGCCCACACTTCCGTTCTCCGTGAAGGAGGCTCTGTGGTTTCTGCGTCATGAACCAGAGAGTTACCCAGCCAGACCCTCAGACTCGGCCTAATTTATCTGTGGCTGCGGAGCCCCTAATGACCAGAGTCGGGGCACGATGTGACGCTCTCTTGTTGATGTATTCTGCATTTTTATGCACTTAACCGTCTGGAGGCTTTTGTGGTTTGGTCTCTCGTTAAGCCCATTAGAGACCGCACTGCACTTTGTCCTCCTCAGCGCATATTGTTGTGGTTGGCAAGGCTCCGCTCAGCAAAAGCCGACTCCAGATAATAAAGAGGAGCTGGAAAAGGTCAGGGAAAGGAAGAATAGATACGGACTGGAATTAAGCGACCTTCCGGAGAAGTGGCGTATGAGGCTATCGGCTAAGCCGATATTGGCTAACTTTTTTCTTTTCTTTTCGTGTTACAGTAGCTATGGGGTAATCTTCACGGCCTGGATTCTTTGTTGCAGCCTAAGTCAATTCAGCCTGCTTGGCGTGAATCGCATTAAAGAGTTACTCAGGGAACAATTTAGTGGGCTTGGCATCAGGCCCCTGTTAAATCTGTGCGCGTAAGCCCTGTGTTTAGGGTAATGTTGGGCCAATGAAATCAATGTGTTGACACTTTCTGTGAGCCCTGCAAACAGCTAATGCACTAAGCCAATCCTATGGATAGTCACGTGAACTAGTTTCAGTTGTTTGATTTTTATCTGGATTCAAACAGTTTCTATGTATTTTAGTGGCAAGTTTGTGCCTGGGTTTGCAAAGCCCTTTCTTCACTACAACCTTATGATTTCAGACACTAACTCAACCTGTTAAACAGCAAGCAGCATCTTCTTCAACCAGCAATCAACATCCACTTTCTCTATATTCCTAGTGGATATTTAATCTTTATTGACGTGAACTCTTCGTGTATCAGACTATGGTCAGATTACGGATTTTCAACCCTTTGCTGCTCTAATCCTTCCTTTCCTGTCCTCTGCGTTCCCTGCAGTGTGGCGGGAAGCACACCCTCGCTGTCCTCCTTCACTCCCATTTGCTGCTCCAGTAACTCCAGGCCTCCTTTGTGCTGCCGCTAGAAAGAGGGGCCTCTGGGAGGCCATGCTTAATGAACATGGCCGCCACTGTGCAGCGGAGGGAGAGAGAGAGAGAGAGAGAGAGAGAGAGAGAGAGAGAAGGAAAAAAAGAGAGGGAGAAAGAGACAGACTTAGTTCATGTCCATTTTCCAAAGCACTGAAATCAGAGCAGTTTGGAAAATCAATGAATGCACCTTACTGGGGTGACATTGTGCCAGTCTCTAGAAAGGCTAAAGATAGAATGGGACAAAAGACAGATATTGCTGCTTTTGTGTTGTTTATAATGTGCAGCTTCGACCCTCAACTGCCCTTCACTGCGAGACAGCACAGCGAAGCGCAGGGCAGAGTTTATGTGCGTCACACCGCGGTTGTGTTTTTAAAAAAAGCAGGGCTGTGACGCGGGCAGCGGTGAGAACCGAAGAGCGAGGGTGATAGCACCTCTCAGCAAATCCTGGTGTGAGTCATCATGGGGAGGAGGTGATTGGTGCCCGTCTGCATGCGTACCATGATTGCGCATGTGCAGGTGAATATGGCTGCTGCGGGAAGACTGGGTCTTAAGCACACAGCACTCATCCAGTTACCTCACAATCTATAAGGGGGCAAAATGTACCGGCCCCCCACCCCAACACACACACACACACACACACACACACACACACCAGATAAGACTCACAAGGCTCCTTGTTGTGGTGACAGGCAGGCTGAGGAGGATACTGCAGGGGCTTTGTGTGATGTGTCACCCAGCGTGCCACTTGGGAAATACTTACTGTACTGTGGTCCAAAATAAAGAGGCGCAGCGTCAGGAGTCGTGTGTCAAGGCTGATAGCAGCAGTAGCTGTTGCGGGACAAGGCAGGGTGGTGGTGCAGAAGCCCCCTCGACTCGAGAGGAACTCACGACATGCTTAAAATGCCAAGCATGCCTCTCACAGCACCCGGAGTGGGACTCACTGTGACACATGCAATGCAACACCAAGCGCGTGAGACGGGGGATGTGTGTGTGTGTGGATGTGTGACACATACTTGAAACACTTCGTCACCCAAAGCAGGGAGGATGTGTTTTATTAAAGCCTCCTGCCAGGGCGGCAGGCAAAGGTGAAAGGTCAAAAGATCACAGTGACAAAGTGGGGCTACGGGAATGCACACAATTAGGGCCTGTTTGAGGAATGCCAAGGCGGCTTGAGAGGAATCTGGCGATGCCTAACGGACACACAGATGCATCCTAGTGCACTCCGTCACCACCAGGACCATTCTGCACCTAGCTGGTAATGAAACAGGCCTATAATTAGCTAGCCGCCAAAGCATTAGGTGCTAAATGCCAGCATGCCACTTTGCTGCTGTGTGTGGTGTTGATGAGCTAGCCTGAATGGGCTCCTAGCGGCAGTTAGCATCATTCTTAATCATGCCGTTGTTTGATTATATTATTTGCTGGCCGTTTGCAGATGGCCTCGTTCCTTCATTTGCACATAAAACCAGACAGCCTCTCAGAAAAATGTCCCTGCATCCCAGAGTCTCACATCCACCGAGTTTAATTGCTAATGTTCCTTTATGTATCTTGGTTACAAAGAAGAGCTCTTGTCAATTTGGTTGGAGATGTCATTGCCAGGTAAAACAACGAATGTTTCTGAAAGAAGCATCCACCAAGCCACTTTTTCGTGGATTCCACGTCATCGCACCTCGCCAAGCACTGTTCCAAAGTCAAGGATGCTTCAAAATTCTACTGAGTGCAGAGTCCTTCTTTCGAAGGTTTTTCAAGGCTGCACTGATGGATCCTCGGCGTTCAGGGATTTCGAATGTTACGATGTTTCGAATGTTCGTGAGGTTTGAATGCTCGTCTTCCCAGTGCGCGGCTTCCGAGGCCAGTGTGCTACCAAGGAAGCATCCTCGACTTTGAGAAACAGTGATGGTTTTGAGAAACGTACCCCTGGACTGCAGGCATCAGGTCTTGCATTCCAGTTTCTTTTCCCATCAGCACCGACTCGAGATTGATCACTCTCTGCTTATCAGTTCAGTCATGTATCAGTGTTTTTTATGAGGCATGTTCCCCAGACATGGAGTAGTAATCCTAGTTCTGGACTAAAAGCATTTTTTTTTCTTCTCGCTACAAGTTCACCTTGAAGCTGTTTTTAGTACTGGATAAAAGATATAATTCTCCAACCGAAGAAAATGGGCCCTATCTGAAGCAGCTGCTATTTCATGTGTCTGATTTGGAATTTATGGACACATTTGGAATTCATGCTTGTATTCCGTGTTCCTGCAGGACAACGTGATGCTGGAAAAGGCCTGCATGGCGGTGGAGGAGGCCGCCAAAGGCGGGGGGGTGTACCCCGAGGTGCTGTTCGAGGTGGCGCATCAGTGGTACTGGCTGTACGAGCAGACGGTGGGTGGTGGCTCGAGTGGCCAGCGGGAGGTCCCGGCCCGCTGCGGGGCCAACGGCGGCTCGGTCCGGCGGCCCCAGGAGTCGGGCTGCGGAGCGCTGGAAGGCGGCGGCGCCATGGACTCGCAGGGCGTGGCGGCCGTCACGGCCTCCGTCACGGCGGCGGCGGTGGTGCCCGTCATCTCGGTGGGCTCCACCATCTACCAGTCGCACACGCTGCCGGGCTCGGCCATGGCGCACACGCAAGGGCTCCACCCCTACACCACCATCCAGGCCCACCTGCCCACCGTGTGCACCTCCCAGTACCTGGGCCACCCGCTCCAGCATGTGCCGCGGCCTGCCGTCTTCCCCGTGTCTGGGGCCGCCTATCCACAGGTGAGGCTCCAGCCCTCAGGAGAGCCTGCGAGGAGCTGCAGGGGTTAGCATACTGGGGTTAGCATACTGTATGACCCCCCAGCGTAACACAGAGCTGTTCAAGCGCTAGTAGCAGTCAGTTTTGAAGTTATGGGAATCAATCCAAACTGAAGCTCTTTGTATGGCTGTAGAATAATTTTTTTTGTCCCCTTTGCTGATGGTAGATTCATTTATCTTTCATTGCTCTCCAAACATAGTTATGAAAACATAGTGACACTCTAACTACGGTTGACACAACAGAGTGTTTGTAAATGACTCCCTAGAATAAGTCCTTACCCTGCGAGTGTGTGTGTGTGTGTGTGTATGTGTGTTTGTTTGTGTAGGGGATGCACCCAGCCTTCATTGGTGCCCAGTATCCATTCTCAGTGGCCACTGGCCCCCCAATGGCAGCCACCGCCGTCACCTTCCCAGGGGTCCCTGTGCCGTCCATGACCCAGATCACCGTCCACCCCTACCACACCGAGACGGGGCTACCGCTCAGCACCACTGTAGCAGGTATGTGTGAGTGTGTGTGTCTGGGTGTGTGTGTGTGTGTGTGTGTGTGTGTGTTTCTGTACGTGTTAAAGAAGGAGAGACTGTGACCCCGATTGTTTTGTATTCTGCCGAGAGGTCCCAATATAAACCAAAAAGGAAAAGAAAAAAAAAAACCTCTGTATAAAATGCTTAGTTGTATTTTTAAAAGTGCCTGTGTGAGAATGCCAAGGTCTTTGTTTCATATCCACCTTGAGCCCAAAAGCAATATTTTGAAATACCGCTGTGAGTATTTACCTGCTCTCAAGTATACCGTCCTCGCAACACTAATCTAGCTTTACACCTATCTAAATAAAACATCTCTCAGGTGCGCGGCCGGGAGACGGCGAGAGCGCGATAAACCTTTGAAGTGGGCGCAGTAAAGGGTTTGCTGCAGCTCAGGGATAACGGCATGCTGTCTGTTCCTTTGCCATTTCCAGCCATCTGTCTGACTCTCTCTCTCTCTCTCTCTCTCTCTCCAAACAGGTGGGGTGCACTCAGGCTCTACCATCCAGGCTATTCAGGGAGCCTCTCTTCCAGGTCTCGCCCCCCAGCCCACCTCATTGGTCAGTGCGCCCTTTCCCACGGAAGACGAACAGCACAGCCAGCCAATTAGCCAGCAGGGTCTGCACTACTTACACTCAGCCTACAGAGTCGGTGAGTGGATTACAGTTTAAAGCGGAAAATAGATAGATGCTAAATGAAGGAATGAATGAACAAATGAAAGACCATAGAACAATTCATTCAAGTCTAGTTGTAATATTGTAGTTTAGTCTAATTTAATTCATTTAATTCATTCATATTACAGCTCTAATTTATCAGGAGACTTAAAGCTTGTTTAGATGTTATATAACTCGTTGTATTATACAAGAGTTGTCACTTTAATAAGAAACACATTGTACACACTAATTAATTTCACATAGTGGAGTATAGAATATAAGGGTGTTTTAAATGAAAGAGAGCACTGTTTATTCATGAGGAAGAACAGCACTTAGATTGCCTTTCTTTGCAAGGTACCCATGTGCCTGTGGAGGTTTCATCACCTTTACACGCCACCCCCCCCACCCCCAGCTTAA
>JAUCNH010000083.1:1117989-1126714 GCA_032353275.1 Sardinella hualiensis | reverse complement strand
ACACACACACACACACACACACACACACACACACACACACACACACACACACACACACACACACACACACACAGCTAGACGCTTTAACAGGTGGTTTGAGGCTGACATGGGACATTGGAGGCTCACTATGCAGTTGGAAGAGCCTAGACAAATTACAGGACAAAAATGATCTGTGTTTTGCATTAAGAGTTTTGGGGTTTTTGTTGCTATTTGTTTTTTTTCTAGTTAGCAAGTGTCAAATCAAAAGTGCACTGTGATATAAAGTTACATCTCTTTCTAAATAGGTAGATTATGATATGTCAGACATATCAATTCAACTGAGTAAAGGTATGGCAATGTACTGTACTCCTTTATAATAAACTAATGACAAGATTTTTGAAATATGTTTGTATTATGTTTTTGTTAATAAATTCACTATTTTCACATTTTATGATTTGTCTGTCATTTACACTGAATAATATCCTGTATGACTGCTGTATGCTGTATTTGATGGGGAAAGTGAGATAGCAGAAAGTTGCACGTAGTGAAAAAACAAGTTTTGAAAGACAAGATTTGAAAGACATTTTCATGCAGTTCTAATAGGCCATATGAATCTGTGAAATCTGTAACCATTGAAAGTCCTATTTTCTTGTCCTAAAATAAAGGACTGAGCTTACTTTTCCTAAGTTTTCCCTGACAATCGATTTGGTGAGACCTCTAAGGCCTGGCTGTGCATGGGATATACCCTCACAAATGACCAGAACATTATAAAAATAATGAATGGAAGACAAATTTTTAATCTTTTAACTTTACAGTACAAAGTTTATTTTCAGTTCCAGTAGCCCTGACACATGGCATTGTAGCAGGGTTCATTTCTTTATTTGATTCCCATTTAATAAGGGCTATTTTCTTGTCCTAAAATAAAGGACTGAGCTTACTTTTCCTAAGTTTTCCCTGACAATCAATTTGGTGAGACCTCTAAGGCCTGGCTGTGCATGGGATATACCCTCAACATCAATATTCTTCGTTACATTTGTAATACACAGTTTCCCATCAGTAGAATCACTCCCCTTAGCACATTGTTTCAAGTATTAATGCCACTATTCTCTCAGGAAAAGGTAAGTTGGAAATAGGCTAGGTCTGTAGGATAAGGTTCTTATATTGCCCAGTCTTCCATCATGCACTGGATGATATGCACCTATTATAACACCCCCATCCCCACCCCTCCCTTTTTATGCACAACAGGGGAAGGAACTGATCATTCACTGATCTGATCATGTGACAAATATTTGCTTTATATGGCTCGGCTGTAGACTACTTTGATCATAATTTTGGCGAATGACGTGGCACGTAGCGTAGCGTGTGTAGTAGGTTGGGCTAGGTATTGACCGGTCTAGCAACGGTGGTCAGAAAAAGTTTTTTTAAATGATATTTTGTAGACTTCTGCTTGTTTGCAGCAATGTCAAGAATCATATAGCGACTTAATGCCTAATAGCCTTCCTATGTTAACCAACCGAAACCTGCTGCGCTTTTTGCCACCCTAACCAGGTTTTGTTATTAGCCTATTATTTAAACAAAAAACTGCTACAGTGAACTACAAATGTCAGCGCCATTTCTGTAAGCACCAGTAGAAATAAATTGTATACGTCACAGGAAATGTAGTTTAATCACTAAAAAGGCTTTATTTAAAAAAAAATATTTGATAGTTTTATATATAATGTTATAGAAATGTTTAATTGATTAACATTTCTCATCTACTTCAATATGAAGTCAAAACTTGCAATATTGTCATTTTTATACAATAAATATTTTGTACCCATGTTTGCACATGAGGTGGACCAATGGTAGAAATATTATTTATAATTCATATCTTCAATGATTACCATACCAAATATCAGACTGATCTGACCAGCGCTTCTGGAAATACAACCCTTCAAAATGTGCAATTTCTTACACCTTTGGTGGGGGCTCCTGGGGTAACCAGGGGTCCTGGTGCAATAAAAATTCATCTGATGCTTATTTGCATCAGGGTGAACTAAATTAGCTATTTTATTTCACACTCACAAATTTTTTATTTTTTCACAAGCAGGCTTGCATCATAGTCCCACTGTACAATCGCATGGGCATGCAACACAAAATTTCATCAGGACCAGAAGACCACTGAAGATTTTATAAATTTTGGCAATTCAGTTCACATGGACTTAAATACAGAGATAGAAAGCAAAGTTTTGATATGTTGAGGGCCTAGAATGCCTGAAGTAGGCCCAGCCTATTAAATTTTGGTAGACTGAATGTCATGTCACAATCATGCAAAGCATGAAGTAGCCTATTGGACAAAATTAACTTCTGAACCGCGTCTCAAAAGCTTTCGCAAGGTGCATTTCATGACTTAGGACTTCATGAATAAGGACAAACATGTTTGGATTGTCATTTCTCAGTTTTAGAGTTTGTGACCTTATGAAAATAATTTCCTATGAAAGAAATTGCACGCATTCACTCCATTAACATCTCATGTTTTTTTTTTTATTAGTTAAATGTATTTGTAATGATAGATAATTTGATAAATTTGTTAACAGTTAGACAAATTTTACAAAACTTTTGAGGACTCCAGGACTTGCTCAGAAATTACGAGTCCTCCTCCCACTGTTGGCCGAGTCCGAGTCAAGTCCGAGTCTTTGAAGGGTCAAGTCCGAGACGAGACCGAGAAAGAAAAAAATGGTCTCGAGACCGGACTCGAGTCCGAGACCGGACTCGAGTACTACAAGACTACCCATACTTATGCATTCCTCAACATCTCTTACTTTTTCTGAGCATACATACACACACCTCTGACTGCAGCACTTTATATATCCACATTCACAGCACACCTCCTAACACACACACACCCCATTCCTCACTGCATCACAGAAGCCACCCTCCACATACAGACAGCATACAGCCCATCAATCCACTGCATCACCAGTAAGGCACTGCCCCGCATACACAGCAAACTGGCCACTCAAGATGTCCCTGCCAAAGGTTTCTTCCTTAGACAAGGGAGTTTTTTCTTGTCCATGTTGCTCCCCCCTCCCCCCCTCAGTATCTTAATGCCTTTAGTCAGCCCCTTCCCTCTTATGCACTTTATGAAATATGCCCCCCCTATTTTATGCACAACTGCGAAAGGCCCACTGCATTTTTTTTTTACAGCAGTGACCATATGCATGTGACAATTAAACTTCCTTGTATTCTTGTAAATTTCATATCATAAAGAAGGTAATTTGCCAATTTTAGATACGTTAGGCCGATATGAAATTCTGTACTTGGTGTCCAAAAAGTGTCATGACAGACTGCACTGACTAGAAATTTAATTGATTCATAGGCCTATCATAATAAAATAGAGCAAAGATGACTGGATGGTCATTTCTCAACTTTAGAATCATAATCTGCATAAATGTTATCACTGATTTATGAGTAGGCTACAAGACAATAAACTTAAATTCTGAAGTGAAAACAGCCGATCAAGTTTCTGAATAGTACTTCCTAAGGACTGGTTTCTCACTTGACCCCTCAGAAATGACCAGAACACCAAACAACTTTTTAATCTTTTAACTTTACAGTACAAAGTTTATTTTCAGTTCCAGTAGCCCTGACACATGGCATTGTAGCAGGGTCCATTTCTTTATTTGATTCCCATTTAATAAGGGCTTCACCCGGCCTAGCAACAGCTTATCAAATGCATTATACTAAAAAAGTGGCATGGATGTACAGGACGATATCTATGGTATATGATGAATATACAGTATACATGATGAAAACAATAAAAAAACGAAACAAAAATGAAGTATATGAGAAATGTGAGTGTACTGCGCTGAAAACGAGAAAAAACAGAGAAAATGTGTATGTGAGTGAGAGAGAGCAAAGATTATGTGGTCGATGTCAGGCGAGTTTGAAGGGGCAAAAGCACAATTAAGCAGTTGAGGGGGAGGATTTACTCAAAATCCTCCAACTGAACCTCTTCAAAAACTAGGTTACACACAAACTACTGAAAGCATTTTGATTTGCTATGAGTTTTATGCTGGGACAAATCAACAAACACATTGACTTTGATAGGAATTGGTGAATTCAGCCCTTACAGTATCTATCTATGAACAGTCTTTCATACCGACCATAGGACTGGTTCAGGCTAGGGGTGCTGTGCAAAGAAACATCTTTGTCTAGAATATGGACAAAACATCTTTTTCTCTCCCCCTGGAAATCATAAACACTACCGAAGAGGCTCATTACATATTAAACTTTTTTTTTTTTTTTTTTTTTTACATGTAGTTGCTTTTACCACCACAAAATAGAAACACATTTCAGTTTCAAAGGGAGGTTTGCCCTACATAGTTTTATATGTAAATTTTTAGTTCCAAAGTTCTAAAGGTGTCATACAGTAAAGTCTCTCAAACACAAACATTAGGCCATCCTGCGCGCCAGGATACCAATAACAAAAAACAATTAACAAATTAAACAAATAAACAAATAAATCACTCTAGCCTACAGCGTACGGTGCAATATAACAGACAGTTGACAAACAAACAGTAAACATGCACTTAAGCTAGGCTCGCAGGCTAAAGGTAAATTGTACTAAATAAGACAAAACAAACTCATAAGCAGCAGCACCACATTCACTGAAGGACTCATTGACAACAGGGCTTACTCCTGCCCAGAGTCACTACCGCTGTAGTATTCTGAGTCACTGCTAAGATTAAAATCAGTTTCAGTAAGTACTTCAACATAGCAGTTCTTTGCATGCTTTGCCATGTTGTTGCTCTCTTTCTTCTTCTTCTGTGTCCAGCTCTGAAGACCTTGGATGCCATCGTAGAGGAGTCCCAGCGTCTCACCTTACACGTTAAAACACATTGAGCCTTCATTAATTAGAACCTTGATAGTTTAGAGTGTAATGTATGCCAAGTATAACAATTACTAAAAATATGTATGGTACCTGTCACATTGGAAAGTTGAGATGACACCTGGTTTAAGGTTTCTGCACGAGTGCAAAGAAACTGCCAATGTTTCTGCATCTCTGCAACGACGATCCTCTTTTCCTCCTCCAGTCGCCTGACTGCCATAACCACATCAAAGGCCTTCCTTTTAGTCCGTAGATCTACAGAGTCTGGAATACATGGATAAAACTTAAGTTAGTTTTATTTAAGATACTTGAATAATTACAAATATTACAGTCAAGGCATGACAGATTTGGAGGCTCTATTATTATTTCAAATAGTTAACATATGTGTATGTACCACCATGATGAAGTTGCCATGGCCAAACAATGTCGTCCGACAGAATGGTCTCCATGTTTAGTAGTTGTTCATTGGGAACCATGGTGTTGAATTTCTCCACAACCAAATTCAAAATCTTCTTTTCCTCCCTCAATTTTCTTCGGACCCGGGCACGTCCCTTGCAGCCATCGCTGTCTTTGTAAAGACGCTGGGACCGCCTCTTGATGCTTCCCACCAGCTCCTCAATCCGGCTAGTGACAGCGGCAACATCAGCATCAGCTGGGGATGTTGTTGCTGAAACAAAGAAATGAAGAGATAAGAAATACAATGTTTCTTAATGCTGGAGTATGGGCAAGTGAGCCCCAACTATATACAATGGGGGAAATAAGTACTGAACGCATTAACTGTTTTGTCACTACATTTATTTCCAAAGATGCAATTCATGTGACATTTCTTCCAGACACTGGTATTAACTCAAATAAACCACACATGAAAAGAAATCACAACATTCAAATCCATAAATAGTGATTATGTGGAATTAAGTGCAATAACACAGGAAAAAAGTATTGAACACACCATGGGAAAGCTGTATAGCTTGGCAAGGAAAGGCACCATACCATCTCAAACCTGAAAGTAATCAGTCTTTGTACTTCCTATAAGTGCAAACCAACATCAACTGGGTTAGTGCTAATTGATGGCCCTATAAACAGGTTGTTTTTTCACCAAGTAGTCAAACAAGACACATCTCATGATGGGTAAAAGCAAGGAGCTCTCTCAAGACCTTCGCAGCCTGATTGTTGCTCAGCATCAGAATGGAACTGGTTATAGACTCATCTCAAAGAATCTGAGTATTCCAGTAAGCACCGTTGGGGCCATTATCCGCAAGTGGAAGAAGCATCACCTTATCATCAACAGGCCGCGCACAGGAGCTCCTCGCAAGATTTCTGACCAGGGAGTCAGAAAGATGGTCAGAAGAGTTCTCAAAGAGCCAAGGACCACCCGGAAAGCGCTCCAGAAAGACATGGAGGCAGCAGGTACAAGTGTTACAGAGAAAACGATAGGCAATACACTCCACTGCCATGGCCTATATGGACGCTCAGTCCGCAAGACTCCATTCCTCAAAAAAAGGCATGTTGAAGCTCGTTTAAAGTTTGCTAAACAGCATCTGGATAAGCCTGTGGAATACTGGGAGAATGTTGTCTGGTCAGATGAGACCAAAATTGAACTTTTTGGCTGTCATACTACACACCATGTTTGGAGGAGAAATGGCACTGCACATCACCCAAATAACACTATGCCAACAGTGAAGTTTGGTGGTGGAAACATCATGGCATGGGGTTGTTTCTCATCTCGGGGTACTGGCAGACTTCATATAATTGAAGGAGCAATGAATGGAAACATCTATCGGCAAATTCTTGAGATGAACCTGCTGCCATCCACCAGGATGATGAAGATGAGACGTGGCTGGACCTTTCAACAGGACAACGATCCGAAGCACACAGCAAAGTTGACTCTCGAATGGTTTAAAAAAAAGAAAATCAATGTGTTAGAATGGCCCAGTCAATCACCTGACTTAAATCCGATTGAACATTTGTGGAAAGAACTAAAGATAAGGGTTCACCAGAGGGCACCAAAGAATATTCCAGATTTGAAGACAATCTGTGCGGACGAATGGGCAAAAATCACACCTGAGCAGTGTGGGCGATTAGTTCATACATACAAGAAGCGTCTGGAAGCAGTCATTGCAAACAAAGGCTTCTCCACAAAGTATTAAACGAGTCTCAGATAGTGTGTTCAATATTTTTTTCCTGTGTTATTGCACTTAATTCCACATAATCATTATTTATGGACTTGAATCTTGTGATTTCTTTTCATGTGTGGATTATTTGAGTTAATACCAGTGTCTGGAAGAAATGTCACATGAATGGCATCTTTGGAAATAAATATAATGAGAAAAAAGTTGACGTGTCCAATACTTACAACACCCCCATTGTATATGAACAGATACCTCCACATATCTACATAACGCTTTAGGTGTAACTGCATCACCTTGAGACCAGTGAAGACTGCTAACTTCCTCTCCTGCAACTTCTCCTGCAAGTTGCGTAAATGATGAGCTGAATGCGCGGCCACGTTTTTCTGCCTCCTGATTGTGCAGGAACCACATCCAAGCTTCACTCAAAGGATTCTGGAAGAATTGAGTGATCGCAACTGGTGGCCGATCTTGAGAGCCAAAGTAGGACTGCAGCGCAGGATACAGCTTCAGCACCCTTTCGACAGCCAGCCCTAGGGACAGCCACCGCGTCTTGCTTGTCCCAAGGATTGTCGCGTATTCAAGCTCCACAAAGTCACAGAATTCTTTCAGATGCTCAGTGCGGACAGTGTATATGTGGAAATGTCCGAATATTTTGATAATGAAGCTTTCTATGTGGCAGGGGAGGGTATCTGTGGCAGCTTGGAGAGCATTGTGGGCGATATGGGCAGCGCAGCCAATGCCCACTATATCATTGGCGGAGGCCTCGTTCAGCTTGAAGAAAACGTTGTTCACGCTAGCCCTAGATCTCCCACCAAAGTTGGTGTTGGTGTTGTCTGCACAGAACCCAACAACCCTGTCCAGCAGGTTAAAAGTACGCAGACTTTGACTGAGCTCCCCAATGAGGATGTCTGATGTCTCTCCTGGAACAGAGGTTAATTCCAGAATTTTAACCTGCACCCCCTCTGTATCCTTAAAGTATCAGATGACAATTGGAATGAGCTTCACTACTTTGTGGTTGGAGGCATCGATAGCCACCGATACATGATGCAACACTCCAAGGTCTGCCTTTAACAGATCCATGGCATGGGGTGAGATTACGCTCATCACGATTGCCTCGGCCTTTGTTCGTGTAAAGCGCTCATCATGAAATTTCCTAATTAAACCGGCGGTGCAGTCCATGGACCTAAAACTGGCCATGATTCACCAAATGGTAGGCAAAAGTGCCTTCCTCTGCAGCCCGTTTAAGTTCAGCGCTTCCAGCGCTAACTTTAGTAAAGCAAGTGCACACACTGCTAGCCCCTGCCTCTACCCACCGCTTGTGCTTCGCTGATTTGAGGTGGTCTTTAACATCAGCGCCACCGCCATGAGCGACAGAGAAAGAACACTTACAGTGAGTGCAGTAAGCCTCATGCTCATTACCCTGGACTTGTCGGAGAAAGGGGTAAGTGTCCTGCAAATCTTTTGAAAAAGAACATTTTCTTTTCGGCATTGTCAGTCACCTTGTTTGCCTTTGCTAGCGGAAAAAAAACATTCGCACCAATTAGTCCTATATTGCAACAATGTATACTTACCAGTAAGAGTAAAGGGAGGATGATAGATGGTACGGTGTTGACTGTAAACACGCACATTGATTGGACCTTCACAGACGTTGACGTTGGAAGCTGTACTGCACATCACGTCCTTGCAACGCTGAAAACCGGGGCAATTTGATAGTGATTGTTGAAAACCGGGACATATTAGTGTCCCG
>JAUCNH010000081.1:29400-39616 GCA_032353275.1 Sardinella hualiensis | reverse complement strand
ATCATCCCCCCGCGCATATACAGCAGCACACTGCCCCACCATTAACCATCCCCAAAACACCTCTCCACGCACACACACACACACACACATGTGCCCTACAACCCCACTGCTCTTTGCCACGGTTTCTCTCCAAAAACACGGTTTCAAATATATCAGCCGATTCAAGAAGAAGAGGCTTGATAAGACTCCCCCAAAGCACACCAATTGTGGCCCACAAAATCCGCCGTGATTCTACTCATCATTTTGCTGTTGCTTTCACCATAGAAACATTTACAGATGGCTTATGTTTAGCGCAAATGTATTCTGGAATAAATATAATTCCATTTCCAACGAATTTTGCCCAAACTGGGCAATATAGCCAATAATCCAATCCAATAATATCCACTGACTATTTCTGTATTTAATCATTTAATTGATGGACAAAAGACACAAGCAAGTTTGAAAGGGTTGAAAGCATCAATGAATATACGGAAGCCACAACAGAACTTCCTTGCAAACTTTTTTAAGAGCTTAAGAACTGTCTCCTTGCGACATCTGTCTAAGTTTTTATTTTGCTCTCGGAGCTATCACTTTACGACTGGGTATTTAAGCTCCTATTTACTATTCAAACATATATTTCCCTCGTAAAGGAGGCCCTTTCATGACAAATGAGTCACAGCGGTAATCACCTGCCCCGCCTGCCTGCTCGCTGCTCGGCTCATAAATCACTTTGGCAGCAACACCAAGCAGGCCCAGGGCCTAATCATAAAATCAAGTTAGAGTTGATTTCTTTAGAGAGCAGCAGCAGGATCCTTAATATCTGCTCCATATTGCTCTTTTTTCCAGATGCACAGACAGAGACAGAGACAGAGGCGCTGCTAAAGTGGAAATCTGTGCATCCAGGATAGACCGTGTGTGGCTTCAGCCTGCCACCTGGTGGCAGCTCAGAGTACTGCATAAATAGGGAGGCGAGGGGGCCAGGCCATAAATTATGTCACAGAGCTGCAGCGAGAGAAATAAATGGCACTGGGTAGAATTCACAGCCCCTGTACAGTAGTGTGCAGCTGACTGTGCCAAAGTAAACCATTTTGTCATTTTGTGCAACACTGAACTATATGAAGCATTCCCTTATCAAACTATCCACTGTCTAAACAAAGAAACTAGAAAATGCAGCCACTCTTCTGCCCAACCTGAATATAGGCTAAAATACTAAAATGAAAGAAAAAGTAAATAAAAATAATAAAGTAAATAATACATAAAGTTCATAATATTAAACTAATATGTAAAAAGGCATCGTTATACATGCTTAATTACCATAGATAATTCCAATAGGCTAACTGTAAACCTAATAATGCCTTTTTGTGGCCACTGTAATGTTAATAAATATCATGGATGAAATAAAAAAAGCTGAGTAATTATGACTTCCTTGGCAGAATTATATGAATACAGAATTATTAACATTTTTGATCATCTGTGCCTCAAACACCACAGCCTCTGATTTCTCATTAGGTCATGCATTTTTAACACAACTGTTTTAACACTGTTCATCCATTTTCTGAAATTCCCTTTTTTGAACTAATCACTTCTAGAGTGATGAAGGCCCGGGGGCCTCGGCAAGGAGGAAGAGGAAGGCTTTTGACTGCACTGTCATCATCACTCATATCATAATGTGCCAGTGTGACTTCATCAACAACTTCTACTACTGAAACGACTGAACACCAAGGCAGAGGCCTGAACAAAGACAAAAAAAAAAAAAAAAACACCGAGAAAACAAAATGGGTAACTCAGACAAGAGCCTCATCAGAATGAAGCCTCATTGGAAAGAGGAGTGAGAGAGGACAGTCACGTTAGTTAAGTGCAATATCCTACAGTGCTCTTATGTTGAGGCCCTCCAGGGTTACTACAAAATGCTAGCGTAGCACAGAGATCATATTTACCCATTGAAGGTTGACACCAATGGCGGGTCAAGGGCATTGTAATCAAGTTGGTTCCATTTGCGGGGTGTATTAAGTGTCCTCTCACATGAGTTAAGAAAGTTCCAGATGGCCCAAGGTAGACAGATATCAGAAAGTGGTCATCCTACATGATTCTACCCCTGCCTGTTCTTTTTTAATCACTTTCTGTAAATTGGCTCGATGTACCCGTAAAAAAGAGAGAAGGAAAGCACACAGATTTTATTTTGCTGGTAGGTAGACCCTTGGATCACTCTGCCCATCTCACAAGCTTGTTAAAGTTTTGACAAGGTCTTGCCAAGACCTGAGCTGAGTCATTGAAAGGTAAGCACAAGAAAACACAGCCTAGTGCACGACGCTGAAAAGCTTACACAGAAACATACAGAAATGTTGTCAACACTTCTGCAGGATGCAAGATACAGTACCTGCACATCTCCTTAGAACCTTCAGACTGAGCATAACTTGTGAATCTAGATTGTGGTAATTCTCAAAAAGGTTCACTACCACAGCCACAAACACAACGGAGACAAGCGCTATTGGACAGAAATCCTCTTAGACAGTAAACCATACCATACCCCACTATTTCAGCTAAATCAGCAGGTTTGTGAGAGCACACAAGCTAAATGCTTATGTGTTTTGCTTTACTTAGGGGGCAATTAGCTTACTTCCTGGCCTGGACCAGTCTGCTACCTTCCATAATCTGGAGTTAATGTCGGCTACTTAAACATCACACATCCAATGGCCCCACCCCCGTTTGATACAAACTAGGCAATAACTAGGAAATAGGCCTTGTACAAACATATCTGGGTAATTATTAAATAAAAATTCCGTCTGGACAGATCTTTAAAAACAGCTGGGGAAGGCAGTTAAGAACATGTCAATTAATGAGTAGATGACCAACCTGAAAACAACAGGGACCAGACACAACACATTATAAAAACTTCATTTTACCCGTCCACATGTAGTAAAAGTTTAGTTGCAGTGTACAGTATTTATGTGCAAGCAAATGCATAAAAAGACCGGAATGGTTTGTAAGTGTATCACCTGTCACAAACAATATAATGGTCAATGATGATACATTTTGGCTGTATCTTCACTAGCCACTAGGCCTACCAAAATAATCTCAGTTCAGTGAAACAAGCTAGCTAGCCTTGTGCATCAAAAGTAAACTGACAGTGACAGCAAATTGCACTTGCAGATCCACAAGCAAATTGACTATTGTTGTTCATCACAGGGTTTGCTGCCACAAAGTAGAAGGGTTTTTTTTTTCCTTTCTCCTCCTCAGAAGGACCTCATTGTTTCTGTTGTCTAGCCTATTTTCTATGAGACAGGCGGCACGCTAAAAAGATGCTCACTAGAGAAGCTTACCTTTTTGCGAGAAAGGGAAACACTCAGAAGTTCAAAACATGTGTAACTGTCTGTCATCACATTACTAACTGCAGTGTGATGTTGTAAGAGGGCCCATGTGGACAAATATCAAACAATATGTCAAATATTCATAAAAAGGGTCTACAATAAAGAACAAGAAAGTGTTGTGATCCAGATGTAACAAGTTAGATTCAACAGACTATGCAAGACGCCCTGCTAAGAATGAAACTACTTCACACTGAGAGATAAATGTGCTATGCAATTACTGTGACCAACACGTGCAATATAAAAAACTACAATAAGCCTACAATAAGATTTCAATTTCAGTCCCTAAAGATATCTAATAACACACTAAGAATAAATGAGGCCATGTTTAATGTGGTTAAGAATAATAATTCATTTAGGCTAAATGAAAATATAAAATTGCACTTCATGCTAAAGAACAATCTAGCTGTAGTTTTAGAAGACAATCAGCATGGTGCTCAGCATATGGCCATTTGATCATCAGCATGGTCAAACACAAGATAAAGGCTCACAAAAGAGAAAAATTTAACGGAATGACTTGACAGGTTAGTTAGTTCAGACCAAAACAGACTCAAAATTGATATATGCAGCACTGTAATATTATATCTTCAAGTAAGCTCTTCCCTATATCTGATGGGCTCCTCGTAGCTTCTGTTAGCACCTGTGTTTCAGCACGATTCCAATGCACCCTGTGCACATGGAGACAGGGATGTGATTGGACTACACCACACAGAGACTGAATTTCAGGAGGGTGTAACTGCTATCTGTACAGAAGGCTACACTCACACACATGACATCTGATCACAACAGAGACGCTCTGTAGCCAATGATCACGCATATTATTACCGGGTGTAAATATATCAGGGAAACCCATGCAGGCAGCTGTTACCCCTATCAAGCTAGCACATTAATGCCATGT
This sequence comes from Sardinella hualiensis, assembly GCA_032353275.1. Taxonomy (NCBI): domain Eukaryota; kingdom Metazoa; phylum Chordata; class Actinopteri; order Clupeiformes; family Clupeidae; genus Sardinella; species Sardinella hualiensis. The sequence goes on along the minus strand of JAUCNH010000081.1, from coordinate 35,374 downwards.
GTTAAAGTTCTCTTAAAGGGTCTTAAAGACACAGTTATTAATGCTACGGATGTACCATTACTTTAAAAGTACAGTCTGCGATTCTGGTGGAAATAATGCTTGTTTATGTTTGTGTTTGTGTCTGTATTTCTAAGCAGATGCTTTTGACCAACATACTGTACATTTGACCCTAGGACCAAACAATACCACTTTCCACATGACAAACCACATAAAATCGCTGACTAAATGCCTTTTCACAAAAGGCTCATTTGTGCATTTACTGTATTCATTTGTGCACTTCATAAGACACATATTCATAAGACATCCTGCCACTATTTATGCTTCTATTAATCAAGATTTTCACCAATATTACCATGGGAAATATTTCTGGAATGCAGGTTACATTCCACAAAAGAATTCCAGAGATCAGAGGGAACATCATGGAGCAATGCCTGGGACACAGTGGGGAGCTGCATGAATGCCAGATGCAGTTAGGGGCTGCAGGCCATTGAACATCTCTGATTGCATCATCATTAAGTGCCATGAATGGTCCGGCCTGTCTGAGCCCTGAGTGAACGAGGCAATTATATAACAGCCAAATCGCCACATTTCTACTCCAAATGCATGATGCCCTACATGAAATCCTACAACCATTAAAACTACAATCATTCCAGACCACACAGTGTGAGCGTTTCCTCTGTGAGCAAAGTAATACTGCTCAGGGTTAGTCAGACAGTATGATGTGGGCTATCCATTTTTATCCACCACCTCCACAGTATTGTCTAAGGTGCAGCGAGGCCTCAAAGACCTCTGTTTCACTGTAGAGTAGCCTGGGCCTGCCCAAAACAGTGTTACACCCTTGGCTGTCATGACAACATGCAATAAACTCAGCGCCTGGCTCCAAAGCCTTAATGACACAGGGTAAACTGAGACACAAGCAAGTTACCTAACTGACCTGCACCTTTGAGTGTAAGCTATGTATCTTGTATCTAATGTAAACGCAGTGAAAGCATAATTCCAGTCAGTAGCAACAATGTTTAGGAATTAGCCTACTGTATCTCGTATTATTGCAATAAAAGGGTTAGGTATCAAGGGCTTTATATTTCTCTAATCCAACCAATAGATGGGCTTTAGACTGATAACCTGTAAGAGGATTTAATGGGCAAGTCTCCCTATGGCTAGTTTGAATTGTATTCAACTAAGAGATTCACAGAATGATTTCATACAGTTGTATTGATGATACAAAGATCAACTAATGATAAACAAAAAGAAGAAAAATAAAATAAAAAGGATCATCAATAACACTTGCTTTCTAGCCAACATTCACTTTTCACTGAATATAGGCTAATTTATACTTAGTAATCATAATACCGTAGTGTTCAGTCAATGATCAAGTTATAAAATGTTAATTACACTTGTGGAAGGGTAAGCAAACACACCCAGGCTTTTAAGTGCTGTGTCAGCTGCACCTGCTTTATATCTGCGGGCCTGGTGCCATAATATCAACAAATGAAAATCCTCTTTTAGTGCACCAAGACTATCCACAGTATCTGGATTCTGTGAAATGTTGTAGCCTATACAAGCATTCAGCTGTAATGAATATAGGCCTATATTTTCCCCAAACGTAGGCTACACATAGGTAGATATTACCCTAATATTTAAACCTACCACAGATAGAATTAAGTACCAAAATGACAAGACTTATTACAGGTTAGAGATACATGTGAGCTTTATGTTTAAGATTATCAGGTGAGTCAAAAGACAAGCCCAGTTTGTAGGCTACATAAAACCTTCCCTGAATGGATTTTAATTCAGCACTATGCACTGATGATGAATGAATTAGCTTCGGCTCCTGGATGCAGTTTACACTGGCAAGTAAGTACCTAAATTGGCCTACTCAGACATAGCTTTATAACAGATGAGTAGCCTAATCAAGGCAAGTGAGACAATGGGCTCATAAGAACACCTCACCTCACAATAAGCTAGGCCCATGTCAACATGAAGGCGAACACATAAAATAAGAAACAGTCGGGAGCACGAGAAAACGCCTGTTTTCTCTATCATGAGTAATAAGAAAACGGTTTGATATTTCAGACTACATAAACCACACGAGTACGTGAAAAGACTAAATTACTAAAGGATGAAATGATGATATGTTGATGGCCGTGATACAATCCATGCTAGTGGTACTGCTGCTGACTCCACCAAGATCCTAGTCCATAACGTTAGCCTAACGTTAGCTTTAGAGGAGAGGGACGCATTGTAATAAAGGCGACAGATGCCGTACAGGCACGCTTGGAATTCACTTTGTTATTGTCCCTTCGTTGAGAAATGAGCATACACTAATGACATGTAAGGTTAATTTTCTTAGCTTATTTTGTTAGGGAAAGAATGAAAGTAGCTTCATGCGTGACATTACGTTACCTCAACCATAGGCTCCTTGGTGAAGCAAATACTGCCCACTACAGCGTGCCAATCGCTCCCTCACGTTGCTGCTTGTTTATTTTTAATGCCTGTATGCACCAGAATGATTTACCGTTGTCATTTTAAGGTGTCTTGATTGAGACTTCAGATGACACAAAACTGTAACAAGTGAATGAACCTGTTCTATGGCGTACAGTCAATACAGGGGGTTAAGCGTCGTCGATAGATTGAACCATTCCGCTGAAGCAGGGGGGAAGAGGGCGAAGTGTCATCACCATGGAGAGGAGCATGATGCTTTACAACACGAGAAACCATTTGGACAGCGAATGATGGAACTCAGAGTATGCACACACGTTTTTTGTTTTCATTACGATCTTTAGTTGTTAAAAAAACGCAAATATATGTGACAGCTGAACGCTTTGTAGGCCTTCATCACAATAGGTTATGCATTCAATATATAAGTACTGTAGCACGTCATCAATCAGTGGCTAAACTACCAATTTGCATTATCATTATTTTGGACATCATTGCCAGAAAAAAAAAAGAGTGACAGAAGTTTGCGTTAGGCCTACCCTTTAACATTATGAACTGCCATTGTACGCTAAGCCTAGATGCCTAATAGTTTTAACATCTTCCTTAAGGCATTCCCAAAAGCCATATCATATGTTGTTTACCGAGATTAATGTAGCCAAAATAATCCTCATACGGAGAGTGTGATTAGTCTATACTGATTTGCTTTATTGTTGCAATCGGATTGCACTGTTATGAAACACTAGAGGGAGTCAGATCCCACGTAACAATACAACATGACTGGGTAGGCTACAAGCCATTCTCACCGATGGTCATCTTCATCTTGAGTTTGTCCTCTCACATAGGACTCTGGTCTTTTTACCAAATGATTCATGATAATATTGTATAATTCACTATGAGATAAGGGGAAGGAGTATCAAGGGCCGTGTTTAGCAGAGATACTGCCTTTATTACAGTCAGGATGTCTGTATGCATTATTGGGGCAGATTCACAGAGTCCTAGGCCTATACACAGGACTTGTATAATCATACAAAAATGTCTAGCCTATTGGGGTCCATCCAGCACAAAGGCAAATAGGCCTAATCATTTGATCACCACTTCCAGTCAAATTAAGTCAGTGTAAAATTGAGACAGTAGGATGTTGAACTAGGCCTGGTGTTTTTTCTCTTTCCCCTTCCCAAGGTGCTGAATTTTCAAACCCCACCTTTGCTGGTGGTGTGGCTTTTAAATTTGGCCTATCTTTATTGTAAAGAAAGAAGGAGAGGCATAGCCTAAATAAGGATAGGCATTAAAAAATAAATAAATAATAGAAAAAACCCTTTCATCGTGTCTTTATTCCCTACTCATATGGCCTCATACTTTGAGAAAGAATAAAGGAGTAAATGTCAGCTGCAAGATATAGGCTTTAAGGCTTACTTCTGAATTATGGCCTATGACCTCCAGCACAAAGGATATGGATATGTGAATCAACACTGAAACTAATTTTCCTATGCCCCATTAAGTTAACATTTATTCAATCTACAGTATGTTGTATCATTTTTTTTGGCTCTTTTTCCTACACTTGTGTCCTCGAACAACCTCAAACAGGGTTATGGATTGATTCACTCTGGATTTCTCCTTTAATCTTTGCAATCACTTTTTAACAGTTGTTAATTCCAGTATTCCACTATGCTACCAGCATAGATTACTATGTAATGCATGGATTGCAATAATAAAGATATCAAAGAAATAGGCCTACTTCAGTAACATCTGCAAAGTTATAATAACTTTGTCTACCCGATACTCTAAGTGCCCATAACATCTCCACACAAAAGTCAACTATTGGGAGTTAAATCAACTAATTTAGTAGGCCCACTGAGCAGTTAAATAGCATGTGCCTTTTATTCACAGCTGAAATGAAGGTGTTGCACTTGACTGTTTGAACAGAAAGGAAAGAAAGAAAGAAAGAAAGAAAGAAAGAAAGAAAGAAAGAAAAATAATTACGATTATTTTCTTTTGATTTCCCACTGTCGATCACTTTTCAAATTTGTAAAATTATTTACAGACAGCACTCATTCTATCCTCAATTTCCAAGGCGGGCGTCTGCTCATGAAGAACATGCCCTTTTGCGATCATGACGTCAGAGCACGTCGTCATGTCCGCTGTGGGCTTCATAGATTTGTTTAGGAGCAAGCGAGCTAAGCTTAGACAGCTAACGTTTGCTCACTGTTTTCATTGATAGTGTCAAACTAGCTAGCTACCCCACCACTTTCTGGTGGTAGCTGAGGTTAACTCAGTGATGGAATTCTGTCAATGTATAAAATGTTAAGTGATGCCAGGCTTGGTGAGCTGTCTTCATCAATGAATCAATCACGAGCTATTATTTTGTGTTGCGAGTTGGATCCACACAGTCGATTTTTCGGGTAGCTAGCTAGCCAGCTACCCGGCTAACATTTAATGAAGGTGGCTGGCTACTTGCAGCAATTGATTTTGGGTTGACTAGCGGGCTACCTGAGGACGAGAAAATAAAGCTGTAACAAGACCCACTCTTCTCTTCACCGAAGCTTCTGTTTCTTTGCTGTCTGTTCATCTCCACTTGTGCATAATGGGAAACGCCGCAACCGCCAAAAGAGGCAACGAACTAGAAAGTGGTGAGTTAGACTAATGCTAGCTAACCTGAGAGCCATATGAGTCTGAGATCCAAATAATATTTGCCCGTTAGATGGAATGTGTGAGGTGTCGTGCCCTCTTTTCTATACAGTGTTGTTAGATGGACGATGTGTAGATAAACAAACATTCTTATTATGTTATATTGCACGGAAATATTCTAAATCAGTATGTACGGTGTATAACATTACATGTAAGCCAACTAACGTTAGATTGCTTCGATTGTCATACCAACACTAACTTAGCTCATAGCTAGCTATCAATGACAGGTAGCAGCTTGCTACAGAGATGCCCTTTTAGGCAATTTTGCTTGACGTCACAAAGTTATCAATGGGCCTAAATTCAGTCAGCTAGCTACCTTTTCATTCTGTAAACCACCTGGCCCACGCACAAAAGCCTACAGGAGAACAGCTACTCACTCAAAATCAGCAATAAAATGCCATTTATCGTGCACAGGGGATGTTGCTGTTTGGTCTCTATGGAGGCCCTGGTTTTCTCTTTAGCCTTTATCAAATGTAAGTGGAATTTAAGACATTGAAGTAGAAATGAAAGACTTAAGGTTTCTAATGTTGCAGTGTTACAGATGTTGCATGCCTCATTTAGTTGACACAGGACCAGAGGCGATGTGAACTTGCATGACCTGGGGTAGCTGTGCATGGAGGACAGCAGACAAATCAACCCTACTTAAAATGCCAGCACCTACTTTACAAATATAAATCATTGTTGAGTGTGAGGCTAGTTAGCGGCATATACCCTTGCACTGCTGTATGTGTGTCAGACCTGTGACAGCTGCTTCATTTGTTTTGCTTGAATAACCTTCAATTAATCTTGCAGTCTTATTTTTACAAGGATGTGTCACACATAGCCTACAGTAACTTTCTGGATGCATAGTAGC
>JAUCNH010000077.1:14359166-14370572 GCA_032353275.1 Sardinella hualiensis | reverse complement strand
AGCACCAGGTAGCCAAACAGGCTGCTCATGAACACTAACATCATTTGGAAGTTTGGAAATTGGTGTAAAACTGAATGCTGACTGCAATACTGGCACTTACACACTAGGTTAGTGTTGAGAGACATGGCACCTCCTCTAATGATTAACTTCATCTAATACTTTTACTAAGACTGTCCTCATTCCCTTCTGTTTATTTTTTTAATAACCTCCACTTTTGATACAGAGCAAAAACTATAGATTTGCACAAGCTTTTAACTAAACTTCACACAAGCAGTATATACCATAGTGTCCAGCCTGTTGAATAGGTTATAAGCTCACTGGTAGCCTGCCCTGCAAGCTCTTCATATACTTTAGCTTGAAAAAACACTTGCAGCATACCTACACTACAAACAATCTGGCTAGCAACAGTAATACTCAGTTAATGTTCTTGTACATACAGTAGTATTAACAGCATTAGGCCTTCTATCAGAGGGAAGATGACATTGCCTTTGGTTTGACTGTTCTTTTATGTACTGCTGTGGGTGATTTAACCTAGAAAATATAAACAGACTCTGATGGCACCTAACTCATATAGTGATGACTAATAACACTGAGAACAAAACACCTCAAACTCTCCAAACACCCTCACATTCATACTACCTTTTAAAATACTACAGACATAAGACCAAGTGGAATAAAATCTGATATGACTATGTGAAATAAATAATGGAAAGTAATGGAAATGGTGAGGGCACTGCTACTTGCACAAAGCGTGTGTCACAGAGGTCCGTCAAGGCATGGTGTGTGAATTAGAGGCAACAGAAAAGATTGGCCAAGTGATTGTGTAGAGGGCGCAAAAAAAAGAATCCCTTTTGGCTTTCTCACACTGATTTGGGTGAGACAACTATTGTATGGATTTTATGTGAATTCTTCAAGTCTGGCTGGTCCAGTGAGATAGCGATATTTCCAGACTGCATTTTCAATTATTCAAGGACCCCTGTGGTGCTAGTCTGACAGTTGCCTTTAAAAATACATGGTTTAGCAAGCTCATGAATAAGCTTAGAAATAAAACATTTGTTCAAAAAATATTTAAAAATATTTTAGGGCTATTTTAAAATAATTACATACTATTAAAATAAAATATCAAATAACATTCCAGTTTCATAAAATATTTGTACAGAATTGAAATAATTAATATGTCAAAACCACTCAAACATCCGCCCTCCCCGCTGTCTCGTTGTGCTGCATTCTTCATTGACAAAAGTTGGCTTGCTTCATTTCTGGATAGCCACCAGTGCCTTTAGTGGAATGTCATTAGATCTGGTGCTATAGCAAGAATGTGTTGTGCTTCTTTTTGTGTTCACAGTAGATAAAAGGAATACCTGAGGCCGTCTTTAGCTGTTTCTGTGGATAGCACAGTGATGTGGGCACAGTTTCAGCAGCGCTTCGGGAGGTTAATGAAAAATGGACATCCCATACTTCTGACCACTGTACTTACCTCAACAAACAATATCTACCCCTGGAAAAGTGCTCATTTGAAAAGGCAACAAAGAAAAGAACAAGTGTCCAAAGAACTGACCACAACCAAAGTAGAGTCCTTGAAAAGGATGGGAAAAACTAAAACAAAAACAGGAGTGGCTGTCTGTGACAACTCCTAAGGAGTTGGAGGCACAAGCTTCAGTTCAGGAGGGGGAGAGCAGAGCAGAGGAGAGGAGAGGAGAGGAGGAGAGGCGATCATCTGCCCCCATGAGGAGCAGAGAGGGCTGGTGGCTCTTTAGGTTTCTCAGCACAGGGCATCTCTAGACAGGCGGGGTTGAATAGCGAATCACAGAGTTATAGTCTGGAGGGGGGCTGTGGCACTCCAGCTCAGGGTCCAGGGACGAGTCCTCCAGGCTGAAGTCCAGAGAGGGCACTGGTGCCTGGTACTTCTCCCTGTCCCCTTCAGTTAGGACAGACTCTTTACTCTTGCTCGAAGTTTTCATTCTAGAGGAAAAAAGTGTCAAGGTTAACATCACCAGAGGCTGAACTGAACAGTGGAATATGTGCTTGTCTTGAATATGTGACAGACAAGTTACAGACATAAACTTTTCCATTCAGTCACACTTTTATTCTCAGTCGAGGTCAGTGACTGTTACTCATACTTCTGCACCAGTTTGGAAGACAGGGAATTCAGTTCCATTGTCTGGCAGTTGCCAGGGGTTTCCAGAACTTTCCCCTTGAGGGCACTTGGGGCAGTCACCCTTGAGTAAATCATTCTTTACACTGAGCTATTTGTCACTGGGTTTGGGAAACTAGGATGCACAGTCCTCTAAAATCTCCACACATAAAGGATTGGCATGTTTTGGGTATGACTGAGAGCTTCTCATGTGCCAACAGGAGTCCTAAGGCTTCCCTCTCTATGCCCAGTATTGTCCGTAGCCTTCCTATAGCCAGCAGGGGTTTGCCAGGTGGAATTCCTCTCCACAAAGCCCTTGGGGGGGCCCGCAAGCATGTTGACACAGCCCTATAGAGCCATTGAAGGTCAAAGGTGACAGTGATCGAGTGGCTACTCAGCATGGGCTCCTTCTGCTCAATGTATAGATAATTTCATGCGTGCCTCGAGTCTCTTTTTATCAATGGCAGAGGCCCTAGTAACTGAATGAGACTGTGCCCAGGCTCTGCCCAGATTTTGTCTTTTAGTCATGCATGGTGGGCCACAGATGAGGAAGGCACAGTAAATGGAGCATTTGTAGGGTGGGTAGGGACGTGTGTGTCTGTCTGCATGTGTTTGTGTGTGTGTGTGTGTGTGTGTGTGTGTGTTTGTGTGTGGGTAGTGAGAGCGAAGGACAATGGTTGCTGAGGAAGGGCAGTCAGAATGTTTTTAATGAAAGCGAGTCCGTGTGGCGGTATGTTCATCAGAGCTCCAAAGTCTTTCATTAATCACAGATGGGCCAAGGCAAAAAAAAGGAGGGAGCTCATAAATTTATATCAAACCACACCTCCCCTGCTTTCTTGTTTCAAGAGATGAACACAGTTTCCAGTTTATGAGGGTTGCATTTTTGTTGTTAAGCCTTATTTTTAGTGGTCTCATATTTTACAGACTTTACCACTGTTTTAGTCATTTTGAGGTGACACTTATTAACCCGTACGGGGATGACACTTAAGACACTGGGGGGCTAATGATGCATTTCATTATGGCCCCTGGTTAAATGATTAACTCTTGTTCACCACAACAAAGGCAGATGTTTTTCAAATATTTACTTGCAAATTTGCTGCTCAAAATGTTGTCTTACTGTAGTTCACTCAAGGACATGGGATGCAGTGTTCGTGGAATATGTGGCATATCCCCTCATACCCCTTCTCTGTTTGGGGGCCGCCATGCTCTCACAAGTGTCAACAAACAAGTATGTGACTATGGTACACCAGCCCCTCATGTGCACAAACTAAGTGAGGGCAGATGTCTGAAGACTCTGTTGCTGCCACCACCACATCATGCCACTAGAAAACAATTCAGCTGTCTTCACTGCGTCGCAACCAACATCCTCTTCTTGATCGTCCGTGATCAAGAGGCATCTATAATAAGCATCTATAATTCACAATGCCCTTAAGAAGTTGGGCAAATTGAAGCAAATTGGGACGTTGCTTGTTAGGGGATGTGGTAGTGTTGAAGAGAAAGTTTTGGAAGTGCAGGAGTGATATCACTCAGATCTGTTAGTTAACCCTGACTTTGTACGCTAGGAGGTGGATCATAAAAGAAGCCTTTCCAAGCCAGGCAGAGATGCTAACTAGGAGCAGAGGTGACTATGGGCAATAAGGGAGCCATGAATAATTGATCGGAGGTGTTAGTCAACACACGCCCTGCTGTCTAGAGCTCTTGTTGTCAGTGTGAGCAAACGAGGGCTTTAATCCTCACTATCTGAGCCCCAAGAAGCCCACCCTGATAACACTCCACCACTGTTTTGAGTGCTTACGCATCTGTGGCATTGCAAACTTCTCATTGACTATTGACTATTTGAGGTGCTCTCTTAAAATGTCTGAAAAGAGACAGACAGCAGAATCAGCCCCAAGGACCAGAGGCGGTCTTCAAGAGTAGCACTTCCAGCCAGCTTTTGTTGTCTGCTCTTTGGGGACTGCCACCTAGGGCAATATCTCTCGTCTAAGCCATTGTCCCTGGGCCTCAGACAAGACTCCCTTTCTCACAAAGGGAGAGGCAACAACCTCAGCTGTGGAATGGTGGGGTGTGCTGCTGGGGTGGTGTGTTGATTTGTGTATGTGTGTGCGTGCTGGTGTTGGTGGTGGGTTGAGGTGACCGTGTATGACAATTCTGACATCTGCATACCCTCCCTGTAGGAGGGTTTCCAGGGATAAGGAGGCAAACTTCCTGGTCTCTTCCTGTGACCCTCAGTGTTGTCAGCGACATTGGCTTAAATGGGATTAGCTATCGCATACTTACGCCAGAGCCATGAAGCTCAAGGGCCTGGCCAGGGACTCCAAGCGCTTCAGTGTCTTCATACTGTCTGAGGACAGGCCCATTCCACTGTCCGACTGTCCCCCCTGCACAGCCACAAAGACAGGAAAGAGGTTTAATCTCCATTAACTCGTCAGGCCCCCGGAGAAAATCTTCACTTCTCCAGAGCACAGATGGAGAAATAACCCTGTGCTGGTGTTTGAGATTATGGGAATAAAGAGAAGGCAAACAAGAGGAGTCAAAGGCGATGGGAAACTAGTTTCTCACCTCATGGATCTCATTTGTCCCATTCTCCATGGTTACCTCATCGAAGGTCTTGACACTAGCAGGCCGGACTTTAATGTTCCTGAAAGGATAAAATGTCCACGATCAGATCCCAAAAGGTGGAAACCGGTTTTACTTCAAGCATTTCAAAACCTTTTCTATGCCAAGAAAAGACACAGAATAGTGAGAACTTAACAGATCTGGTAACAGTCTCATCGCATCAATGGAATTTCTCAGAAAATAAACGCAGACTCTTTTCATTTCGCGTTTCAGCACATGGGGAATCAGATAGCACTTTAATTCAGCTAAAGGGATAAGTGTCATTACTGCATTTCAACACCACTCTCCATAAATATACTTGGTGAACCTGTGAAAATACAAGCGCTGGACAAATATTATCTTAAGTGAACATAAATCCTGATGTGGGGTTTTCAGCTTGGGAGGAAATTCCTGGAGGGGGCCATCATGCAGTGAGCTCCTTCTCCATTCAGCCCCAGTCTTATCAGTGCCTAATCAGTGCTTTCCTTGCCCTCAATCACACCCTAATGTACTTGTTTAAGTGCCGGAGCTGGAGGCTGCTTTGTGCCCTGTGTGTTTTGATTAGTGCTTTGCCTTCCAGGTTATTGAATGGGAACTGGAGAACACGTTTGAGAAAGTGATTAGCTGATATCTCATAGCCCTCCTGGGTCTCTCGGAGCGTTCACATCCAAAACCACTAGCGTCTCTGCTTTGCTTTCCAGAGAGATCAAATGGCAGAGATTTTGGAATTATCATTCAAGAAAAGAATTAACTATAAAAAAAGAATATCTCTGTGCAGCAATTAGATTACATTAAAATTAAAGTTATCTGACCACAAGATGAACGGAATGATTGCAAGAGTTTCAGATGAACAACAATGATTTAATCCCATTGTAAGAGTTCACTTAGCGTGCGTCAAGCAAGAGTGAAGTCAGAGAGTGAGCAGATTGTGTCCAGTAGCTCTCTTCCACTGAGGAGAGTCTCTGGGCAGCAGGGGGGGTCAGGGCTCTTACCATGTGCCCGAGTCCCTCTGGGATAGGGGCCGGCTGGAGGACTCCTCTGCTGGGGCCGGGCTGGAGGGCTTGGCCTCTTTGGTCAGCAGGGCCGTGTTGATGGGGATGTAATGCTTCCCTTCCTGACAGACGAAAGAGACAGAGACACATATACTCAGCCACAGAGGCCCCTTTACACCCACATGATGTCATCACTGAGAGCGTGTTATTACTGTGTGAATCCATAAGGCCTTTATGGACAGCAGAGTTATTCTGACCTGCCTCCAGCCTTAAGAGATCAAAGGCTCTGAAGACATCCCATTAGAGGAAGCACATGGAAGAAAGTGAGATGATGACCATCATGCCAGAGCATAATGAATCAGGTCACCTGGACCCTTTCCAATGTCAATGAGCCTCCTTATGTGTAATCATTCCACAGAGAACTGGATAAAGTGCTGTGAATTTCCTAGGGCTTATCATCACATATAGAATCCATATGACCCACTATCCACATCCCAGGCTGGATGACTGATTATCTGTCAGGTATGTTAATCTATTCATTAGAGGTTAAACTAAGAGTGTCTTAATAATCAGAGGGAAATTACAGTCACCATTTGTTCAGTTGGGATATTTGGGAAAGTGTTTTTAATTTGACAAAGACACTGAGGGACATCATGGCCTGAAGATTTTAGAGGATAAAATGATTCTGATGTAATGCAACTGCATGAAATAATTAGGGAGATTAAAAGGGACAGAATCCATCAGTCTTACATAGTTTCATTTAGAAAAGTGTGGGTTCTGTTTCTTAGAGTCAACAGACTGAACTCCAACAGCAATAGTGACAGCACAAAGGTGCCAGCTTGCTTGCTTATCAGACAAGCTGGCATTAGGCCTTCGGTTTTGCATTGTTGATCCTTTTGTTGTGGAATGTTGTGTGTTTCTTTCTTTCATGCTTTTCAAAAGGGAAGTGAGGGGGCCTGTTGATAGGAACTTCCCTCCCTAGTTAGTCGGAGGACTCCCATGGGCCAAAGCCCTCTTCAGGTCTTGTGCCTCGCACCAAGCAAACGGCACCATTTCCTGAACACTTGCAGTGCGTGAGTCAGTCTCGAGGTCAGTGGCTATTCTCACAGTAAAAGGGAGGTTGTAAATAGTCTGGGTTGACTAGTGTGATGTGGGGAGAGCCTACCACATTGGGTTGTGGTCTGTGGTTTTTTAAATACTTTCCAGTGAGAAGATCATTTATGTGTATGCTTTGTCAATCAAGTGACCTATGATGATACTGGCAAGCCTACAGTGCTGAACAACATTTAGACAGGATAAAATATTCGTTTTTTTTCTTCATTTTATTACATTTTATCATATTTTTCTACTTGAATATTGAGGCATAAAATCACTCTTAAAGGAGATCCTGGAAAAACAGTGTGATCAAGGAACATTTTGAAATTGCACAATTCATTTCAGGTTTCCCCCCGAAATGCACGGAATGGGATGCGGCAGTTAAATAGAGTTTGATAGACATATCACCATTCAATAATTTTGATGGGTCGGTTAAAATGACTGCATGGTGTTTTTGCAGTCCTGTTCCACAGACGACTAACATTTTTTAGTTTTGCATTAGAGAATTTTTTAATTGGTTGCAATCAGGGTGTGAAGGGAATTTTGAGCAATATAGTAAAAAGTTGTCCAGGAAAACATTTCATTAGTACTGTTGTCGAGTGTTTGCCATGGTCTCTTACCTGTTGCACACTGGCTTGCAGCAGATCGCCGAGTGTCTCCACCAGCTCTGTGAAAGTGGGTCTGTCCACAGGGTTCCCCTGCCAGCAGTCCAGCATGGTCTGGTATCTGCCAAGAGCATAGGTCAGTTAGGCATGCAAGGCATGAACGCACACCACACATTGCACAAGTGTATGACGCCATAGTGATCGATCATTGGTTGGTAATCAACTCTCACACAATCGCAGCCCTCAGTGTTAACACTCATCTGACAGGCCGACCCCTGTGACCTTGCAGCCAGGTGACCAGGTTTCCATGAGTTAGCCTCCCATTTTTCACTGTCGTTAATGACGCTAGTGTGGTCCCATGGACTGCGGTGCTGTTTTCCTTTCCTGGCTGTCAGGAGATTTGGTGGTGCGGAGCTGTCAGCATCGCTCCCCAAATGGGACTCCTCTGCTCGATTATTGGAGTTTCCAGGCAATAATGGCCTGTAATGGTGGGAAGGAGTCCAGTCGTGGAGGAATGCAGACATGGAACACTGAAATCTAGGGCTTCAGTTGAAACCTCCCCTCCCCTCCCAGACACTGGTGATGAGAGAGAGAGCTGCTACTCCTTGCCCTCGCTGGCCTGGTTCCCCACATCCTCACACAGGCCTCAGGCTCATGTTCACCATGTTACTCCCCAGATTGGCATCACATTGAGTTTATTTGGCCAAAGGCTGGAATCATAGCAAAAGCAGATGGTTCATTACTTCCTCTCTACCGTCCTTCCTCCTCGTCTTCTCCATCTGCGTTTACGTTCAGGGCACCGTTGGAGTGGAGGCATTCTTCTCTCTCTCTGGGCAATGAAAACGAGATGGCGGAAACAACACCACTCCACTTCCTATTTTGATTCTTTTCTTCAACCAGGTGGAGGGGCTGCCGGACACTGGGCAAGGTGCCTGGTGGGACAGTGGAGCGGTGCCCCCGGTCTACAGTTCAGACTCCGCTCTGCATCCTGTCAAGGGGGGGTGAATGAAATCCCTTCGTGGGACCTGAAGGCCTGCATTTGCAGAGAGAGGAGAGCAGAGAGCAGAGAGAAGCGCACCTAAAATGCTTCTACAGAACACTATAACTCTTTGAATATGAGGCTGTGGGAGGTCTTCCCCCCCGTATCCCCAGCTTTTTCTGGGCCCTATTCACTGTGCCCTTGACTTTCGCTCCTTCCCACACATTCTTTTGAGGGTGCCGCCCGCAGGCTGGACAGCCAATGGTAGCGGGTCACATTCTTGATGGGTCTGGCGCACCAGCAGCAGGGCAGATTTACTGCCCCACCATCTCCTGACCCACTCGCCCTTTCATCATCCATATAATGGGCCTGCTGGGGTTGGGGTCAGGGCCAGGGTTCTGGGGGAGAGTCTGGGAGTCATGGAGACCTGCCCATGCAATCAGCAGCTCAGATCCAAGGCGCTCCAGTCCCTGACATGGAGGCTGAGTGGGTAACACTATCAATGATGACCCAATGAGAAGCAGGTGCTGATTGTATTTTACACTGGTGTTATCTTCAGGCTCTGTCTGGCCCTATCAGCAAAGCGCTTTGAAGTGGAACAGAAAAAGCTCTTTCGCCTTGCAGATATAGCGGCGGATGTCATCACAGGATTGGTAGGGTATGTGGATTCCATTCACATTCCCCTATTTACAGAGAGGGAGTCTGGCTTGCATTTTGCCGGTCGTTTCCAATTATCGTCTCGCTGGGCTCCTACAATCATCAGTTTGCTCCATTTGGCAAGATCTCTTTCATATGTGACTCCATCAGCAAAATAAAGTTATAAAACGCAAGTAAAGCATTTACTCTATCCGAGTGAATAAGCTTTAGGGGCTTGACATGATTAAATCTAATAACGTGGAAGGCAAGGTCTGGCACAAGGCAGTAGCAGAATGGCTTGAATGGGAACATGTCATAAACAAGAGTTTTTTGTTTTTTTTTACTGAAGTAAAGCTTTTTTGTCCATAACTAAAGATACACACAATACGTTTTCCATGACCTCCCACAATAGTTTTAAAGCACTAAATTTCTCTCCGAGAACTTTCTCCCCCTTTCTGACAGTGATCTGATCTATGGGGAATGAGGAGGGGACATGGAGAAACACAAAGGTATTTCATTTCAGCCTCTCGCCTCCTCCACCATCACTGTGCTCCAGCTCCTCTGTATCCATAGGGGCTATATCTCAACGGCAGGCAGTGCAGGTTCTGGCCACAGCACACACTGAGCACACACCAGTCCAGTTCCTCCAGGTGCGCTGGTGCCTTTAATGTCAGGCAGGGTTTCGGCTGTACCGTTGTTCGCTTTGAGACAGATCAATGTCTGACACCCCAAACACCCAGTCGGGCTGAGTGAACTCTGTCTCTCTTTCTCTCTCTGACACACACACACACACACACACACCCAGTGTAGATAGCCATACAACGTACTATCAAAGTCTTTCAAAAGCCTTCTCAGGATTTCTCCAGCAAACTGAAATCAGATACATTTCCTCTGTTTAGCTGAATCACCGGAGTAAGAGAAGCTTTTTTCTCTATACGTCTGGCTGTTGCTTTGGTTCCATAGCGATGACCCAGGAGAGTGCTTGCAGTCTCGGGAAGGAGGGGAGGCCATAGTGCTTTGTGCTGCTCACCCTTGCTTGGCAGGGAACGCTAACAGCTCATTTAGTGGCATGGCCGTAAAGGAATCCCCTAAGAACAATTCACCCATGAAACCACATAAACGACCATGTACATCCCACCGTAATGAACTTGGGTTAGCATGTCATGCCAGGCTTCCTGAAATAGCGCTGCATTGTCCCAGCAGTATGCCTCTGCACAGTGTGAGAAGGGCTTAATGGATATAAAACCTGCACTGTTATAATGATCTCATTCATCTCAAAACTATATGACATATCCGCTGCAAGCAATTACATGTCAATTGTATGGTCTGTTTTCTTGTTCTATCGAGTAATGTGGAACAAATTAGCCTTAGCCTTACATCTCCGAGGAGGAGTACTCAGGTGCCTTCATTCTTGTGCCTTCCTTCAGCCGACAGCAGAACTCCTCATCAATTTGTACGCCGGGATACGGAGAGGCACCTAGGGAGAAGAAAGAGGGAAGGAGAGAGAGGGGGGGGGGGTTATCAGGAAACACATCTCACAGACTCACAGGAGCGGCCACTTCAAAGGGCCGAGAGAAGGGACCTCACAGAAGTATGCAAAGAGCTGCGAGCACATTGAGATCAATGGGGAGAGAGAACTAAGGGAGAGCAAAGGACAATAGCACCAGAGCTCACATCTTGTTGGAGAACAAGCTGGGCCACCATAGTCCAACCGTTTGGAGAAATCTGAACCGGCGCTTTCAAATCAGCATCAGTCCCATTGAATGCAGCCAAAACAAGCATACAGTTGGCTTATTAGAAATGCTACCCACTTGAAGGATCATGACTCACGAAATAATATTTTGATGTGCTTGACTGAAACCCCTGATACAATATCAGATAACACATAAAGGCCTACTGTACCATGTCTGCAACAACAATGCATTTCTGTTGAGGTTTTTCCCTCATTCCAGATGGATCACAGCGCATTAGAACAACCCAGAAAAACACGAAAAACAAATGGATTGTACAAATGTAACTGTTATCCATTTTTAAAAGACTTTATTTCAATAATGGCAACTCATCAAACAGGGGCAGAGAGCCCAAAACGACAAGATATGGTTTTAGCTGCCAGAGTGACCTGATCAAATTTGCATATGGATACACCTTGGGCCTGTCCTGAACTTTGATATGCATAGATTATAAGGTTGTGCATCACTTTTTTTTCTGTCTTTTTATATTGTAATATATCTACTCTAGACAAATGTTAACGCGGTCCAGATGTTCAAGGTAACATACTGTATATGTATAGGTATGTGTGTACATTGTGTGTGTGTGTGTGTGTGTGTGTGTGTGTGTGTGTGTGTGTGTGTGTGTGTGTGTGTGTGTGTG
>JAUCNH010000077.1:14092034-14104460 GCA_032353275.1 Sardinella hualiensis | reverse complement strand
ACACACACACACACACACACACACACACACACACACACACACACACACACACACACACACACACATACACGCTTGCAGGCTTAATCACTAAGTTGCCAGTATCCACCAGGGCACTGGAGGGGAGATGGTAGATATTAACAATATTAAAACTCTGAGGGGAGATGATGTGATATTCAACTGGTGCTCCTCATGCCATCAGTTAAGTCATAGCATACTGTCTTTTTCTGAATTGATGAAGGATGTAACTGTGATTAATTGGACCATTGCATTTAAAGGCTTGTATCACTTTTATATTACCTGTTCATAACGGATGTGTTGTTACAGTGTTAGATTTAGCTGTAATCTCCAGTGAGATACCATGGCATCAGCTTGCACTATCACTACCAAACACGTGCTTATAGTGAGACTGTTCTACTGGACCGCTGTATCAGCAGCACATAGGACATTTTTCATGCAGTTCCACAACACTAGGCCTACATGCAAAAAAAGACCCAATGAATATTTTTTTTTCTATTGTGCGTAATCCTTAAGACGCTCGCTCATTGGCTTTTTATCCGTTGTCTACAATGGCAGAGACAGTTTGCATGTTAAAATTATACAAATCACATAATGGCTCTCTTGTCAAAATCATGTAGCCTAAATGTACACATCCGTAGATTGGATGTACAGATCCACTGCATAATGAAGTTAATAATTCAATGATTTAGTCTTACGGCCAACTTCGTACAATTTCGAGGTGGTTTTACCTTCGAATAAAACATCCGTTGGGACGGACAGATATATTTAAAGTGCCTGTTGCATGAACGTAAAACTCCGAAGTGCTTGCGTGGGTTACGTCACTCCCGTAGTTACTGTGCGATCTGTGTGAGAGCGCAGAGAGCGCAGTGAGGATGTGCGCTGCATGGACACCAGTGCATCTCTGTCTCGAGGACTGGATGCAGTAAGATGGACAAGGTAGTTGGATGGACGACTTTCATATTGTTACAAGAAATTCTGTTACTTCAATCATAAATTTTGTTCAGTGAGCTACGTGGGATAATTTATGTTTCAGATATCTGAATGTGACGGGGCTTCTCGTGCGCTATCAGACCACTAGGCTGCTGATTAATATCCAATCATACGTCCTGGAAAACGGACTGCTATGGCGCTTTTGTCAAAATGAGAAATGTCAGTGAGGATGCAACAAACCTCTGGCAAAACGACTCTTTCAAACTTTATAATGGAACCCACTCTCCTGAGAACCTTACCAACACAACCTCGCCAAACGGAACAAGTCCGACTGCCTTGGTACTTTGGAGAGCGGTGCCCCTTGGTCTGGTTTTGGGTACCTTTATCATTTTAGCCATCGTTGGAAACATCCTCGTCATATTGTCGGTGATTTGCAATAGGCACCTCAGAATCCCAACCAACTACTTTATTATCAATTTGGCAATTGCAGACTTGTTACTCGGCACAACGGTGTTGCCAGTGTCAGCAACTTTGGAAATTTTGAACTACTGGGTCTTTGGGAGGATCTTTTGTGACATTTGGGCTGCTCTTGATGTGCTATGTTGTACTGCGTCAATCATGAGTCTTTGTGTGATATCTATTGACCGGTATATTGGAGTGAGCTATCCTTTGCGATATCCCAACATTGTGACGGAACGCAGAGCGCTTCTTGCAATGCTCGTTGTATGGATATTATCTTTGGTGATATCCATTGGTCCTCTTCTTGGATGGAAGCAACCACCATCGCCAGACCACACCAGTTGTGAAATTACCGAGGAACCATTTTATGCGCTCTTCTCTTCCTTGGGGTCTTTCTATATCCCACTAATTGTTATATTGGTCATGTACTTTAGAGTGTATGTCGTTGTCAAAAGGACAACCAAAAATCTTGAGGCCGGAGTCATGCGAGAGAGACTGAATTCAAGTGAACTGACGCTCAGGATTCACAGAGGCTCCCAGATGCAGGATGGCAGCGGCGGAGCCAAGGGTCAAGGGCATCAAGCAAGGAATTCTCTCACAGTGAAAGTCCTCAAGTTCTCTCGAGAGAAGAAAGCTGCGAAGACCCTTGGTGTTGTGGTCGGAATGTTCACCCTGTGCTGGTTGCCATTCTTCCTGTCTTTACCCATCGGTAGGTATGGGTTTCTGGCATTGCTGAATAACATGGATAGTTTGCATCATTAAAATATTTTCTCTAGCAAAAAAAATACTTTTTTACTATAAGGAGGATCTGAGTGGACTTTTGACAGCCACTGGAGTGTGTGTGATAGCCTATCTATGGTAGTCTATCTATGGTAGTCTGTCTATGGTAGCTTAGCACATGGCACAGTGATATACGGTAGGCCGCTGTTTAACCCCAGAATCACCCTTGGAAGGCAGGGGGAAGAAAAACAGACATGATTCCTTCAAGCCTTGCGGGTGTGGTTTTGCAGTGCTTTTTAAAGGAAATTAAATGTTCATTTTTTTCTGACAGGCCACTTGTGCTGTGGGCCTGTTGTGGTCAGAGAGAGTCCATGCTACCAAGGGTTAGGACAACATAAATCTCTTTTATGACTTAATAGTTTTCAAGCACCCTGTTAGCCGGTTTGGTGTGGCTTGGCCCTTCAGGCAACTGGCTACAAGGTCACAGCTGTTCTGCTGGGCTGCCTGGATTATAGGAAGTAATGCTTTCAACACAGACACAACAGTGAATCACAGAATGAATGGAGTTTGGTATCCTTTCCTGTGGAATGTTAATAACCCTCCAAAATGTCATTTAAAAAAAAGAATGGAATTCTGTGGGTTCAGCCTCAGCAGCCCTGTGCCAAGTTCCCTTGGCTCTACAGGTGAGTGCAGATAGACATGGCAGATACAGTTTCTAGAACATATTAGCCACCCAACACAGCCGCTGCACTGCAGTGCAAAAAAGGAGTGAAAGACCATTTCAAAGGTTGCGACGCCTTTGCCTCCTGCAGATGTTTTCTATTTCACTCCACCCTGATTTGGACTGCGGAGGTTTGCACATGTCCGTAGTACGCACTTCAGCCTGCAAGGGTATTTTGGAGTAGTGAAGGATATTATATTTTAAACCAATTCCCCTGGTTGCCATTTTTTGAGCACTGTCAAAAGCTGGCCTTTTCTGTGTAAATGTGCAGGATTTCTGTCAGTGTCATTGTCCGTGTCTTCTAATGATTTTCCTGCATGCAGGCGTGGTAGCACTTGACACTGGCCATGATAGAAATCAAAGCAATTGATTACTTTCAGTGGCATATGGAATACATGGGAACATGCAAACGCGTCTCCATGGAGCTGACATTCAGCTGAAAGTGTTTGTTAGTATGTTTCTCCAGGTTCATGCCTCCCTTTGGGAATACACTGATCTCTGATTTATGGTCAACATTTGTGCATAAATGATGTAATAAGCTGTGTTATAGTTTGTTACAAATCACAATATCAACGATTCAACATAGTCATATCACCATGGTATCAGCATTAACTAAGCAACTCAAATTCACCTCCCCCTTCTCTTTAACATAAAAAGTGCATTTAAAAAGCAGTAACAGTATTGATATGCCCAAATCGCTCTCTAGCTGAATAAGTGACAACTAGACAATGACGATACCAAGTGTTTGAAAGTAGCAAGAAGGAAAACAGGATGCCATGTTTCCCTCCCAGGGTTTCTATTGTTTTTTATGTTTTCAGTTTGTTCATTCTCAGGAAGGAGGTGTAAAGGTCTTTTAGGTTTTTGAAGTGTAGGCACATATGTATCTAGATCCTATTTGTTGACTCTTCCCATTGTTTCTATATTTACCCCTTTGATACGCAGCTCTATTTATTTATGTAGAAGGCAGGAAGGGTCAAAGGCTTTTCTGTCTGTTTATGTCTACATTTAAAATGTGCCGTGCTTATAAATCAGGCAGTGTATGGATGAATGCAAGCCATCTTATTTCAAACATATCATCAGCCAAACTAACCAAAATTTTGTTATGCACAGTTGTGAGTGTGGAAAAAAAAATGAACAACAGAATCATCTTGGGTCGTTCTCTTAGGACCGTTGCCATATCTATGTGTCTGGGTGGAGATAAATGGGCTTTCACTCAATTTTGGTATTTTCACATGCTATTTTCACCCCTGGAACCCACACTGAATGAGATTGCGTAACATGCACGTTACATTGCCACTTGTAATATGGGGAGCCAGGACTGACCTGTGCAGTTATGGTACTAATGAATAGGTGTGTTAACGCACTCAATGAGCACGCCTATCATTTACACAGCCATGTCACACTGTATGTCACCGACTCTTTCCAAAACCCGCCAGTATTTTTCCTCATGTGTTTGTTCTTGTGTTATATTGAATTAATGCCATTATTCTTTCACTGGAATGTGACAGCAGCTTGGCCGTTTGCTTCCGTTCAGACTATTGGCCTCACGATCCGGACTTGTTGGGAATGAACTCTGTACAGCAAGTCACATAACCCCTCTTCTCTTGCTCCTGTGAATTAGCCATGGTCTACTGTACAGACCTCCACTCTTCTCTGTCCTTTTCTCTCTTTTTCTGGCTCTTTCTCTGTTGAAAAAGCTCAAATATAATGGAGCTCATCAAACTGGCTAATTCTGCTCTAGCATACAGGGGTATGCCTTCCGCATGGGAGTTAATGGAGGACTATTTAATTGATTAAGTCATACATTTACTGCACTGAGAAAATATCAAACTTTGGCTGAAGCGTCATTTGGGAACTGAGGAACTTAAGTGCACTCAGGAAATGATGATTGGACTGTGTTGTATTGCCAAGAGCACATATCCTCCCCAAGGAGCTCGGATCATTCTTTACTCACAGACCCTTTGACATGCAAATTCCCCCACATGTGGGTGAGATTGTTAAGATAGGAGACTTTCATCTTTTGAGACACACACGCAGCACTCACACATCTGCTACACTACCTGGGCCCTAGATAAAACGCTAATGCTGTTGGCACCATAATAGAATGCTGGGCGACTCCACAAGGTGTCTGTGTTTGCTGTTATGGAGGTTTCATGTCATATATTGTTTTTCAGATCATCTTCAAAGCCTGCTTTTGAAAAGCACAATCAGTTTTTCTATCAATTTTCCTATTAACTTTACAATAGATTTCAGTATTGCAATACAGAATTGCTGAACTAGCAGAATGTTTCATAGTTTAAACATGCTGCCACCTAGTACAGAAGCAGTGCAATGACATGAGATATGGGAAGTAATGGCTGCCATCCATACTGCACATTACTCATCATCAGTAAACAATAATCCTACAGAAGTGCATCCAAATTGTGCTGGGAACCCGATATGTTAAATAGCAAAGAAATTATTCATAACAATGATATTTGCAATATTATAATGATATTTGCTGCAATATTATTTATCAGTGGACATTTCTGCATGCCAAGAATCCCTTTGTGGGTGGAATGAACTGCAGGTCATACTATGATGCTGCATTTCTGTGCCACAGACAATAAGCCCTTTTATCTGACCGTGTAATAATCCATGTCCTATCATGATGACATCTCCCACAGTGTCCTTCAACAGCAACCTGCGGCCCCCTGAGCTGGTGTCCAAAGTGATCTTCTGGCTGGGCTACTTCAACAGCTGCATGAACCCCGTCATCTACCCCTGCTACAGCCGGGCCTTCAAGATGGCCTTCATCCGCATCCTCAAGTGCCAGTGGCACGAGGGCCGGCGGCCAGGATGGCGCGGGCGCGTGCACAACTACACAAGCTCCCAGTCCTGTGCCACCAGCTCCTCCCACCGGGGCTCGGCCGGCAGCCTCCACCCAAACGACAGCAGGCGGATGCCGTCACTGGCCCACCGTGGGTCCGCTGGCCCCAGCCCTGGCCTGGCCCCCTGTCCAGAGGACGGGCCTTGTCAAGCCCTGGAGGCCACCTCCACCTCCACCTCCACCTCCACACCAGCTAATACCTCAGACTACCAGCAGGGACTCATGGGAGTTGAAGTCCAGTCAGCGCGGGCCAGCCTCCAGATTTGAACACTTTAACTTTTCACTTGTTTGGATTTCATGTATATATCGATTCACTCAGTAGATTTGTATAGTCACACCACATATTAATGTCTGCTTTCAATAACTGTGTTTACATTGTAGCAGTCAGGATTTGTTTGAAAGTGGTGATAATAAATGAATCATTTCAAACAATTTGTCCCAATGAATGTCATTTTTACGCAGTTCCATTAATCATCTGCAAGTTCCATTAATCATCTGCAAGAGCCCTGAGTCTGACCACTAGGGGACGCTGTGTAGGGCGCTGGAACAGAGCGGTACATAGGGAGGTCTGTGCTGGACCTGTAAACCTCTATTGTCTTATTTCTGTAGTTCTACATCCTTACAAAGCCGTTCAGTACATAATGTGTGCATACTGTATTTTAGTCCTCCAGCTAAATGTTTCTGACATGAGGATCAAATTGTGTGTTTTTGTATTTAATTATACAAGTCTACTACAGTATCTAAGATACTGATGCGTTTTACAAGGGAAGCTAACCGACCACCTCTACTCAAACATTAATATAAGTCCATGGGCTTCATGAGTCACATTTACATTACAGGTTTATGGAAGCTCTCAGCTCACTTTTGGTGTGTGGGATTCTTTGAGGTCAGCCTACTAAACTAAAGGTGAAAAAGGATTGACATAGTGTTTCTACTTCAATCAAGTGTGTCTATTTTCCTTCAGCAATTCAAGTAAAAAAAAAAAATACAAGTAAGATTTTTTTCCCCAAAACAAAACTCAGGACTTTATTTCACTGCCAGTTTTCTCATTGATGTTAAAGTACATTTGGTATAGTGGACGTGTACAATCTTCTCGCATTCATTTCTGGCATTCTAGCAGAACAGATGTATGTGAACATTCTGTGTGGTTCAAAGATTCACAAATTAGTATAGCGACATAAAAACATCAGTGGAAAATCAGTGATGCTCTGGAGTTCATAAAGACCTACATAGACATGTAAGTATCACATATCTGTAGTGTTTGACATATTTAAATGGATTTGAATGGTCATTTTCCTGAAACAGGATTAGAAACACAGTGAAAATACAGTTAATCACATTTTCTTTTCAGTGAAGCAGATGTGGCAGTGTATAAAAAAAAATAAATCAACCAAATGTCCAGCTAAGAAACCCACTGACAACTGAACATAGTGTGTCCTCCTCACATTAAAGAAAGCAAAACTTTGAGGAAAATATGAACTGAACAGAAACAAGACTGTGGGTTTTACACCAGGTCTTATTTTTGGTGAACACTAAAACAAATAAAATAATAATTGTGAGCGCCTTCCATGACGCCTGTGCTGCTCTCTTTCCCACGCCACAACGGGCGCGAGGGGAACAGCAGCTAGATGCTCCTGATCTCAGGAGAAGGTCCCTCATTTGCATAAAGACTACATGGAAAGCTTGACCCTGAAAGAACACACTTTTTTTATAACCCTTCTGTGCACTTTCTTAAACAACTCATACATTCTATCTAGGGATAAGGCTTTATCGAGGGGAAACATTTTCATCAACAGTGTTCTGGTACTGTAAAAAAAAAACAACTAAACTAAAGAGTACAAATAAAACAACTTATAAAAAGTATAAATAAACCTTAGGTAAATGGTTTTATATTCAAGTAATCCATCAAGTCCCTGATAGCACCTGGTTGATGAAGCAGATCCGTGTAAACATCTGTGAGGATAATACTCCTTCTCCACGCCATGGGCGCTCAGTTCATTAGTCCATAAAGGCCAGCAGCATTGGTTACCAAAAGGATACTAATTAGGAGATCAATATAAAAGAAAACAAAGAAAATAAATCCCTAGGCAATAAAAGTGTCCTTTCTGAGGATAAAATGGGATTTCAAAAGCTTTTTCTTCAAAGGCGTCAGTCCCCCCAGCACTGTGAGTGTGGGGTGCTCGAGGAGCGCAAGACGAGGGGAGTGAGCAGAAACAGTGTTTGGACCCATCTTATTCCCCCCTCCCACAGGCCCCACAGGCCCTTTGAGGCACACAGCTCCCCTTCGCTTCCCTGCCCTGCCCTGCCCTGCCCTGCCCACCACACCACCCTGTCAGTGGGCCTGCACTCAGTGGTTCTTCTGACGGCGTGACGCACTCGTCTGAGTCGACAGTGAGGCGCGTGAAGCAGCTCAGCTATGCGTCCCTGCTGTGGTCGTGTTCAGTCACGCTCCCCACCCACCATGGAGGGGAGACAGGAGAAGAGAGCCCATATGGAGGATTCACTACACGGCTACATCTCCCTCCACACAAATAAGAGCAGAAAGATCACAGTGACAGGAAACAGGCTTCCCTTGGCTTGTAAAGAGCGGCTCCTCCTGAGAGGGAGAGAGAGAGAGAGAGAGAGAGAGAGAGAGAGAGAGAGAGAGAGAGTCTTAAAAGACTCAGAGTCTCCAGTGTCATGTCAGAGTGATGACCTCCACGGGATCTCGGCTGGTGTTCGTCTTCGGTCTGTGCTTGTGCCGCCTCTCCCGCAGCGTGGGGGGCGGCGGGCGCGAGGCGGACGGGGGCGGTGTGGCGAGAGAGAGAGGAAAGGCGGCGATGGCGGCGGCGACGCTGCTGATGGCACCGCTGCTGCTGGGACGCTCCCGCTTGCCCTTCCTCTCCCGCTCCTGGCGTCACCTGTTGAAGCAGCCCGCCGCGCTGAAGGTGGGGTGGGCGCCCAGGTAGCCCCCTGCGGCGTAGGTGGCCACGCTCATGCAGTGGCGCGGGGGCTCGGCCGCGATGGCCACCTGCATGGAGATGGGCCCCTGGAGGGCCAGGGTGCGGGGCCCCGTCTGCAGGCCGGCCGGAAGGCTCTGGTAGGAGGGCAGGGCGGCGGCCATCTCCGAGCCGGGCAGCATGGCCAAGCGGCTGTGCCCGTGCCCGTGCCCGTGGCTGTGCAGGAAGTCCTGAGGCACCATGGCGCCCAGCGTCTGGGGCTCGGCGGCGGCGGCGGCCGCGGCGGCGGTGGCCAGCGCGTGCAGCTGGGCCAGCGAGGGGGAATGCTGGGATAGGTGGGGGTACTCGCGGGCCTGGAAGAGCAGGGGCTGGGAGCCCGAGGAGGAAGAGGAGGAGGAAGAGGAGGAGGAGGAGGAGGAGGAAAGGCTGCCGGGGGTCAAGGCGGGTCGCTGCACGGCAGAGATGGGCGAGAGGTGCATGTGCTGGGCCACCGGCTGCAGCGACACCTGACTGGCGGGATGCGGAGATTTGCTTTTGTTGGCCTCCTTCACATCATTGTCATGGGCACTGGAGAGGGAAGGTGAGGACACACTATTAACAGAGGTTCGGCTTTAGTGAAAGTACAGAGGCAATGTGAAGCAAACAAGGCCATGTCTGCATATATAATAATAATAATAATAATAATAATAATAGTGAGGACTATGGAAGCTCTAGAAGGTTCTAGCTCTATAAGGTGTAGAGCGGCAGCGGCAGGAGGAGCTTACAGCAGCATGAGCTCAATGCACTTGGTGAGGTGGTCCCAGGTGTAGCCGGTGAGCAGGTGCAGGGCCGTGGTCCAGCTGGGGCTGATCTGCAGGCAGATCCTGGAGGCGGCCACACAGGCTGCCGCTACCTGCGAGGGCCGGAAACTCAGGAAGGCGTGATCTGGAAGAGACACGGCATGGTAAGGGAGTCTGATGGCACATACAGTAGAGTAGTGTAAGTGATCCAGCCAGCAGGCCCAGCCCTGGGCTTACCAGCTGAACCATTCCCACCTCCCACAACCATCCACGCCCACACACAGTCCTCATTCACACAAGACCATGGCCCCCAATGTCCCCCAAAGCCAAAGCCCTCGATCCTCAGAGACTTAGCTGCCATGGGTCACTTGTGTGATTGATGAGGCTGATATATGTGCCTTTGAGGCCACAGGGCTAGGGCATCGGGTGTGTGTGTGTGTGTGAGTGTTTGTGGGTGTGTTGGAGGGGGATTGTCATAGTTAGTTCTTCCTAGGTCTTCCTATTACCTTGCAGAGAGACTTCCAGGAAGTAGTGGGTGTACTTGTCCATGAAGGCTTTGGTCTTGGAGAGGGAGGTGAGCGGCCAGCTGTTGTAGAGGTCGCCCTCCTGCACGGAGGCCTGGAGGTAGTAGTCGATGAAGTGGGCTGGCGTGGGGATGCACAGGTTCCAGTTGAAGGTCTCCAGCAGCAGCAGCTCCATCTTGATGAGGTCGCGCTTGTTGAGCACCAGGTTGAGGCTGCACATGATGCCCAGGGAGTTGAGCTGCTCCAGCTTGGGCACACGGTCCTCCTTCTCCTCAAACTTGCCTGGAGGACACATGGGGGGGGGTGGGGGGGGGGGGGTGGAGATGGTCACTGGAAAGCATGGCAAAACAGGCTCTCTTTGTCTAACATACAATCAATGCATAGTGCATTCAGAGAGTGGGATGTAAATTCAAATATTCAAATACATGTATACTCCTATGTGAGTTTGCAAGTGAAATCATGGTAACAGAGAAGAACAATTGATGATGGTGGTGTATTTGGCAAGATACACTTTTGATACACTAAACCCACAAGGAGATAAAAGAGCAGCTGAGTATTCGAAACATTGTGCAAACTCATCACAGTGAAAATGACGACACTGAAAATGATTCTGTGGAAACAAGGTATCTACAAAGAAGCCGGTGGTGGAAATTGTGCCTTCTGTGATTGTTTCAGTAAGGTTAACAAGGTTAAAGCCTGTTTGGTAACAGTCACTGTCATGATAGAAACGTCAAAAGTGACGCATCTTGGGTGTAGAGGAGAAAAGCGCAGCCACAGGGGGCTAATCAGTGGACTACAATAGACCACAGTGATTACAGCTGCTCTCCTCTCCTCGCCTCTCTTCTCTTTGCATAAGAACACACTGACAGGCAACTGAAAGAGGGGAGACTGATAAGATCTGGCTGCTTTATTTTCTCAAGCTTCCTTTCAACTTCCCCGTCTCTTTCCCTTCCCGGAGCTCCTCCTCCTCCTCCTCCTCCCCCCTCCCCTCTCCCCCCCTCAGCTGCTGCCTGTGTTCATGTGGACAGGCCCTGCCTGGGCTCAGCTCCCTGCCTGGTGGGACTTTTACTGCTCATGCCAGGCGGGCCATAAAGCCTGGAGGTCCGCGGCCCAGGCTGGCTAGGGGGGCAATTAGCAAAGGCACTGTAATAGCGTCTAATGGCTAAAGACAGGAAATGGCCCACTCTACTCTACTCTCCTCTACTCTCTGCCACAGCTCTCTAAGCTTTGGCCCAACTTTGCACCCTCCCTCCCTGCCTGCCAGTTTACCTGCCTGCTTGCTGACTTGCCCACTGGCTGCCTGTTTCTCATACATGGATCTTAGCTTGTAGCTTTTCTGACTGCCAGCTTTCACATTTGGATAGTTCTCTGCTGAAGTCAAATGATAAAACTAACCAAATCATGTGGAAAAAAAAACATTTAAAAAAAATAATAAAAAGTTCACTAACATGATGGATAATGTAATTTTACTGGTGAGCCACAAATTCTAAGTCTTTTGTAAGCCATTAAAAAGGTTTCACTGCTAAAAACAACTTTGCTTTTCCTACTGAAAAGGGGTGCTACTTTATGTAGTATATCAAGACAATGTGCCAATTCTGTTCAGTTTCATTTAGAGGAAGATAATTAGAAGAGGAAAACGGGAGGACAGATTTTTTCCCAAAAGAGGGCTGCAGCAGGAGAAGATGTAGCCTACTGGTGAAGGTAAAGAGCAGGGGTGAGCTGATTTATGCTGTGGGAGGAAGCAGCGCTAACACAGGTAGCTAGCTCCAGCCTGAGCCGCTTTAAGAGACAGAAACTAGCAACGAAACGCACGCCAGTGAATAAAGCAGATTTGACAGGGAACTGACAAGCTCAATTGTTAGTCATTCCGAGGGCAAACAAGCATCCCCCGGTAGAGGCGGAGCCACTCGGGCAGCCACGGGGATGCAGACATGAAGGAGCTTTTACTAGACTTATCACCAGTACAAAGACCTTAAAGGACCTTCT
Source organism: Sardinella hualiensis (assembly GCA_032353275.1). NCBI lineage: Eukaryota > Metazoa > Chordata > Actinopteri > Clupeiformes > Clupeidae > Sardinella > Sardinella hualiensis. The sequence continues at coordinate 14,092,515 of JAUCNH010000077.1, read as the reverse complement.
ATAAGACTGCTTGGGGCTCACACAGAAATGGCTGCTGAGAAAAACAGGAGATTTTCATTTGAACCGGGAAAACAAATTAGCCTACTGTCTGGTGTTGAGCCAAATAAGTCATGGACAGAAATAGGCCTAATGCAAAATAAACCAAGCTTCAAGTGGTCAGTGAAAGCCACATTTGCAGCCTTCCATAAATCATTTGAAATGGCAGCCGAGGGATCTTTCACACATTAAGACGTTTGTTTCCCAACTTTCACACACACAAAGCAACCCCAAATATTCTACAGCCAAAGTCTCACTTTTCATAGATAGTAATCTAAGGTCGGGTCTATTTTCAAGTAAAAAGATCTGAACTGTTTGAAATAGGGCTCAGACAATCTGGAAATTTCCAAGCGTTCCTGCTAAACGGTTGCCTCAGTGTGTGTGTGTGTGTGTGTGTGTGTGTGTGTGTGTGTGTGTGTGTGTGTGTGTGTGTGTGTGTGTGTGT
>JAUCNH010000077.1:14003826-14017541 GCA_032353275.1 Sardinella hualiensis | reverse complement strand
GGGGAGATGGAAAATAAACATATTTCCATAAATGGTGGAGTGTTGCTTTAAAATCTGCGGCCTGTCATGTAGAGTCTGTTGACTGTACTGTAGCCTATGTGACTGACTGCACATGCCCGTCTCTGCATTCGTCTCCACCAGGGTATGTCTGCACAGCAGATGCTGCACATCAGGCAGCACAACTGCAACCCCATGACCATGAAGGTGACGTCCTACAAAAAGCCAGTGTTCATCCACCAGGGTCACATGCAGTGGCTGTGGGATGTAGATGGGAGGCGTTACTTGGACCTCTTTGCTGGAGTGGCCACAGTCAGTGTCGGTCACTGTCACCCGTAAGTTACCCACAGTTAACATAGGCCTACATGTAGTAAATATTTAACAGGCAGAGAAAGATCGCATTACTTCAACAGTGGAAATTAAAAACATGATTTTTCCTCATTTCGTTTTCTTATCTGTCCAGCAAGGTGACTGCAGCAGCAGAAGATCAGTTGAGACGCCTTTGGCACACAACCAACATCTATGTTTACCCCACCATCCACGAATACGTACAGAAATTAGTGGCTCTTCTACCTGAGCCGCTGAAGGTACGAAGGAGGACTTTTGTTTTTTCGAGTTTATGCTTAGATGCTCCTGGATACAGTCTAAACTCTAAATGCTCACGCTGTCCATAGCCAGAGAGAATTTTATTGGTTGGAGTCCAAATGCCTTCCATTCCAGTCAAGATGCCTGTTCAAAGACTACATTACACATTACACTGATGACGCCTCAGAGAGAATGATTTCTCTAATCTCTTTTATCTGTGTGTGAAGGTGGTGTACCTGACCAATAGTGGCTCAGAGGCTAATGATTTGGCCATGTTAATGGCAAGACTACACACTGGCAACTTTGACATTATTACCTTCAGGTACTGTCAGGCCAACAGTATTATCAGTGTAAAGGCATTTTCCCATTGATTACTTTCAATTGAAGTAAAAAAAAAAAAAACACAATATTCTACCTACTACAAAATCAAGCCTAAGGGATTTTTACCATGTTTTGTTTGTCATGTTTTTGTGCAGAGGTTCATATCATGGCGGTAGCCCCCAGAGTTTGGGGCTGACCTCAAACGCCGCATACAAGTATCCCGTCGCCTCTGGACTGGGGTGCCATAATGTAGGTATCGCCCTGACTGCCTTATCTCTACCAAGCATTTCCTGGCTTAATCTCTTCCATAATCCACTATCTGTTCATGGCCTTTAGCCACAGGCCTCTGTGGCAGTAGACCAATCATAAACCAGGGTTTTTAACACACACAGTCATATTTTTTGTCATGCGAATGTAAAAAAACAGCAGCAAACTCTATCATGTAACCTCCACTGAAAAGCTGATTGAATGCAGGAGCCTCAAATAGGTGTAAAACCCTCTGCAGATGTTTATGTTTATACTGTTTATACATCATCTACGTTATTGGTTAACTATGACTTGTTTAAAGGGGCACATGTACTGAAATAACACTATAGAACTCTTTTAACCATGTGAAACTTATGCTGGCATTACACCCCCTTATGAAGTGTCTGTCATTGCCAGTGTGTGCCTGGCCAGAACACTAGCACTGAGTAACATCGTTGTTAGGGTATGGGATCATGAGCCTCTCAGTTATATTTTGACTAACTTGTTACCTCCTCAGTGCTAAATGGTTTTGAATATTGATACCAAGAGACATATTTTATTATTCATTGGTGTTACGTTAAATTTCATTTTATATTCATTATACAAGAAAAGTATTAAAAGTAACACAGTTACAGTTAAAAACGGGCCTGACTCAGTAAAAAAATATTTTGAAAACAGAGGACATGAAAACATTTTTATATTCCTCTATTTTCTATTTTCCTCTATTTTCATTTGTCTTTGGGTGTGTGTGGTGTGTGTGTTGTGTGTGGGGCTGTGCTGTGCTCTGTTTAGACCATGTGTCCTGATGTGTTCCGAGGCCCATGGGGAGGGAGTCACTGTAGGGACTCTCCTGTTCAGACCTACCGCCAGTGCAGCTGCTCCCCAGGTAGGTCAACACACTAACCAGATCAGCAGCAGTGGACATGCACTGCTACACATGCAAAAACTAACACTACTTGGAGGATTCTTCATTGAATTTTCATTTAATTTTCATGTCTAGGACTGTATAAAGTGGATCAGTAAATACTGAATGAAATGCATTATACAAAGGACTTTCTCCCTAGTCTTTAAGAGCAATCAGAGGCATGTCCTGCATTCCTCCTTTCCCATGTTCATTTATTTAAAAACGGCAATCTTCTCTTCTTCTGCCAGTGTAGTACACCTATGTGCTAAGTTTGCAAGGGTTACAGATATACAGTCATGAAGCCAGGGACTGTAGACTGTAAACAAATGACTGAAGTACAAGGTCCGGAACTTTTATCGGGTCAAACATTTACTGCTTTCAATGAAACTGTCAAATATTTCACTTTCACGTTCACGTGCCTCTGACAGTTGGAAAATGGAAAAAATAAAAATAGAACTTATCTTCTGTGAATATCTCCAGATATTTCTGCTATATAAACTGTCTACATTGCCTGATATTTCCTCCTTTGATTTTCTGCAGACCATTGTCAGGCCAATGACATGTATATAGGTCAGCTCAAAGAGGTTTTTGCCACAAGTGTTCCAAGTAGAATCGCTGCTTTCTTTGGTGAGCCGATACAGGTAGGTTACACTGTCGTGTTACAAAATAATTAATCCTGTTTCTGACAAAGCTGAAAGCTTCGGTGAACATGCAAAGTTTGATATATTTACAACATATTACAACGTATTTACAAAGACATGTCAGTCATCATTATAGGAACCAAAAGTAGCCTATTTCTAGAGAAATACACAAATGCAATTTAAAGCAACCCATGTACTTTTCCTACAAGAACACAGGCGCAGAAAGATGGGAATAGGTATTCATTCACAGTGGTGAGTGGACAAAGAATTAAGAAAAAACTTTTGTCCATTTTTCCTGTGATAAATGTACTTGATAAATGTGCTATTATACAGCTCTCTAGAATGCTGTGAGAGCCTTCCCAACGTTTGGAGGTGAATTATTTCTGTATAATGACCACTCTGAGAGTATAATAACTGCTGCCCAAGGCGACAGTTTTTTTGCTTCAGATCTACATATCATACTGCTAGTCACTGAACTGTGTTGAAAGTCAAAGGAGATCAGCTGCGTTCTATAGACCGTTTCATGTTTAAGTGGCATTGTGAACTATTTCTTAATCCGCAGAAGCCATGAAACAGTAACAAACTAAATTTGAAAGACGTTTGTGTAAAGTTTTCTCTCGTCATTTTGGCAATGAACCGATAATAAGCGGGATAATGTTAATCTGACTTTCGCCATCTGAATTTCGTTCCGCCTAGCTCCACACATTCATCTGGAGCTACTCCATTGGGATTGTATTTCAGAAGGCAGGGCCTTATCAAAATTCCTTTCATATGATTGGATAAACTACTTGTCTGCCCCTTTATTGACATGCTACTACATGCTACTATCACTCACATTGCAACCGATAACGAGAGCATCACTTGTCCGCTACGTCACATCAGTTGAAATCCTGCCCCGCGATCCTGATTGGTTCATTATATTTTGCTTCCATGAAAGACTTCCCACTGCCTGTAGGTCCAGATCAATGCGTGGAGCTCAGTGGAACACCAAGTGGAGCCTGGTGGAACTACATTTATCTGGTGAGAGTCAGGTTAGGACAATGTATTGTCTGCCGGTCATTATAGGAAAATATTTCCCTTCAGGACGAATAAGACACGTTCGCCTTCAGCGTGGGTGTCCTGTTCGTCCTGTTGGAAATATTTTCCTATAATGACCGGCGGACAATACATTATTCCTTATTTAAGTCACATTGAGTGCTTGAAATGCCCCCTCTGATGTCATACCCCAACAGACATCGCTGACAGAAAGAAGGGCCTATATAAGGAGACTATAAGAGTGCAATGGAAATGTGTGACGAATGCACTGAAGGGTTTACAATAAGTTATTTTATGGTCATTTTATGGTGGTTCAGTCTGGCATTTTTATTTAGGCTTACATGTGTTCTGGTGACCCATGAATCATTCATTGTTTATCAGTGGTTGTGGTGAGTGAGAGAGGGTTACACTTGCTGTATATTACCATGGCAACTGGCCAATAGGTTACATATTATTAACCTGCACAGTGGGGGCTCAAATTATAAATAACAATGATATAAACCAGTTGGATGTCTTTCTCAAGTGACGTGAACAATATCTGAAAAAAAGGTGTTTAGATTTTTTTTTTTGTCGCAAGCCTCTCCCTACAATACCTAAGTGCACTGCAAAAAAATAGGAATCATGCTATGAATCCTGTTTTCCAGTTGAAGCGGATCAGTATTCCAAGATCTTTGTCACAGCGCTCTACACAGCTGGATCTTGCCGTTTCCTTATCCATGATTCACCTGCCTCTGTCCCTCCAATCATGGCTCTCGAGCCTTAGTAAAGCTCTTGTCATTTGGCTAATGCTGAAGAGCTTGGAAGAATAATTCAGTAGCATGTGGGTGCCCTGCCACACGTGCCAGGCTCATGGTGGAGGTGGGCACTGGCAGGCATGGCTGCGGGCGGCTCTCTGCTCAGCCCATGGAGAGCTACTGTAGGATGAGCTGCATTTGGGCCTGTGCACGGCACTTTAATGCAGCTGGCCATAGGGCTGTGCAATTAGTCCAATTTTGATCGGGATTATGATTTTTGGTTGAAACAATCTCCAAACTGCAATAATTGAGTTGAAATGATTTATTTGGCATACAGTTGGCTGAGAGATTTTCTGAAAGAGATGTGCATTCTCAATTTAATCCATCCCTGAAAGCATTCAGTGATATGCACCCTACAAGCACAGCTTGATACATCATTTTCTATTCAAAACCTTTGAGTATTTTTCTCAGTTCTGTGTTTTTTGGAGAGAAATGTTGAATGCATCATGTTTTCAAAAACTGAAAAATAATCATTTGAATAATTGTGACTTCAATATTGACCAAAATAATCGTGATTATGATATTTTTCCATAATCGAGCAGCCATACTCTCCCTCGTGGCCTTCTAGAACATTGGCCTAGCCGAGTCACTGAAGGAGCTCTCTGGGCGTCCATTTTGTGCAGTGACTGCTGTGGCTGCATGATGTGTTGTGTTGTGTGTTGCTGCGTGCCCCCAGGCTGGTGAGGTCGGAGCAGGCGCGCCGACAGACGGACCAGTGTGAGCAGGACATGCGGCTGGAGCTGGAGGGGCGAGTGGAGGCTCTGCAGCAGCAGCTCTCAGACCTCGACTCCCTCAGGTGAGGAGCCACACAAACCCACCGCACAACAACCCTCGCATTAAGTCAAAGCCGCTTCTGACACAACATTCAGCTTCCATTATAATTCATGCAACTGGCTACACCAGGAATGGCAGTGCATCGAACATGAACAAAAAAAATAGTCTTTTCAATGTATTTTCGAGGCGAGTTGACTTAACGTAGCGTAAAGCATGTAGTGTAGTCCAAGGGTGAGTGATGTGGTGTGATGGAGCTGGAGCTGGAGCTGTAACTGTGCCGTGCCCTGCTGTGCGCCAGGCAGGGGCTGGAGAGCGATCTGCGCGTGGAGAAGGAGCAGAGGCAGGGCCTGCAGAAGGAGCTGCAGAGGGAGCAGGACAACAGCGCTGAGCTGCGCACCCAGTTGCAGCAGCTGCAGGGGCTCCAGAAGGTCAGTGGCACACCGACTCTCAGATCGGCGCCAGCTCTCACACACGCATGGGGACTGACCGACCGACCGACCAGGGGCACGCATCTCATTCGCCTGCTGGCTGTGGAAATAGCAGACAGCATGGGGCACAGTGACTCAGAGCTGCAGAGCTTAGAGCTGGAAAGGTTCAGCTTTAGAAAGTCCAAAACTGCTCATGCGTTAGTTCCAGCTGGGCGCTTCTCACCGGTGACTTCACTAATTAGCTGACTACTGTAATTATCTCCCTCACTCAGGAGTTGGGCTAATTAGAATCACCTACAGTAGCTGGAACAGCAGCGGGAACAAATATGTGGCAGGAGTTTTAACAGAGACGGTTATGTGGCCAGACTTTTACACCTACAGTAGCAACCCGGCCGCACTGTAGATGTCATGTAGGCTCAGGTGAAGATTTTGGACTTCCTCAGAATATCCTGACCTTAAACTTCCTTTTTGGGTGTGGGAAACTGATTTGTCATTGTGAGCATTCACACAGTGGCTCACAGTGGTTTTTACAGAACCACTTCACCAACCAGCGTCAACCTCTTGACTCACACCACTATGACTGTGTGTCTGTGCAGAATACAGTACACGCTTAACTGCAGCTCCAATAGAAGCTGAGTTGAAGTGTAATTGTACATGATTAACCATGGTGTCAGTTGGCCCATTTCGCAGCAGCCATTTTTCTAAGAAGCTGGGTATGCAGTGCACAGGTGTTACTAATGACCGCCAATAAGACTTTGATTCAGTGTAGCAGAATTAGACCCTTACTGGCTGTCATCAATAACACCTGTGTTTGTTTACCCTGTCATTTCTTGGGGAAAATGGCTGCTGTGAAATAGGCCTGTTGGCCAGCTGAGTGTGAGGAGATCTTACATGGTTGTTAGTACATTACTGTAGCCCAATGGAAAATTCACCTTTGCTGTGTGTGTAGTGCTGCTGTTGAAAGCAGAGACCCTATTTACAAGTTAACTGATTTTTACCTGAAGTTGTTTACCCTCAGAGTGCAATATACTGTATGCATTTCAGAAAACTAGATTGTACTCTCATAGTATTTCATTATTAATTCATAGTATTTATGTTATTTCACTGCACATGAAATTATACAACAGCTGGGTTGATGTCAGGATGGTAATGCAAATCATGCAGACCCCACCCAAAACCCTAAGGGCATGTTTACACGTATTTAGATATTTTCATAAACATATTTTTTATCAGGTTATGTGTAAGCAAAAGGCCCAAACGCAAGTTGCTAGCTGTGTCAATAGGCAATATAGTCACCCGTGTCACGCCATGAAAGATCTTCTCTAATTTTTAGCTGTGTGTGCCTACCTGGAACACTAAACTTCATAGTGTGCTCATCATTATCAGTGATTGTAAGAGGCTTGTGTGCACACAACACTAATTGTAACTTTCAGTTCCTATCTTCTCCCAGCCCACAAATGCTCTATTCACCAATGGCATTGCAAAAACACTGGATCTTTGTACAGTGCACTGGCTCAGGGAACTGGAAACAAAGTGGGGGGCAGCCTGTCCCCAAGAGTTTCTCTGGAAGCACTAGATGGTGGGGGGAGATAGTGGGACATACAGTATTTAGTTTGGTCCTGGTTTATGTAATGAAAGTGGTGTTGGACAGAATGCCCCAATGCCCTCTGTAGTCCCTCTGGGTGCTGCTGGCTACTGTGTGGCCTCATGCTCAGGCATCTCTGGTGGGGGTGTGTGTGTCTCCAGGAGCTGATGGACCTGCAGCAGGAGAAGAAGCAGCTCCAGCAGACGTGTGAGGAACAGGAGCAGGCTCTCCAGGAGATGGGCCTCCACCTCAGCCAGTTTGTGTCTCTTTAGCTCCCTCTCTCTCTCTCTCTCTCTCTCTCTCTGATAAGGCCAAGCTTAAAGGAGAAATCGGGTGTGAAATCCATCTAGCATTGTTATTTGTGGTTATTTGTTATTTGAGGTACAGTGATGTATCAAATTTTCTTGTTCTTTTTTGTACAGACACATACAGTAGACCGTATAGCAAACCAGCAGCTACTGTTAACTGAATGGGGCAGAGGGAATGAGACTGAAAGTGAATTTCTTTGCCCCATGCAGTTAGTGTTGGCTGCTGGATCTCTATTTGGTCTATGTTGTATACAATTTTCTTGTTCCCTGTCCTATCGGAACTACTAAGTGACCTTTAACAAGAGGGTTAAGGATTGAATCACACTGGATTTGATGATTTTTATGTGACTGGTGCAGTTGGTCTGTATTTCCAAGAGTGATCAGTGTTGTGTGTCACAGGTCCAAGCTCAAAATGGAGGATTTCAAAGAGGTGAACAAAGCCCTGAAGGTGAGTAATTAAGATGTTTCCATGTGAGCGGAGCTACTGCTGGTTACATTTTGTGGAAAATCCAGCTGCTCTTGCAGAATGTCATGCATATAATAGCAGACTTTTCCAGTGATTGGTATGGAGTGATGTATCCGCTCTTTCCTGGGGACTCTTACTCATCAGGGTCATGCGTGGCTGAAAGATGACGAGGCTACACAATGTAAGCAGTGCCAGAAGGACTTCTCAATTTCACGCAGAAAGGTAAGAAGAACGGATTGAAGATTATACTATTTTTATAAAGGCATTTTCACCTTTCAATATGTTTTCAATATGTATTTAGTCATGCTTTAAAGTAAAAAAAAAAACAACTACTCATAACCTTTTGAAGTGCGACTGTATCAAGGTGTTTTGTTGCATGGGAAACCAGCTTTCATTGTCTTGCCTTTGCCCCCCGCACAGCACCACTGCCGCAACTGTGGGGACATCTACTGCAACAGCTGCTCCAGCAACGAGCTGGCCCTGCCCTCCTACCCCAAACCTGTGCGCGTGTGCGACATCTGCCACTCCCTGCTGCTGCAGAGGAGCTCCTCCGTCGGCTCCTGACACAAGAACATGCGCGCACACACACACACACACACACACACACGAGACAAATAGGATATGTCATGTAAAAACCTAAGTTAGACTGTTTTAGCAGTGACTGCTAGCTCACTAGCTTGCGGTAGGCTAGTGTGAAGACTGTCTGTAATTGTGGGACTCTCTCAGCCTATGCATCACCTATCTGCCTGAAACTCAGGACCATAGGCAAGCGTGAGCTCCAGCCATCTCTACGAATGCAATGTCTTCACATGGGGCTTCAGCTGGACTCTCCGATTGGCTGGTTCGACTCCACTCGAGTCAGTCTGGAGCGAGAGACTGGCCTTTCACCCGTTTGATCAGTGTCCTCTCCTTTCAAATCACTAAATGTGTTCCCTGCTCCTTCAACACATCTCTACACAGCATAGCTTTGGTGCCTTCACCACATACATAGGTTGTTGGCGTTGCTTTCTGATACTAAAATGGAGGTTTATTGTAGATGTGCCAGTAACGTGACATTATGACTGCCCCCCCCCCCCCCCCAGGACCCCTCTGTTCATTGAACTGGGCTCTTATCTAGGGCCGCGCTTCAGTGGACCAGGGAGGGTGGCTCAGACCCAATGAATGCAGCCCAGTGTGACTCTCAGAGATGCTCTTGGATCAGGATTAATGTCTAGTATGTACTGCCAGCTGATTCTCTAATTGGGAGTTCCCCAACACCGCTTTCAAGTCACTTTTTCTAGCCTCCAAGAATGGTTTTGTTTAGTATAGGAAGGGATGCATTTTCTTGTGACTGAGAAATTGTTTGGCATCTAAATTGTGTTACTGAAGTTTCTAAAGAAACTTTCACCGATGTGAAACTAGGGGACCATCTGTAAAACCTATTTGGGCATTGGTCAGTGTGCCTTGGGTACACCATATCAAGTAGCAAGCTATGAATTTTTCCATCATGATTCTTACAATATTGAAGGTAAAAATAATCTTGTCAATCATGTACATGTAGATCAAACAGTGTTTTAACTACTGGTATACTGATGTACTTGAGTCATAAGGGAAAGATTCAGATGGCCTCAGAATTGAAAATGCCTGGAATGTTTATGTACTAAAAAGAATGTTCTAGAACTTAAATCTGTTCAAGTATATTTTAGAATGTAAAATATTCATGCTTATGAAGCATTTTTTTCCCAAAAAGTGTTTTTGGCATATATTCTAGACAAACATGTTTTATAAATACAAATTTGATAAGATGATTGCAGTATTTAATAAACATTCCCCAATTATGTCAGTTGTACTTGGACATTGCGAAAGCATGACACAGTTTCTTTTCCCAATGATTTGTTTTATTTGTGCAGTGCATCATAATGGAGACTGACTACGCTATGGAGGACATAGAAAAAACTTTACAGGAGAGATGGGAGAACAAGAGCACATTTTGATTCGTCACTTACACTTTCCCTTCCAAAGTTCTCCAAAATAATACTTCAAACCTAAACCTCTCGTACTATAAAACTTGGAGTGTTTCCCCATTGTAAACCTTAACAGAATTGAGCTACGCTGCCTAGACACAGGAAAAGTTCATGGTCTTATGTGCCAGAAAAAAAGCATATTTGAATCTCTCATTAAACCAGCTGTAATACTGCTTAAGTTACTACAAGAGCAACTAGGAGAAGGAGAACACAGTGTTAAATAGATGGGTTAAATTTACATGAAACTGTACACGAGTTCTTAGACAAAGCATTCCTCTTCTCAACCCCCTGCTGTTGTTTCCCCACACATACAGTACTTAACAAAAACACTAAACAAGTCAACCTTTGGCCAAAAGCAGCCATTGCCATCATAAACGTGTTTCAGATGAGAAGTCCCATGGTCCTGGGCGATCCTTCCCCCTCCCCCCACCCCGGTGCTCCCCAGTGCTGACAGGTGTGCAGGGCAGGTAAGGCGGCTACATGCCCCACCCCGCCCCCATGCTCATGCCGCTGTTCAGCCCGTTCATGCCCATGGAGCCACGGCTGCCGCCACCGTAGTAGCTGCTGTTCATGCCGCCCTGGTTGCCTGGTGATGGGGAGAGAAAAAGACAGTTAGACGGCGGGAAGCCCCAGCGGCCTGAGATGACGCTCTCCGTCTCCCCTCTCCTCTCCTCCAGGCAGTGGAGTCAGACATCTTTTCACTGGCGTCACACAGCTGAATTGGGCCAATGGCTCCTACTGGGCCCGCTCTCATGTGCAAGGAAGAGGTATTGCAAAACCATACTGTAGTGTGTTTGTCAGGATTGGCTACAAGATCGATCATGGTATCGCATGGCACACAAGTGGAACAAGCTGGCTGGTGGATCCACACCACACCCCCTCCCTCCCTCCCTCCCCCCCACACAAGGGCGAGCTGACACTCACTGTAGTCTCTGTAGCCTCCCATACTGTTCTGACTGCTGTAGCCTCCACTGTAGCCAGAGCCTAGCTGCTGACTGCTGGGCCCGTAGGATGACTGGTTAGCTGGGGTGGGGAGAATGTCAAGCGGTTACTTCTCTTTGGGGGGGAGGGAAGGGAAGGAATGGGGCAGACTCAAGCTGGGCTTCATGGCAACACTGCTTGTTTGCTCCTGACTGCCACTGACACACACTTTGGACAGGTAATACCAGCAAGCTCAGTCACGTCACCCAAATGAACACACAACTCCATCTGCATCTTTTGCTTGGAAAAATGGCCTTACCTGGGTAGTGCATTCTACCTCCACAAACGCGTGTGAGTGTGCGGCTGGAGTCCGCTCGCTTTGCTCCTAAGCAAACAAATAAAGCAGTGACTACGCAGGGCGGGGACACTTACCCATGGCTCCCATCATCTGGCTGCCATAGCCACCGTTGCTGCCCCCTGCTGTGGAGTTCAGGAACAGTTCGACATAGCGGTGCTCTGGTGGATAAAGCACAAGGACACGTTCAATTCCACCAGCTTTGGGGCTTCTGATTTTTCAATTGAAATTTCCAGCAATCTGGTGTTTTAATTGAACTGGCTCACAAACAGACAAGCAACCAAACAGGTCTTTCCACTCACGCATGTTGGCTTTGTCCTTGGACATGGCTGCTACTGCGTCTTCGTGCGTTGCAAATTCCACATCTGCTTCACCAGTGACCCGGCCGTCTGGTCCAATCTCGATGTGAACCCGCACAGGGTTCAGCGGCGAGAAGAACTACAAAAGATTAACATTTTCTGTTGCCTCTCTTGAACATCGACTTACCCCACGAGTGAACATATGAAACAGTTGTCTCTATGCTCTAGAATAGTAGTTCCCTAAAGCACTATACGCACATTATAGATGTCTGTTTCGGTGGCTCTGTAGGGAAGGCCTCTCATGTGGACACAGTGGCCTGGCTAGGCGTTTACTGTGATGGCTGTGACATGGAAAGTCTAATGTCCGTGTAACTGCCCAGCCCAGTCAGTGCGGACTCTGAAGACTGACCTAACCTCTCTGAGCATGCTGCAACAAGGGCGCATTTAGAAGCAAGTCTAGGCCTATTTGCTTAGGTGAGGTAATGATCTACTCTCCATTTGCACACTACCTGTTTAACAGATGAGGTCATTCAGTGTTATCATTGGCTGATAGTTTTTATGATCCTCCCCCAGCACATTATTACTGTCCCCTTGTTCCTGTAGCACTGCCTGCAGAACTCGCTCCGCAGGTATGCATGCTGGAACCTACCACAAACAGGTAAAACCAGACCTGGAGGGCTTCTGCTATCCCAGAATGCTATTTGCAATCACTGACAAGCAAGCGATAACAAGGCCTCTGAATGCAAAAAAGAAAACCCAAACAAAAGTCAAGGTACAACACATTCATAAGAAGGACTGTCTTATCTTGGGTCTTTGCAACCCATTGGTCATTACAGGTTTGCTTAGAGGGTGTCGGACATTGTTACCATTTGGGGTATCTGATGACGTCCATGTGCCGTAGAATCTGGGCAGGTGAGGCCGCAGTGCTAACACTGTGGGGTCAGAGCAGTCTTCCGCAAACACCTGTAGTGACAGACAGGCAACACAGCACTGGCATCAATCATCAGGCAGCAATTAGCATAAGCATAAGCAATTAGCATAAGGAGAATGGCAACACACACAAATCCACTTATGGATAAATATGTACTCCTTCAAACATTCCATACTCTTGGTTGCATTTTGATACTCCTATACACACTCTGAGCACACTCCTAAAGAGGATACATTTTGAATTGATTGCATGTAGTCTACAGTGCAGTTTATGTGTATATTTTTACATCTTTTTTACACCTTCAAGTATTTCATGTTATTCCTCAACTCAATCTTTTTAGAGAGTTCTAAGCATACTGTAGGCTTGGGGTAGCTTAGGAATACCCATGCTGCCTTGCTCTCTCGTACCAAACTGCTCGGCAGACAGGAGACCAAGGCCGAAATTTTCACATGGATTTGGGGGCCAATCACAGAATGGGGAGAGCCGGCAAGACAATGCGCAAACTATTGGACAGACAAAACCACACGTCTCCTTCGAGAAAATGAATAGATAGTTCCCTAGGCTGGCATTAGCCAGGCTAGGCTTGGGGTGGTGGTCCTCCCCAATACTACTTTACATACCTACATAATGTTCTTGCTTCAACTGAAAGCAGATAATGCTCATCTCTTCATCTTAACTGATTTGCCAATCAACTTGATGACAGATTTAAGATGTAAAGAGCCATTCATTCATCAATCACCCCAAATGATGAAAGTGAGTGAGTGAATGAATGAATGTTGCCATTTCCCCATGCTGATGTTAATGCAATCTTAAAATGCTGGCTGACAGCGTTAAATGACAAAATGATAGCTGTGTGCTTTTACTCACAGCCAATCAACACAGAATGAGCTAATCATTAGAGCCAAGTGATGAGGAAAAGGAACAGATACATAGATATAACTACAAAGAGCTAACTACAGGGTGCTTCTAAATGCATGAATACTTTTCACAGTCTTGTAACTTGGCTTGGAAATGGCTATAACTGAAATTGAGTCATTAGGCTAGGCCGAATGTGTGTGTGTGTGTGTGTGTGTGTGTGTGTGTGTGTGTGTGTGTGTGTGTGTGTGTGTGTGTGTGTGTGTG
>JAUCNH010000077.1:13919742-13930208 GCA_032353275.1 Sardinella hualiensis | reverse complement strand
TTTCAAATACTTTTATCACTGACAACAGTAATCCAGCCTGGATATTCCCATTACAAAAGTGAAGTTGCAGCCCTCAAGTAATGTTGTTTTCATTATGTGTATATCATGTGTTTTGGCCTGTTGCGCCACCGTCCACCTATCTGATTTCAGCAGCCTATCTGGCAGCCCCTTGTCTAGGAGGAGGGGGAAGGGATACTATGCTCTGCAGTATTTTGAACGTGATTGCAGTAACAGTTTTGGCCACAAACTGTCATACTGTTCCTTTAAACGTAAGGATTTTCAGCTCTCGAGTGCCACATTTTGTTTTAAACAAAAAAAGGTCCATAAAAAGTTATGAGTGCCACTGAATGAATCTGCTCTTCCTCTCATATATTAATACAAACTGTACTGAAGGAAAGTGACACATGAAACATGATTTTTTTTTCTTTTCTCTTAGTAATAATGTCATAATCTGCAGTTAGGTCTTCACTGGAAATTTGACAACTGCCTAGATTAGATAATAGTCCTCAATCAACAACTCAGGGAAGTACGTCCTCTGCCACCAGCTTGGATTGGCTCAGACCCTGTATATCTCTTTGTGACAAATAAATGTCTTCAAATGTAGAATTGTGACTGTTCTTAATCTCTTTATTAGAGGACTCCTTAGCAGCATGTTGGTACCTTGAGAGCAGTCAGTGGCCAACATGCTGTTCCTCAGAGGACTCAGAACTGTTGTACAAGGAAAGGCTGTGACAAGCACAGTATTAACTTTACATTTATTAAGTTGGAAAAAGGTGACTTTAATTTGCTTAAATAGGCTCATGAATATCATGAAAAAAAACACTTTTTACTATTTTTATTTCATGAAATATAAATGATGGCATGTCTACAGGCTAGTCTAAAACTGTGTTTAAATATATCCTCAACCAGGAGCAGCACCAGCAGAGATCTTTGAAGAGAAATCACTCTTTTGCTTTTGCTCTCTCTGGCACTTGAGGGTTGCTTAGGGTTGCTATAGCAACTCCAAGAACTCACAAAGCAACTGCTTCTTACCCCCAAGCAAACCACATTTAAAAAAATGTATTAATAAAAATAACCTAATAAGAAAAACACAGAACCTGTGCTGGCCCATCGGCTGAAGTAGACAGAAGTCATTGGTGAAGTCAAGGAGGGCCTCCAGTAGGCCTTTTGTAAAACTATAATTCATAGATTATATTTATTTTAATGGAAAACACCAATATCAGCATAGGTGTATTTCGAAGTCAGATTATTTTGCAATTGACTTAAATCCGGAGTTTTGTAGAAACGAAATGATGTGCTACTTTCCAAAACAAACCCACTGATCCCTCAGAGCTCAATGCTCTAATAACGGTCCTGAAGTCAAAGAATGTTGCCAGGCGGTCTGATTCCAATATCAGTCCCAAATGGTACAAAATTGTAGAGTTAAGCCATTACACAGAATGTTGGCGCCGGCCTTTATAGATTGGATGATCTGATGCAGCAGTGTTATGGGGACATCCACATGTGAGCAGATTGTTAAATATCTGAAGTGGAGCCTCGTCTGCCCGTCTGCACACAGTTTCCATGGCTTGAGTTTGTGGTGTGTTATAGTAAATTAGTGTGTAAGGTGGCGCTCTCTTCTTAAAGATGAGTCACTGCATACAAGGGCCATCATATCTGAGGAAGCCAACAAAAACAACATACATACATACACATACATACACATAAACATACATATACTAGCTTTACTAATCATCCAGCTTTAAATTCGAAAGACACAAGAACCATATTAGACAGAGCCCAACCAATTTATTTTAAAGGACAATTCAGTTCAGTTTCAGTTTCAATATCAAGTCTACTGTACAAAGCAGGAGTAACACAAAGAAAGCAACACAAAGAGATGAGGAACGGCGAATACTGTTAAAACACAGTGCAAGAGAGAAACACTAAACATGGCAACAATACGGGGAAAGGGGGGGGGGCTTTTCTGGCTTCTTCATTTGGACTGTAAGGATGGGTGTCGATTCTGGCAACCAGTAGCCCCGACACAAAAAGCCTGTGCTGCCAACTCAGTCACTTCAAGCTCCCATTGGAAAGCTGCGTGTGTGGAGGAGGGGAAGGTGTGTCCCAAAGGGCCTCTCCTGCACTGGGCCTGGAGGGGGAGGGGGCTCAGTGAGGGACACCACATGCCTGGAGCACCTGACTGTTGGACTGTTTTCATTTGACTACTACTCCGCATTAGAACTCATTTGAGTGTGCACATGGGCAGGCACTATACTCTACTCAATATCTGAATGTCTCTCTGAGAACTTTGTGAGAGTGAAGCATCAAATGACATTTGGGTTAGTTATGCTGCCTCTCTTATCAGAAATAAGGATTTGAATACTTCCACGGTAACGCTGATATCATAAATGACACACCTGTCCAATGTGCTCAGAGTCACTTCAGATGATGAGACCACTAATACTCAGCAGACTTGATCTAAACACACAGCCCTGCTTAGATGCGTGTGGCATGGACAGAACAGGTGGCGTTGGTCAGGGGTGCAAGAGAATGTCCATTTCAATCCGATGTGTCCAGCACTTCCTTGTTCAGTGGCACAGAACATGATATGGTGGGAACATGACAGCTTACAGGGAGAGAAAATGCTTCAGGAATCATTTCATGGCTTCACAACAGCACACAAAATGTGCTTAAATGAACACGTCACTTAAATATCTATTTAAATAACCCTCAAAGGTAAACAAACCCGTCCCAAACATACGCCTGTGCACACTATATTTACAGAGAAACAAAGCCTTCAGCTCCACAGACACACCAAAATCATGGTTTAAAAGAGAGGTTAGATCGATGAATAAAACAAGAAACATGACCAAAACTAAATCCAGTAAGGTACGCACCAAAAAGACCACATCGATCCATTAAACCTTCGTTTCAAAAACACTATTTACAAAAAGGCTTAAGGATGGCATGTGTGATTCTACAGCGAAGGCTTGCGATTTTCAAGTACAACCATAATGCCCACTGAAAACAGACACCGCATGTCACTACCTCCTGGTAGAACACTTCAACATTTTAGCCAATTACAAGTAAAGACCCAACTGAGAAAAGCAAACATCTGTAATCACAGACTCATGAACATGGTAGACAACTGAATATCAGTCGAGTAGAGCGTTCCCTGTGACAGGGGACGTTTGGCAGGGAGGCCTTTATACACACTGTACACTTAACTCCATCTGATTGGGTTTGTTTTCCAAAGGTAAACATGAGAAAAACAAACACATGAATAATAGAGATGCCACATTAGCTATGAAATAGTCAGAAGAGCTTGTTTGCTTTTCGGACGTAAACACAGAGTCTCTCCATGGTCTGCCCTGTCCTCAGGTAGCGTGTGGTCTCATCATGGGTTTCTTTTTTCAGGCTAATTTTATGGCTCTAATGTCCAGCTCACACACTCAGGGTGCAGATAATGGGTACGGTGAACACACACACACACACACACACACTCAGGCATGCTCTTGCCTGTGAGCACACATACATGTATGCACAAATCTAGGATGACGGTACGGCATGTAATGGTCCCTGTCTAATATTAACAGGCAAGTTCATGGGCAAACCAGTGCCCTGGACAATAATTTAGTCACAACTAAAAGATTACAGTATTGTTCAAAAGACCCTTAAAAAGAACAAAAAATAATACATCAATAAAAAGTTTTAAAAGCTGCATTTCCCTGTAACTATATTTCTTTTTCAATTCTGAAGTACTCTTCAGAACAAATGATGACAACATCCACACACACACACACACACGCACACACACACACACACACAATGCTGCCATACAGTACATTTTAAATACTCCAGCAGTTAGCTCAAGCTTATACGATTCATGTTTCACTGTTGACTTTTGATTTGATGATGATGAATCCTGTTCATCCGTTTACATTTTGACGCATTTTTGTTCTTCATTCCACGCCTAAGCGCATCTAAGAGCCAGCTTAGTTCCTTCACAGTTTCTTCTAGTGCAATAGATACCCTCTCCTCATTCAGCCACACAGGGGAGCTGCCAGGTCTGGCTGAGGTCTGGCTGAGGTCCGGCTCAGGTCTTCCCCAGAATGGAGGACCTGTGAGGACAGGGAGATATACTCACTGGGTGAGGAAACAGCTTTTCCCATCATCCCGCTGCCCAAGGCTAGAGTGGAAAAGTTCCAAGTGAGTGAGATGTACTGTACTGTACTGTAGTGTGCGTGTGTGTGTGTGTGTGTGTGTGTGTGTGTGTTATACCCTACCTGAGAGATTTCCAGCGCTCCTTCTCCACTTGGTTCTCTGGACTCTCACTCTCATAGGAGGCCAGATAGAGCCCTGAGACACACACAGAAATGTGCGGGAGGGGGACACAAGAGGACAAGGCCATTAGAGGGGGGATCTGCACAGAAGCTAAACGCTTGGCACTTGACAGGAGCCAGAAAAATTGGTCTAGACAAATAAAACAGATTTAGAGGATGGTGTCATTTTTTAATCTCCAGTGCAAACAGAGGGCTTCAGTTCCACAGCCAGTGTAGATTGCAGTGTGGATCAGATTAGCATTATTCCTCACTGGATGTTCGGCACAGACAAAAAGGGGTCTGATGACCTCACAGGGACGTACCATCTTCGTTGAAGATGGGGGCGGTGTGGAGGTAATGTAGGATGCTCCGCTCCTCCTCAAACGGACACTCCATCTGCTTCCAGGCCATGAACTCACCCACCTGCCTGGCCAGCTCCACAAATTTCTGCAGACATACCCTCAGGGTCAACATAGATCTTTCAGAATGTGGAGGAGTCAAACGAAACAGGAGCCTGATTAACCAGGCGTCCGTTTCCCAAAAGCATAGCTGCTAGCCAGTTAGCAGCTAAGTTGGTTGGCAATGGGAAGTTGCATTGCAACCAATACAGTTGCTTACTTGGTTAGCAGCTCTGCTTTTGGGAAATGGGCCCCTCAGGCTGAGCTGCCTTACCTCAAAGTTCACATGCCCATTGGGCAAACGATTGGCACAGCTCTCGTTCAGGAAGTAGATGTCCTTGATGAGGAGGCTGAAGAACGGGATGACGATCTGACAGAGAAAAATGTGACAGGAAGGGACAGAATGAGGCATGAAATCTTTCTGAGGCCACCATGGCAATATGGCTTTCTGTCCCCAGAGCCCAGTCTAGTCACTGGTAATCATGCGGGCCCAAAGGTGGGCTACCTTCTCCCTGTTGCTGTGAGCCGTCTGGGACCTGTGAGCCGCCCCTCTCAGTGCTGTCCTGTAGTTGTAGAAGTTTCCAGTGGGGTCCATTTGATGCTGTTTGCAGAGGCAGAAATATACTGCATATGAGACACACTAGAGAAGCACAGCTCACTGGATACTATTAGTGCTGCAGCACTGACATGCACTCTTTCATTATGTGTTGTATGCTACCTGCAACCTTGAACTAATGTGACTTACAGGATATTAGAGCTCAAACAACTAGTCTCTGTAAGTCTCTTCCCAAGGGAGCAGGACATGCAAAGATGCTGTGAAGACGCTAGGAAGGGTTTCTTATGGGGTGTTCAGCACTAAGCTAAAGTCTGTTAGTTCACCTTGATGCTATCATCAATGACATGCTTTTGAACAAGGTGGAGCCAGTGATACTCAAACCTGGGTCTAATTTTGAGACTTAACTTTCATTTACCTCAAGTATGAAGAACTTTGCAGTCTTGGCTTTGGCCCACGTCTTCTTCAGACGAGACACTGGACTCATATTCATGCCAGCTGGACAGAACACACGACAAATGTAACTTACAACCTTACACATCTACAGCTTGGTCTCCATGTCTTAAGGCGTGGGATAATAGTCACATAGTGGGCTTGCAATGGCCCAGCCTGTGCTCTCACACTTACAGATGATGGCCATGAGAGAATTGAAGTTGCCGATGTTGAAGCACTCCCGAGCCACATCGATGAAGAACTCAATGACTTGGGCACGCTGCTTCTTCTTGGCAGGCTAAGCGTGAGACGAGACACCGAAACGTTACTGTTGAATTTGCATACTAGTCTACAGCACAGTGAGTAATGTAATATCATTATTCACATTTATGACATGATCATTCACTAATGACATTGTTTCATTCTACAATAGCATTGGATGGTAGGTGTGCCTTTTAACGCCATGACAGAAAACCATCACCAGGAGGCACTAGAGTTCAACTTATGTGGCATGCAGAAGTGATGGCTGCTGAAGCCTTTACTTTACTGCTGTGTGGGAGCCATACTGTAAACCTCCTCTGAAATGGGGACTCCAGAACCCACCATGCAGATCTCTGTGGCCACCAGGTAGCACAGTCTGTTGAACCAGCGCACGTACGCCTCCAGGTTGGACGAGGCTTTGCTCTGCTCACTGAAGCAAGGCTGTGTGGGGGAGACACGTGTTCCGTAGGGTTAGCATGAGACAGGCTGCACGGCACACACAGGCAGAGAGGACAAAGGGGGGGGGGTGCAGACAGAGGCAGTGAATGTGGAGATGGATGAAGCATGGCCGTGCGTACGGGCAGAACTGACACCAAGTGCAGCAGGCAGCACAGACTGTCTGTGGTGGGGGAGGGGGACCTGAGTGACCTCATGACCTCTTCACCTCTCCATGCGTAACTGACCTCTGGGAGAGCGCTCACTAACCCACAGCTCAGGTGCACAAGACCAGACACACATGATAGCGGGGGGTGAGGGGGGGGGGGGGGGGGGACACGGACGGACTGTGTAATGCAATTGTGCATAGTGTCTAATGAAATCAAAGAAATCATTTATTCACATATCTTCACATTTTGTGACCTGACGACAGCTGACCACAAGTCTCAGCTCAATGGGGAGAATATAGAATATTTGTTTTTAATTTGTATTATACGGGTGGATGAAAACACCCACAGATATACAGTCTTAAGCCACATCTTTATGACTGCTCAGAATATGTGAACAAGCTGAATGCAAACAACTGCTGTCACGCTGTTATTGATGATATCCAATATTAGGCTATGACCTTTCAATCCAGCCTGATGTGGAGTATTGAAATTGCAAATGAGCTTAGAACGATCCTTATTTGTATTGGAAAATGCTAAAGTAATATAATTCTGCCACGATGACATTGGATATTCTTGACAGACACCAGCTCTTCTTAGATATGTGATATACATACCTGTGTGGTGTCCAGGGGGTCTTTCTGTACAAAGGCCTGGACAAACTCCTCTGGTCCAATGTGACTCAAATGCTCCTGTAAAATAACAAACATTTCAAATACAACGATTGATCTCAAACAGGCATGCCCACATACTTTTGATTGAAATTCATGTATTTCAAAACATTCTAACATTATACAACCTCATGTCATCAACACAGCCACACACACACACATACACTGATGCTATACTTCACAAACACTCTGAGGGAAAAAGAGGGGGATAAAGAAAGAGACAGAGAAAGAGAGAAAGAGAGACAGACAGACAGCGAGCCAGCCAAGCAGACAGACAGAGATGAATCAAACCTTCGCTGCAGCATTAAAGAATGCAGGGGCATGTGTACACATACATGCCTCAATCTGCCCTCATGCTGTCTGTTTTCTAATTGAATGTGCTGGCCTCCATCTACACCCAGAACTGTCACGCAAAGTGAATGAATGTGTGCTAGTGTGTGTGTGTGTGTGTGTGTGTGTGTGTGTGTGTGTGTGTCAGAGCCTCGGTGGCGTGGCGTAAAACTGTCAGGTCACATTCCGTCAGCGCCGGCTCACTCTCTGCTCACTAGGCGGCCCTCAGGGCAGTAGAGTGACTTTCGGGATGATGTCACAGTCTCGGCCGAGAGTGCATGCTTTACTCGCAGCCCCGGGGCCGAACATGCCTCCCGCGCCGCGGCCCCACACACACACACTCTCTCACACACACACACACACTCACTCACACACTCACTCACACACTCACTCACACACACATGAAAATCCTTCCCAAGGATAAAAATACGCGCTAATATGAGTGCAGTGACAGCAGCAGAGACTCTTTTATTCCTCTTCTCACTCATCTATTCTTACCCAGCGTGTTTCATGTGTGCCCTCGCTCCGCTCCGCTCCGCTCAGCTGCAGGCTAAAACTAACAGCACTTAATAAAAACATCTAATTATAGTTGCTAATGAAGCTAATGGGAGCAGAGACTTGAGAGGTCTCAGTGGCGGGCGGAAGGTAAGAATCAACCTGATTCAAGTCAGAGAAGCTCCTCATCTCCACGTCTCCATGCCTCCTGTCCTGCTATCACGGCCCTCTCCTCTCCCCCTTCTCTGAGCTCTGAGCTCTGAGCTCTGAGCGTGCTGCTCCGCGTGGGGAATCTGGGTCCTGCTCCGACCCCCCGTCCTCATGTGACCTCTGCCTCTGTCTCTGTCTCCGCCTGCACTGCAGCGCTCTGCAACCCCCGCGGCTCCACACACACACACACGCACACACACGTGCACACACACGCACACACACATACATGCAAACACGCACACACACTCACCAGCTCGCACACACACAAGCACACACACACACACACACACTCACCAGCTCGATGTGCGTGAGCTGCTGGGCCAGTGTAAAGGGGTCGTTGCAGATGCTGATCATGTCCTTCTGGATGGGCGCCGGCTTGGTCTTGAAGGCCACCAGTTTGTCAGAGACGGAGGCCGTGACTTTGACCACGCTCTCGTCGCCCACAGCCATGGACGCCAGCCTGGCATTCAGATTCTGGAGCACCTGGTTCAGCTTCTTCCTGTACGCCTGCCAACACAACACGCACACACACACACACACACACACACACACACACACACTAACTCACCAAAGGCTCTTTAGGCTCTTATTAAAACACACTCACATAGACTTTCTATTCATTAACAATGTTTTTTTCTGCTATTAATCAAGAAAAAAAGAAAATCCATTACTGGGTGAAAACAGGATTGCAGCCAGTTTTGTATTTCCGGTTCTAAATGCCCTGCCTATGTGCTGGGGAAGCGAGTGGGTTCTTGGCTGCTCTCCACTAGAACCGGAGGAGTGCGGGCCTACGGGGCCACTGGGTCAGGAACCTGTGCTAATCACACCGTGTGTGTCATCAATTAGCCAGCAGCGCTCCTGTGCCCGGCACCACCACAAATAGCAGCTCGTTCATCACGCCACACCACCAGCCCCAGCCCCAGCACCACTAGCCCCAGCCCCAGCACCGCCACCACCACCAACCCCAACCCTAGCCCCAGCCCCAGCCCCAGCCCCAGCGCCGCCACCACCACCACCACCAGCCCCAGCCCCAGCCCCAGCACCGCCACCACCACCAGCCCCAGCCCCAGCCCCAGCACTGGCCTCACCTCTCTCTATCTCTCCTACAGAAGAGCCATGGCCTGCCTTCCTCTCAACACACACACAAACACACCACCACCACTACCAGAAGCCCATACATTTGCCTGCAGTCTATCTTCCTCTTCCTCCTCTGTCCTTCTTTTAAATCTCCCTCACTGCCATCTCCCCTCCACCCCCACTCCCCTCTCCTCTCCTCTCCACCCCCACTCCACTACACTCCCACTCTCCTCTCCTCTCCTCTCCTCTCCACATCTCATCTCATCTCTCCTCTCGTCTCCCCCGCTCCACCCCCCACCCCCCACCTGCTCTCCTCTCCTGCTGCTGTGCCACTCCTCGCTGGCATTTGGTGCAGGTTTTCAGGCGCGGGGGAGGCTAATTGAAAGGGATGGCCGCTCGACGCTGATTCCCTTTGACAGTGCCGCTTTTTTGCCAGGGGAAGCCAGCGCCGGCCTCACGCTGTGCCACCGTGCCCATGCTCGCACACACACACACACACACACACATACGCGAACACACACACACATTTATACACATACGTGCATGCACAAACACACACTCTCGCATCTACACAAGCATACACACTCACATGCGCACACACACATACACATACAGACACACACACACACATACACATACACACACACAGAGCCCCGACTGTGCATGTGCCGCCACCGCCGTCAGAGCTGTGTGTTCGGAAAAAAGCGGCCCGCTGCCCGAGTGGCGGGCTCCGCTCCGAAGCTCGCCCGTGGAGCCCTGCCAAAAGAAACCACATGAGTCTCCCCAGGGCAAAACGAGGGAGAGAGCAAAAGAGAGAGAGAGAGAGAGGGGGAGGTAGAAGGAGGGAGGAAGGGAAAAAAAAAATAGCATCACACCTCCATCCGTCATTCCCATCCAGGAGCATGTTGCTGCGTGGTGCACTGGGACTTCCGCTGAGGTGGAGGTGGGTGAGAGTGTTGATCGGGGAGGTGCGAGCTGCGAGGTCCCCAGACCCACCCGGTCACGCAAAACCTCGCACCTCTCTCACAAAGGCGTCTCTTGTCGGAGAGCGCGGATCCGACGCCGAGTTGATCGGCAAACAGCCCCCATTCCTGTCTTTCGTTCTTCTTTTATCTCTCCTGAGCTCTTTTGTT
>JAUCNH010000077.1:13903955-13915199 GCA_032353275.1 Sardinella hualiensis | reverse complement strand
AGTGAGGCAGAGTAAAAAAGCTTTGAGTGTGTGTGTGTGTGTGTGTGTGTGTGTGTGTGTGTGTATGTGTGTGTGTGTCTCTGTGTGAGTGTGTAGGTGTGTGTGTGTGTGTGTGTGTGTGTGTGTGTGTGTGTGTGTGTGTGGTGGGTGAAAGGGGAACAAGCTCAATCTTCCCCTCTCTCTCAGCGTGGCCTGAATGAGTGAGCTGGGACGGGATCTGACATACGGCTCTGTGGGCTTGAGGAGGAAGACGGAATGCTCAAATCCAAAGTCTGTTTGGAATGAGAGGGTCGGGGAATGGGACCAGACAGAGGGCAGGGAGAATTGGCTTGAGCCTGACTGCTAACACAGGCAGAGCCAAAGACCAGATAGAAGGCCAGCTTCTTAAATTACATCATTCACTGGGTGTGAATGCATTTCCTGCACAATTTGAAGATGAATTGTGACCCATGAAACAGTAGCAATACAACCCTCCCACAAGATTGATTTGTGTTGGTCAGTTTCTGTGCAAGCACCACCTGTGTATTTGTGCAGGTAGTATAGGTTTGCGACTCAACGCAAGTCTGGGATGTGTTACCCATGGAGCTCCCCCTACCACTCCAGATTATTTTTGTAACTTACACCAATGGCCCAAATTTTCTCACCTATGTGTTGATTTGTTTACACATTGGGATAGGAACCACCGATGACAATTTTCAAAGAATTATGCTGACTGACATGGTAAACGCGATTTCATATTACTCATACAGTATGCTAATTATTTTCCGATTCTTTGTTTGAGGTGGTGATGGCATCTTGTATGCACTGTAAATTTGCCAAGATAGCCTTTTAACCATTCAGAATGTTGGTTACTCTTATGATGAATGAAATCAAGTGATTCAATCAAGTGATTCACTACTAATATCCTGAAGATTACCATCCAAGTTTGGCAAAATTAAGCCTTGTCATTGCTAGTTAGAGGAATGAGAGCACACATCAGTAATGGAGAAGATGATAATGTACTCTACTTTAGGCTAGGCTAATGTGCACAGATTCCCTCTCCTTCCACACACACACACACTCAAAGACAAGAGAAGCTGGGAAGCTGTTCCAATAACAGAATAAAAAGCAAGCAACCCACACAGGGAGCTAAATGACGCAAACATGTATTTACTCGTTTGTACCTGTGTGGGAGTGAGTGTGTGTTCACGTGTGTGTGTGTGTGTGTGTGTGTGTGTGTAGGGCAAGTGAATGCAGCCTGAGGATTGTAAGGGATGATGATGATGCGCCAGAAGATGTGGGGAGCTATTTTGATACTCTGTCACAGGGCTGGCTGGCTTGCTGGCGGTGCTGCCGCTAAGGATGGGAGTGTGAGCTGTTCCCACGCATGGCACTGTGACTGATCACACAGCACAGCCCAGCCCAGCCCACTGCTGCTACTGATGCTACTACTGCTGCTGTCGCACACCTCTCTTTCTCTCCAGCAGCTCTCTCAAGTTAGCTACACCAACAACAACACCTGTGCCAAACTAGGCTTTTGCCTCGTTAGCTTAGCTTCTTTTAAGATCACAGAGTGAAACAGCCAGCAATGGAATACAGGCAGAACTACAGCCATCTTGGCACATGAGGAGGGGGGTGATGGAAGGTTTCGCTTGACCATCACTGTGACTAATCCGCTGTTCAATAGGGTCTTGAGTAAACCAACTTCCCTCTCTCTCTCCTTCTCTCTCCCTCTCTCTCCAAGGGTCCGTGTAGTGCTGCCACTGACAATGACCTTGTCCTTCCAGGGATGAAAGACAATGTAAAGGATTAGCGTGATGCTAATGATGCCAGAAGTGGCTAGAGAGAGGCCGCAGTGGGATCCCAGCTTAGTTATCAAGGAGAAACACGGAGAGAAAGGAGAATAAGCTCACTACGGATCATTAGCCTCTTGCTATATTGAAAATCTGTCGCAAAGGTAATGTCCTCTTGCTATAATGCTATGCAAATATATATGGACGCTTTCAAAAAAGGTGCACCGTCCAATTTCACCTCCCTACATAATGACCACCCTTGCATAATTACAGTTCCATCTTAGCTACTTTTTTTTACACCTCTTGATGCTTTATTATTTAAAATAGGGATCAGAGTTGCCATGGCAGCTGTTGTCGTGGTTACAAACAACCAAGCAGGTCTAGGAGAGTGAGGAATGTCTTGAGCTGCTGCACGTCTCTCCCAAAGCTATGTCTCAGCTCAGATACGCGCAAGGGTGTGAGACAAGCATTTCACACTGAGAATTTACAGTTTCGTCCTGAACTATCAGTGATTTTAGGGTCCTTTTGAATTGAGACAGTTGGAGTTTTTTTATGATAGGCATTAGGTGTCATGCTCACTCAATACCTGCATCAGTCATGGCATTTATCTTGAGCCTTCTTCAATCAAATCCCTTCAATATATTCCAAATAAGCGCCTACTGTGGGCCTACCTCTATTGACTATCAGAATCAACTCGGAATCATTTCTTCACTTACTGTATGTGCATTACTGTCATATTTCAACATTTCATATCATTGTCATCGAGATGGTCTTTACTGTGTTATCAAAGACACCTTATTAAGAAAGAGGCTCCAAAGTCTATGCAGTTTCCTTTGATAGTCTTTGGATTTTCAAACATGTTTGGTTTCATGAGGTTGAGAGAATGGGAGTTTAGTTGACACATGATAGAGGGCTGTACTGGGCTGGTGGAGGACTGGTGAAGAAGTGTGCTGTGGTCTATCAACAGCTGACATAATACTGTCCTGTAGCTTAATTTACATTTGCCTTTGTGGTTTGATGACACATCACATTGTCCTCCATCACCACCGTGAGTAGATGTGAATACATCTCCACCTAGTGATCGACATCATCAACTACATCAACTCAGAGACACCCTGGTTCTCAGTGTGATTGTTGCACAGTGAAGTATCTGACGAAAGGCCTCATTCCCTCTATAAGTAGGGACCAAACATGGGTTTCATTACCCGTCATTTGGGTAGTCATATTGTGTGCAGTCTTAGATGTAAACTGTGAAGAGCAAAATGGAGTGCAGTTGACTTCCTAACATGGTAAAATGTCATCAGATGTCAACAGATGTCATCAAGTGTGAAAGCAAAACTTTGAAAGCTTTCAATCCAGTCATGTGGATAGAAAACAAATTTCCAATATGGAGAATATTACACAATTCACCCCAGAATTCAGCCTTTGAACTTCCCTACCGTTACCCTGCTGACACCAAAACTCATGCAGAGTGAGTCTAACAAGTCAATGTTGCTGAACACAACAGCAGCCAACTTTGCTTGTTTAAAGTAGGCTACAAGTATTTATCAAATTTAGAATATTTTGTCTTATATTTAAGAACATTTGCAGTGTAAATATTTGTTATAAAAACAATAAACCTAGATTTAAGTCTTAGGCCTACATAGAATTAGTTGCACTTCTCTGTTTGTTTGTTTATTTATTTATTTATTTGCAGTGCATCCGTCTGTGTGTATCCATTTGAAATGATTTCAAAAGCATCGGTCCATCACATGTTCCTCCAAGGCAGAAACACCATATCTCATTCATGAACATCTGGCTCAGAATATGAATGCTGGAGTATGGATACTGTATGTCACCTTCCTGGTGTGTGCCATCACACTTGGCCAAACTAATCAGATTTTCATGATCAAATGCTGATTTATTTAATATCACAATAACCTTGAAAATATAGTGCATCTCTACAGATAGTCAGATGTAAACAAATGGGGATGAAATTTCGCCTGAGTAAACCCTGAGCACATCTCTGCTTATTTACTTCCTATTTTCAGAGGCATAACCTACAGTATGTGTTGAAGTGTAATTCTGGAGTAATTTGAACCCAGGGCCTTTTCCAGACGAGTTGACCATCCCCTTGAGAGCTAGATCAGGTTGATCGAAGGCGTATCGAGTTTGACTGCTGTTGGCTAGAAGCCAAATGTTTCCAAATTGCCATTTTTGAACCTGTGATAAAGCTCAAACAGGCAGCACGAAGAGGGTTCCAACACATAAAACAAAGTAAGAAGGACTTGGAAAGAGTGTACAGAGAGTTTAGTAAAAAGACTTTCCTATCGTCTTCCAGTCACCTCCGTGTTGTGTGTGGGAAAGTTACTGAACACGATGGCAATGGCGATGTGTACAGACTTGATCGCACTGAGGTGACTGGAAATGATAGAGTAGTGTGTTTTTGCACTACATCTTTTTTTGTAAACAAAGGTTTTAAATGGGCCTGTGTACTCATTTCAAAGGTAAATATGGATGGATCAATCTTTGATCAATCTGATCAAACACCTGAGGTTAAATGTGAGCCTGTCAGTCAGGATACAATTAGGACTTGCACTCTTCTGAATGAGACTGCCCTTAGATATGACTTGGCCCTCCCACTGGGCAACAGCTGATCTTTAAGTAACACTCAGACAGAGATAGAGAGAGAGCGAGCGAGAGGGAGAGAGAGAGAGTGAGAGTGAGAGAAACACCAGTCTCGTTTGCCTCTCATGTCACAGCACAACACTCCCTGTCAGAGGATATGCCACTGAGCGTCCGAACCATTGAGCAACAGGGTTAGTGCTGCAAGCCAGCCCCAGCGCTACTAGAGCTACTCCTCCCAGTGCAGAGCAGAGCAGAGCAGAGCCGTCCTCTGCGCCCCCTGGCTCCCACTGGCCCCCTGCCTGGGCGGGACATGGAGCTGAGGACCATTCCCTTGGGCACACGCAGAAGGGCCAGCTCTGCCTTCACTGACCCCCTGTACGATAACTGCCTGTCCCGCTCAGAGAGCAGCGACCCTGGGGTAACCAGAGCTCCCCCCGCCCCGACCCCGGCCCTGCTCAGCGCTGCCGTACTTCCTGCCGCCGTTCCCACGCCTGGAGGGAGAGGGGATGGCAGTGTTCCAGGCGTCCCAGTAAGCAGCGTCTGGGCCGTGGGAGGAGAGGGCTGGCCGGAGCCCTCTGGGGACCATGACGGCGTGAGCTGCTGCAGCACGCACCAGAGCATCCTCTCCCTCTACGACAACCTGGAGGTGCCCAGGAGTCCCACGGAGGACGACATCGACACGCACAGCGAAGGGGAATCCGAGGTTTTCCAGCACAAGAACTGGACCAAGTTAACAAGGAGGACAGAGATTCTTTCGGCATCCTCTTGGGAGAGTCTGGAGGACAGGAGCCGAGAAACAAACACTCAGCCGGACAAGAGAACCAGTCGCAAGCTAGACCCCTTCCTTTTCACTGCAGCTGAGTCCAGGCCAAAGGTGTTCACGGTTCCACATCCATTCTCTGACACGGAACCTCAGGCAGAACATTTTGTCAGAGACACAGGAGGAGAAGTCTTACTTCAAGAGACAAGAGACCCGCACACCAAGTTCTCCCCTAATCTGCCATTGATCCCAACCCCTTACCCCTCTACCTTACCTGCCCCTCTTCAACCACTACCAAGTCCACCTGAGGTCCATGTAGGCCAACAGCCTGGCCCAGCGTCCACTTCAATGGCCGTACTTCTCACCAGCATCAAGCAGCAGATCGCCCGGCAGAGGGACGAGTACGAAACACAAATTAGAAGGTAAAACTCATTTTCAATCCTTGATGGTCATTTTTTAAATGAAAGGTAGAAAGCCTCTTTAAATCACTGGCTTTACTGTAGTGAATTTACATAAGTTGGTGAAGAGTTGGTGGCTGGTTTAACTCCTCTTGTAGTGGTTGGCTATGCTTTCTCCTCGGACTCTCCATGGTTCTACTGTACGGGAACGTGTGGGAATTAGGGGCCGTTTAAATGTCAAAGACCATTTGTGATGGTTAAATCATGTTGTTTTCTCTAAGTCAGATCTCTGCAGCCATAAACAAAACAGGCAAACAGGCTCTGAGATGAAATGGACTCTATTTCTAGTGTAATGCTGGAAGCAGCTATTTCCAGTGCTACTGCAGAACAAGACACTCCCACATACTTACACCAAACTAATATAGACTCAGAGGAAAGGTCGTTCATCCAGCCCTTGCTGAACATTTCCTGCTTCTTTGAAGATATGATACGTGCACTACATTACTGGAGGTAATCTCTCGGAAAGGATGAATAAAACAAGTGAAGGTTACATGCTGCCTGTAAGCCTTGAAAGCCTAAGGAGCAGCGACCACAGTAAACCCACTCCAATATCTGCACACAGGTTATACAGTTTAAGTCCAGTAGGTGTCATTCAGATGCACAGTGCACTTGTAAATGGTATGTAGTCATGTACAATAAAACTCATTAGAACATAGAACCATATTCTTAGAGGTGATTGTGTGCTGATGGCAATGGCAAAATGAATAAATAATAAATAAACAATGAACAAATAAATAAATAGGTCAACAAACAAAGAATTCAACACTTGTAAAGCTCTGTCATACTGTAGCTGTCAGGCCACAAGAATGGCTTGGCAGCTCCAAAGCTCCACTCTGGGGGCAAAGCTGGGTCCAAATACAAAACTTTCATTACAGTGGTCAGGGACTCAATATGTCTTTACAGGGGCTGCTTAATGCAACATGGACAGGACCGTTTCTCATTACCAAGTTGATCAGTGTGTGTGATCTTTAGAAAGCTCATGTCCATGTTGCATTGCACTTGTACAGAGCTTGGAACAAATGATGGTCTACATCGACAGATCATCTACACTGACATATCTGCATTGACGTGTCATAGCTTTGCAACTACAGTACTGGACCAGGCCAGTTTCACCTACAGTCTGGCAGGACAGCTCTGTCAATGTTTGTGAGAAATTACTTCTGGCCACAGGGGGTAATGCGTGGGCTGGTAGTAATAATCTACCCTAATCTCCACTATGTTAACCCAGATTAAAACCAGCTGCCTGAGCTAGTGTAGTGTGTAGCCTACTGTGTGTCCCTGTGTGCTGGGCAGGCTGGAGCAGCGTAACGAGGCCCTGGAGGCGGAGGTGCTGGGGCTGCGGGCCAACCTGGAGCAGCAGCGCCGCTGGTACCGGGCAGTGGAGATGCGCCTGTGTGAGGTGGAGCGCGCCCGTGCCGACGCCGACCGCCGCAACGCCGAGCTCCAGAGCCAGATGGAGCAGTTCTTCGATGCCTTTGGCGAGCTCACCAACGAGGCCAAGAAAACCGAACGCATTGTGCAAGGATTTTAAGACATGCCAGTCACCAAGGAAAATAGCAATCCTGATCTAGGGGCAGAGGTACAGTAATCCCCACATTTACGGCCATTCGGATCCGCATTTATTAGGTGACGGTTGAGCCTGGGTATCTTGTCATTTAAAGAATCCAATAAACTGCCAATATTTTGTCAATATCTTCTTTGCCTGAAAAGTCATTTTTTTAGCTCAGAAAACACACAAAATTATACAGTACAAAAATGTGATTACGGTAGATATAATAATAACTATCATTGTCATCATGTGACTATCATGTTAAGATTTATTTCTCAATGGGTGAAACTCCAAAGGAACTATGGGGTCTGTGAAAACACACTTAATCAGAACTTACTGTAAGTATTAGAAATACAGTACTACACATCCTAAAAGAGTACTATTCAACAGTATAAAAATAATGTTTAAATGACAGATGGAATTAAATTGATAAAATTGTTCAAATGAATTCAGTCATCATAGTACTCCAGTACTAAATGAAATTCACAAGATTTATTTTCTTGAATGTCTATCTTATCCATGTCTGGAAAAGTTTAAGTTTGCTGTTTTAAGGCCTGAATCTCATTATGAAGCCATAAGGCCACTGTTACAGTGTCAGATTTGCTCACATGTGGCACAGTTCTGATGCCTGTCATGGCCGTGTGAAGTGTTAAAATCACATGGATTCTGATATCTGATATCATAAATGTGAGAATTTAGCACGTTTTGAGTTGGTGACTCGCTCTTTCTGGAACCAGGATGAATGATTCATTAAATGTAGTTTACAAGAAGTTTGTACAAAACTGACAGCTTCAGAATGTCTTCAGAAACCTTGGTCATCTGCAAACACAAATGTATCTGCCAAACACAGTCTGTCATCAATGTGTTTCCTATCCTGGAAAATTCTATTTAGGAATAATCTGCAGATAAATGGCACCTACATTTTGTTTTCCTAATCCCATTAGGACACTGATTTGGCTCCTGCCACGATGAAAAGATGGGAGCAGAACAGAAGATATTTGGCAGACAGACAAAGGTTATACTGTATGCTTAATGTTTTGATATCATGCATGTTTATCTTCATTGCCAGTGGGTGAAAACAACACACATTTTCACTTTCATTTGGTTTCATTTGTCACCTGTTTCTAAACGCCAGTGTGGAAGTGAAACACTGTAACTTCTTAATCACAATGTTTGATGTTTTAGTTTTTCAGAAAATCCCAATTTTGACCTTTGGAACACAGCAAGATGGCACACAATGGTTGTTGTTCACATAAACCAGTTTTCACAAGACATTGGACATGTATTAAGCCCCAGTCTTTTTCCCTTCGGAGGCACAGTAGGTGTTAGGAGCCATACACCTTATGAGTATGTGGTCAAATAGCATTAAAAAGAAGTTCCCAGCTGTCACTGCTCTATCTGTCTCTGAGTGTTTCTCCCGCCTAAGCTGCAGCCCCTGGCGGTTCCCAAAGACTCCAGCATGCAGTGACAGGAAATGCTGCTGGCAGAAGCCATCACAGACACACACACAATGCACATGAAGGTCAGAGCATCTCAGCGTTTAACTTGTGAAAGGTCCTGATTTTATTCCAGATAGTCTACAGTACACTACAGCCCACATTTGTCGTCCTGCATCTCTTGTCCTTGACAAGTAGGATGCATATAGTACAATCGAGATGGTTCATGTTGACACATTCATCAAATAGGCATGCACACAGAAAAGATCTTCTTATACACTTGTCACACATACTCAGGAGTGCAAGCATGCACATGTGTCTCTTAAATAAAATCAAAACTAAATACAAAGGACTGAAGCGCTGAATTTGTAAAAAAATAAACAGGAGTACTCTGGCAGAAGACAGGACTGGATAAGAAGCCACAGGGCACTGAGTAATGCTGAAAGCGAGCAGGTGTTTCCAGGTGCTAAGAAACCATCAGTAGCTGTGCCAGCTTTGAAGATCTACTGTATAAATCAAAGGTACTGAACATAGCAATCTTGACTAATCATTTACATTTGCATACCAACCCAGCTGACCTATGCCACAAGCGGCTGTAACTCAAATCAAACGTGATTGCTGAACCAAATCCAGTTCAAAGTGTAGGCGAGTTTTTACCTTAATATAACAGCTTCAACTTAATAGTTAACATATTACTTTAACTTAATCGGGACAATGGCAACATACTAGCCAAGTGCCCTCGCCAAACACAACCATGGCAACCTCGCTGTTTGTGCCCCGCCAGCCCAAGGCCATGCAACAAGCCTCGCATGAACCTGTCTTAATTACCTTGTCAGTCAGCTGGACCCTTCAGAAAGAATCCTCACTGACGTCTATCCTTTGACTGGTAAAATAAATCCACATGTACTGGACTGGTGGGATTTTAAGATGTGGTCAAATAGGAAAGGTTGGTGTCTGTAGGGGGCGCTCTTGCCTGGGAACCCAGCCCACTGATCTCTATAACCACACATGTTGTATTTCCTTTTCAATTCCCATAGTTTAAATGCGTGATGCACTTGCATCACCTCAGGAGAGTTTGGGTTTCAGCTTCCGACCCCATGCCACCTCATTCCCCAGCCCTGCAATGGAGGCCCATTCATTCTCCTTTCTGTGGGGCTGGTTGCCAGACAAGAGCAGCCCAGTAGCCAAACAAATACAAAATAAAACTAAAAACTCCGGAATTGCATAGAGGGCCAACAGTATAAGTACTTTGGTTCAGTTCTTAATTCTGTAAGATCTTTTTTCTTAAAGACTGGAGTAAAATGCAATTGCACATTACTACTCGAAGTGTATTTCAAGTATATTTCAAGTAATTCAGAATCCTTCCCCTACCTCACAGATTCCTGTGCGCTACTAAATGAAAAGAGAGAATATGTGAGAACTACAGTATTACTACAGTAGAGAATATGTGAGAACTACAGTATTACCACATTCCCTCTACTGTATCCCCCTAGAGACGGAAACTGAACTAATCATTCCACTGGGACGTAGGGAGCTTGGCATGAGCCCAAACCAAAGCGACGATGGAACTGTAAGCCCACGGGACAGAGGCTGTGGGGCAGAAAGGCAGATGTGTGACCTGGTGTGGATGTGGAGCGTCCCGTCAGAGTGCCTCATCAGGGGCCTCGCTGAGGGC
Organism: Sardinella hualiensis; assembly: GCA_032353275.1. Taxonomy (NCBI): domain Eukaryota; kingdom Metazoa; phylum Chordata; class Actinopteri; order Clupeiformes; family Clupeidae; genus Sardinella; species Sardinella hualiensis. The sequence goes on along the minus strand of JAUCNH010000077.1, from coordinate 13,904,942 downwards.
GTCCGCCATGCTGCTGTCCGTGTCTGCGGCACGTGTGCACATGGAAGACAATGAAGGAGAGGACTGTGAGTGGCTTGTGACACAGCTGGAGAGAAAACATTTATACACTCACACACACACTCACACACACGCACACACACTTGTAATTATTGAGTGATGTCACATCCGGAGAAAAAGCTACCTAATGAATCCTCTCTGCGCATCCCAGCGTCCAGACCACTCCTCTCCTCCCACTCCATGACCTCTTCAAATATCAGCACTATGGGAAACAAGCACACACCTCTAGTCAGCTCTAAAGCCCATTCTGAGAGGCCATTTCAGCCATCCTATTCTGATGGCCACATCTTTCATTCCATTTGTCTCCAAAGCCCTCATCTCACTTTTCCACTGCTCAATGCTGTGCTCGCGCTCGTCCAGCTGCTTGTCGGAGATCTGGGGCGGGGGCTGTGGACGTGTCAAACACACAGATGGAAGGACATCAGAAGACGAGTTCTGGCATGAACCCCAGTGCTGTATCCAAAATAGAGTAGTCTACTCACTCCGTTTACTTCTGCTGGGTCGTACCACAACTGAATATAGGGGTGATTTAAGGCCTCGTGCACAGATATTCTTCTCTCAGGGTCAACGACGAGCATCTTGGAGAGAAGATCTCGTGCTTGGCTGGCTGTCATGGCAACAATAAAATTCTCAGAAATGGCTTTGCTACCAAGGCAACAGCCCTGGAAGTCAGGACTGTGATGCAATTTCATCTGAACCATTTGCTCTTTGCCACATTTCACACCTAACATACAGAGCCTCAGAAGTTCTAATGATTTTAATTTACAAATATAAAACGCATGTGAAACATTTAAGTTATTATAGTTACTGTATATCTACATTATGTTATACTGTAAATCACAAGAATCACAGACACTTTCAAAGGACATTTTCCATTTGGTTTGTATTTCTGTACAGTGAAAGTAATCAAGCAGAAGTAAAAATGCGTTA
>JAUCNH010000077.1:13845319-13855815 GCA_032353275.1 Sardinella hualiensis | reverse complement strand
CATACGTGTTTCCAGACGGTGGTTGGAGTATTAACTAAGGAATTTTAATGATTTCAGACAAACACCGCGTGTAGCTCACCAAACATAGCAACGGCTGGTTCGGATTGGGAAATCCGGCATGCTGGATATCACATGCTCCTGGCTTTGACTGCTGTCTGTTGTGATGCTTGCGAACGGTTGTGGGCTCCCAGGAGGCTTGGCTGTTGTCAGGCAGAAGGTTTTGACAGCAGTAATGGAGACGTGCTGCAGTGTGCTCTGCCTCTCCAGGCCCAGGGGAATCAAAGCAATTCACAAACCTCCCTCTCGTATCATTAACACGTCACAGGCCGCGCAATCAGCGCACATCCAAAGCAAACGATCCAAACCATTCCATTAGGCTCATGCTCATGCTCATGCTCATAGGCTCACACTGTGTCCGTATGACTTGAGACTCTAGCAAATGTGCTTTGCACACATGTACAGTAGCAGTGGAGCCCAACCGTAAGAATCCACACGGCTGGGAATAGAAGCTACATGCAGCGGCTAGGCTACATGACATGTAAGCGTGCCAGCCAGCCAGCCAGCCAGCCAGGGTCTCTGTGAATCCGCAGCACAAAAGCACACCGGGCTGTGGAACACACCAGAGCGGGAGCTTCAGCACGTCACCTGTCCCTCCTCTCCTTCTCCCTCTCTTTCTCCTTCTCCCTCTCTTTCTCCTGCGCTTTCTCCTTCTGCTTCTCCCCGCTGACAGAGAGACAGGAGCTCCAGACTCCGAGAGCTCGGGAGCAAACTTTCAGATGGAACGCGTGGGAGAGCGAGCATGCCGCTTTATTTATTTCATTTCTGCTGATGTGATGTGCAGTAATTTATGCACAATGCAGCATGGAAATACCCTTCCCCTCTTTTGGAGAGACACAGAGAGAGAGAGAGAGAGCATGCGCTGCGGTGCCGATGCCCTCACACTTCCCCAACATGAAAACAGGCCGACACAAACAAACAAACAAACAAACAAGCAGGCAAACAAACAAATAAACAGAAAGAAAGGCATGGAGGTGCATTAGAAAGATTGAAAACTGACCTCTCCCTGGTGATCTCATCTCATCTCCCCCCTCCATCTTTGGCTTGAGCATAGCGGGCTGCAGGTTAGTAGAGGCCCAATGTGGGCTACTCTTAATCCCCCCCAGCCCCCTTCATCTCCCCCCCTCCCCCTCGGCCTCTGTGGCGCGCAGCGGCTTTCATTTGCCTAGATTAAAGGCCTGCCTGCCGCTCACGGCCCAGCTAAGCACTCTGTTGTGTGTCCTCAACAATATTGTCCCCTTGACTCACTGCCACTGTCACCGCCCCTCCCCATACCTGCACAGACAGACAGACAGACAGACAGACAGACAGACAGACAGACAGGCCGCAGAGACAGGGTGGCTCCAGCAGCCATGAGAAGAATGTCTCAGTGCCAAAACTCATGTTTCAACCCAAACAAACTAGCCCAACATGAAGGGCAACATCCAGTCGGATGTGTTCTTCCAAACATGTTCTTTTCATTTCCCTTTCCCACTGCTGGTCATAATCATTTCAGCGAGGGAAATACTTACTCAAATCATCAGGATTTCTCACATGCTGCAGTAGGATTGCGCAACATGTTCCTCACCCAGCAGAGAGAAAGCCAGAGGTCTGGGCAGCCAGCAGGGCTGTGAGCAAAGGTGTAGTAGAGGGCTTGAGTCTGACTTACGATGTTCATGAGAGTGAGGAGGTACATCTGGACGTGCTCGTGGCCATGGAACTGCTCCACCGAGTTGTCCACTCCAAGCATGACCTCAATGTTGTAGTCTCCATCCTGGGCTTGCCTGCGGGCCCGCCGGCTGTGGTTGAGGTTCTGCTCCACTCCGCGGTACAGCGTCTCCAGGTCCATCAGGCCATCCAGAGCCGCGCCTGCCAACACAGAGCACAGCACAGAGCCCAGGCGGCCCAGTCAGACTCCAGGGACTCAGCTGCTAGAGCCATTGGAGGCCCCAGGCTGCACTAACCACACTGCAGCAACTTGGGGCCCAAGCTCTGGACAATAGTTAAAGGAGAAGTTTGGTGTGAATCAATCCATAGCGCTGTTGTCAGAGGTCACTGAATGCTGTCTGAAGCAAAAAGAACGAAAAAAATTGATGCAACATAGGACGAGTTATACACTGAATGGGGCATAGCAAAATGAAACTGAAAGTAAGACACTATGCCCCATTTACTTAGTGTTAGTTGCCCAGCTCATTATTCTGACAGAGCCTTCATTTACCCTCATTGAGTTAGTTCACCATCAAAGTGACCACCAAGCTGGTAAACTAACTCAAAATTCTTGTAAAGCATAGCTTTTAAAGAATGGTTAGGATTTTGGTAGATACCTGAAGAAAATACAAAAGTGGATACCTGGTAGCAGTTTACACATAGATACAATTGATCAGATAATGCATGGAATGTACTTCAAAAAAAAGATATGTTGATAAACAAAGTATGTCACAATTTCCTCTGAAAACTTTTTTTATTCTTAAGTCTTACAGTATGACAATTCCACACCCTTACTGCAATACTGTGCTGTGGTGCCCAAAAAGCAGCAACGTGCTGCTAAATGAGTTTGTAAAGAATTGTAAAATCCCAGGAAAGGGCAAAGTTAATGACGCAGCCTGGCGCAGGAAAGCCACATGTCAGGCAGAGGCAGAGGCAGAGGCAGAGACAGACAGAGACAGGCAGAGGCAGAGGCAGAGGCAGAGGCAGAGGCAGAGACAGAGGCAGAGGCAGAGACAGAGGCAGAGACAGAGACAGAGGCAGAGACAGAGGCAGAGGCAGAGACAGGCAGAGGCAGAGACAGAGGCAGAGGCAGAGGCAGAGACAGAGGCAGAGGTAGAGACAGAGGCAGAGGCAGAGACAGAGGCAGAGACAGAGGCAGAGGTAGAGACAGAGGCAGAGACAGAGGCAGAGACAGAGGTAGAGGCAGAGACAGGCAGAGACAGAGGCAGAGACAGAGGCAGAGGCAGTGGCAGAGGCAGAGGCAGTGGAGGGGAGCTGTGCTCTAATCACCTGCCGCTCCAGGAGAGGAGGCGCTGCAGTAGGGGAGAGCTGGTTGCCACTGGCTGCTACCTGACAGCTTCAGCTGCACACGCCACAGCATCTTGGAGCTGGGAAGATCTGCCACCCGGTCTCCCATCACCCAATCAGCAAGGGATGTCCTTCCTGCTCCTCTTATGTAATGTTTCCGTGGCAACCCGCTCATGGGTGAAACAACGCTCAGCTGGGCTAATATTGGCTCAGCAGTAACTTCCTTATTGGAAGATCAGGCTCGGAGTCAGGCTCCTCAGCGCGCTCTCAGGCACAACAATCAGAGACGGAGACGGGGACAGAGACACAGACACCAAGGCAGTGCGGGAGGATGAGGATCGCCCTTCACACATCCATACACTCGCTTCTCTATTCTCTTCTGGCGCACGCTGCGCTGCTAATATCGCCAGCCCAAAGCGCCACTGTAGGCCATGTGTCCATGCAAACGTAACAGAGACAGGGGACAAGGAGATAACCAGACTTATCAGAGCTAAATGAAGTGATGTAATACTGTATGTTACCATCTGTTTGAAATGACAGAATGGAGGACAATTGTACTAATATAGAATCTGTTCTATTATGGGATCTTTCTTTTGTTATGATGCTTTTGAAAAATAAAAACGTACCATTTTATTTCCATTTCTATACTGTGCACACATCTGCACATATTTCATTCACATTTCCTTTCACCATGTGCTTTGGCCTCCCAAATACGATTCCTTCCTCGTCAGACTCCTAAAGCTCAGCAGCCTAATCCCTTCATGGAGAGTCATAATGCTGTCATTAAATCCCATATCCTCCCAGGTTTGGCCAGTCTCTGCTATCCCCCCCCACCCTGAGCCCCTCCACAGGTGTGTGCTGTTTACCCACGGGGCCCAAACCTAAGACATGCTCTCACTGAAGCTGTGTATATGTGTGGGCTCCACTCGCGAGTTATATAATCATGTGTTTGTGCGAGTTTCATCTTAAAAGCGTTTGACAAGTCTGCCACAGTTACTGCTCCACGCATTTGATCAGATGCCTCCTTTCCCCTCAGCTCTGCCGTACCCAACACCACACCACACCCCCGCCCTTCACCTGTCGGCCAGGGCCAAGTGGCCTCCCGTCCGCCCCCGGGCCCCCCTCCCCCCTCCCCCCTCCTCCTCCTCTCCTCTCCTCCCCGCCATTCCCATTCAGCTGCTGCTCCCCCTTATTAGGACACAAAGGTACTTTGTCTTTCAACCTTTGCAAATGTCAAGAATGTCTGCGAGTCCATGGAACAAAGGCAGGATAGAGCTCCGAGGGGGGGGGGTGGGTGTAGGAGCCGAGGAGAGGGGGGCGGAGGCAAATATTTTGCAGCGGCAGACAGCAGTGTGGCGTGCTATAAGCACAGGTTTCCATTCCAGCTTCACCGCTGCTGTGGCTAACCTTGCACTCTCTACTGTTAGCAACACAACACTGGCTTCCTTCCAGAGCTTCTGTGGTTCCACTGACCTCTGTGGGAGTGTGCTGTCTGTCAAGCTGCCCTCGGGGGAGGGGGGATGCGGGGCCAAGGTTACTCTTAGGCTGGCGCCCTGCTGAGGATGATCTATGGTGTGCAACACTACCTGTGGAATAAGGGGAGCAGGTCCCTGCCCCTGCTGCTGCTGCTGCTGCTGCTGTTGGAGGCTATGGCATTGCTTCAGACGGCCTGTACTGTACACTCCCAGCAGAGCCAGAGCAGTAGCCTACTGTGCGTTAGGCAGCACAGGTGCTCAAGCAGTGGCTGGTCTTTCTCCATTTTTCTCTGCCTGTCAGACATGGATCATGCACCATGGTGCACTTCACCCAGGCCATTTGGAAAGACAGTGTTCCACAATCCTGCAGGGCCAGTATTAGTAAGACTGGTTGTGTTTCGGTCCAATCAGAACATCCCTTTTCTGCACACTCCCATCGGTAAAGATTCTGGCACTTTCTTCCCTCTGTAAAACACCTGTAGACCATCACCTCTAGTGATACTAATCTCATGCCAATACACACGTTTGTCAAGGTTTGATAATCTAAGGAGGTCTTCAAGGTTTTCAAGGGATTTCTGTGTTCAATGTGTTACTTTGAGCACGCCAAAATTTTCAATCAACATCTACAGTAGATACAGCAATGTACTGTTTGACAAAATCCAAAGCACATCTCAATGCTTTTTAATGGGATCGTAGTGTGTACATCAATTAGGCACTCCCATCTCTGACATTAATACCAAGATTTCTTACCGTTTGCAAACTGGCTAACCTTATACTACTAGTGCTAGTGCTAGTATACTTTGTCTGCTATACAAATATGGAAACGTCTTGCACATAAAAGCAGAGATACTGTATGACGCCCAAGTGAAAAAAAAAACATGAAACACACCTGCTCTTGGGAATTTACAGCTCGTGACCCCTAACACCCTGGGGTCAGAGTGGAGGAGCTGTGCGGTGGGCTTTAGCGTGTGGCATAAGGGGGCAGGGGTCATAAAAACACAATGGAATTTCTGCCCTTCACAAACCTGCCCCTTGCAGCTGGCTTAAAGGGTTGAGTTCACTCTTTTCCAGAGCTACATTCAACTAACAGATGAGACTCAGTCTGTGACTACTCCATTCTGTCCAGTCTGTGACACACCAGTTTTTAGTGTTCAATTAGGCTTCACCACCTCCCATTGAAAATGGCACATTCCATCTGTCTACTTCTTTTATGTCAATGTTTTAGTAACGGGCCAGGTAACTAGCTGCAAAAAATTTATAAAACTGCGACATTCCATGAACAGCTAAAAAAGCATGAAAAAAAGTCTCTGATTGTGATGCATAATGTTTGAGCACATGTTTGAGTTCTCAGTAGAGTCTAAACTCTTCCCAGGGCCAGGCCTAAGTTCAAGCACCAGGCTTGACCCCCAGTCCAGTACACACGTGGCCACTGATGGCCATGTGAGCCATGTGAATGTGGCCCCTCTACAGTATCTAACTGCAGTCCTGAGAGGCTGCTAAGGAGGCAAGGCGCTGCAGTATTCGCCTGATCAGTCTTAAGTGACAGGCTTCCTTCCTTCAGCACAGCACAGCACAGCACAGCGCAGCCCCTGTGCTCATACTGTCTTCCTCTCGTATCCTATGAGAGTCCACAGGGGAGGAATTTCATAAGAGCGTTCTTATAAAATAAAAATGAAAACACATCATTTTTTTTCCCCTCCTCCTTCCTCCGCTTGGTTGCCAGCTAGTGAAGGCAAACACATTGTGCCACCCCCTCAAAGCCAGATCTGAGAAGAATCCCACCAGCGTCTCTCCACCAGACACCACCACATCTCACAGGTCAGTAGCAAAGACTTCGCCCCCTTATTCCCGTCTGCCGAGAGAGGAAGGATGCGGAGCAAGCTGTGCCAGTTAGATGGGGGGAGGGAAGAAATATAGAATATATATACAGTATACAAACACACACACACACACACACACACACACACACTGTATATAATGATTATTGTTAGAGAGACTGCCAAGCACAGGTTCTTATAGCCTACACCTAATGGCAATTTTCCAGATCCCTCTTAATTGAAAACACCTCTTTCTTCTCCGCTGTCTGCTCAGGAAGAGCAAAACAGCAAAAGTCCCAACTGTGCTGACAGATCCATGTCCTCGCCTGCATGGAGGCGGATGGGGGAGGACCAGAGCATTGATCTACCACTGACCCCAAGAAGGTGACCCTGTCCAGGGAGAGACAGAGGTGAGGGCCCTGCTTAAACCCCGGTGACTTTGCCTGTGTGTCCCAGCCATCTCTCCCCATGCGGCCTCAGTCCTGCCCCAAGGACGGGCCCTGAATAGAAGAGTACTGTAGGGGCAAGGAGACGTCCAAAGGGAGTATACTAGAGTGGACCTCTCAGGATCCACGCTACGGCGCAGCACATTTGTTTAGCTGGGACAAGACAGGGTCAGCACCTTGAGCGATGATGACAAGCAGAACATCCAGTGGCGAAAGGGCCCGTTATTAAGCACAAGGGGAGCGGCTCAGTCCCAGCGGAGCCCCTCTCAAAAGATGACATCCATGGATCTCAATTACTGGAGAGGCCCACGGACATCAGAGACCTACTTCCACAGAGAGACACGGAGAGATGCACCACAGACATGATTGAATGGAGTCTACAGTCCATCCAGACATGGAGCTACTGGAGATGCAAGTATGGACAAGTTCCTGCCCTGGGAAAGAGGGATGCAGAGATAGTAGAGTGAAACAAGAGCGATAGAGCAAGCAATGAGTCTTGGACGGAAGAAAATAGGACAAGGGAGGGAGAGAGCGGCAGCTCTTCTACCATTGGTCGATAATACAGACTCCCCAGGGAGTGTTCTCAAATTGTGCCGACTTTAAGCACATTCTTGACACACACACACACACACACACACACACACACACGCACACGCACATTTTCACAAACACACAGATGCAAACACACACGTACACACACACACACACACGCATACACACACTCACACACATACACACTTGTGTGGCTACAACACAAATACCCTAAGGTGGCGCAAATACTTGCTATTTATAAAGGGAACAAAAATCAATATCAGCTGACGCCAAGTTAAAAATGTCACCAATCTCCATATTAAGGGGGCAAGAGAAGCATTGTGAAATGTGGGGGCAGTCTGCCAAAGAGACAAAAGTAAGACTAAGGAGACCAATGTACATTCAACACCATCTCACACACACTCATTTCGGTCCATCTTAGTGCAATAACTTGGAGTCTTCTCACCCAAGGGATCACATTCAATCCACTGTGAAACCTCACACATCACTCATCTCTCTCTCTCTCTCTCTCTCTCTATCTATGTACAGTGTCTATCCCTCTCTCCCTCTCTATGACGAGAAGGTCTATTGGTGCACAAGAGAAATACAGCACTGTATAAGGAGTAAATTACTGTAATATTACTGGTGTACAGATCATAGAGATGCAAAAGAGGAAGAAACCAACAAAACAGGATTACAAACACGTTTAAACTTAAATTTTGTTATAGAAATGTATTTTTCATTTACGTTATTTTGTGACCAAAAAACGTATTCACAGAATTGAATAACAGTGAGCAAACATTGCTGGATTGTTTAGACTTAGGGTTAGGGCATTTGTTCACATAGCAATCAGCGCATTGGTGGACCGTAACCGTTACTGCATGTGTGTCTGTGTATTCACACCTAAACATTCTCCTGCGCTAGCCGGCTGTCCAAGTACTCCTTTTAAAGTTGACGGAGGCAGCGTTTTACCTTGTGCGGCACGCATGGAAAAATAGAACCCGTTTCTATTTCAAGCAGCCAGCGCAGGAGCTGTGCGGTGCTGCCGTGCTGGAGCCACACGGAACACGCGTGCGGTGTGCATACGCTAATCTGTTAGCATGCATTCCAAACCAAAAGGGCCCAAAACAGGTCCGCACTGTGTACTGTGTGCGCTGTGAACGCATAGACTGCGGTGTGAATGAGGCGGTAAGGATGGGTGAACTAACATCCTAGCTTTTCTATCTGCAGAAAGTCAACGCCTCACCAAACTATTGAATATACTAAGCCTAAAGTTAATAAGGGAATCAGCCACGCATACAGTATCTTCTTTTCCTAATCTCCAATACAGATCCTAGAAGAGACACAGCTGAATGGAGTTCACTGCAACAGTAGAAAGAATATCAGTGACCATGAAACAACGCAATACAATATAAGACGTTAACAAACTAGATACTGTATTGCAGGGCGGAATGTTTTATTGTATAGGCTACCCTATAAACACACTGTACAGTAGCTGTATGTACTCCAATGACTTTTGCACTTGAAAGATTTACATAACAGCCTTAAAAGCTAAGATGAAACACAGTCCTTGGATAACGAGATGGCATAGAAGGGTGGCAGAGAGAAGTTCGACAGACAAGGTTGTTTTAGCTATCAAAATGTGTGCGGTCATTATAGTATTGGACACTGTGTGGTCATCTGTCTGTCTATCTATCTATCTACTGATCTACTATCACTCGCTCCCTCATCACTTGCGGCCACTTTGGCCCACTTTGGCCCTCTGGCTCTGTGTTGATTAGCCAGAAGTGGAACTTCTGAAACTTCAGTGTTTACATTGGTTTTCATTTTCATTTTCTTTCCTTACCTGTTGTCTTAAACCTGAGTCTCCCCACACGCTCTGACACAGATCCATGTGCACTGCCACTGTGCATTCCCAGGCTCACTGGAACACCTCTGGTGCAAAGCAAGGCAGGCGTGTAGGTGCACCTGGCGAGGATTTATGCCTGAATTGGGTGCAAACATCTTTGCCATTTGCCATCATTACAATTGGTGTGCATGCAACCCAATCCGCTTTAAAGGGTAAACATGCCAGACCATAGGCAGCTTCATACTATCTACTCCCACATCATCTAAACTGCGAAATGATTCCATCTCAACACTAACATACGTTACAGGCAGTGCTGTATTATGTAAGGGGATATAATACACAGGCGGGCATTGGCATTGCCATTAGCATGTTTGCTAATCAAATGGCCCTTCCATTCCTAGTGTGGCTGTAGTATTTCAAATGGCTAGAGTGCATGCAGAATCAAACCGCTCTTCCTCATCAAATAAATGACAATGTAACAGTGAGCAAATACATAAGGAAGTACACCCTGATTAAAAGAAATGTTGCACGTTGTCTTGTTTGAAATTCAATCCTGTACCAGCCACAGCACAGGTCAAGCAGAAACATAGACACTGATATCTTATATCTCAAGTCACTCAAATATTTTCCTTTCTTTGATGTATTCAACTTTTTTTTTTTTTGCATCTGCCTGCGTCTTACAGTATCTTCATTTAGTGTGAGCAGGAGATGCACATCGTGTGGAGTTTGGGTGGGTCATGTAGGTACGGTGTGGGTGAAGTAATATGTATGCAAATCTGGCTTCCTGCAGCTCCAGTCAGACCTCAGCTGTGCAAAGCCATAGGGGAGTGGGGATTTAGCAGCCTTTGATTTATGGAATAGATTTGTAATTTAGTCTAATTAAACAATCCAAAACTGCAACGATTCATAACATTGTCTTATGCTCTCCAGACTACACGGTGGCCTATCTACTCCAGTGCAAATCAAGCGAAGCAGATCTTCCACAGACACGCACACATATAGATATGAAATGAATCAGGCTCTCATGCTATTTTAATTAGGCTCCCTCCCCCTCCACACCAAACACTCACACACTCAAAGGTCAGGGGTTTATGTCTGGATTACCTGTTCATGCCTCATCAGGGCACATTTTCTCACATCCCCACCACTGGCATGAGTCACACAGCACGCAGGCTTGTCCACTAGCTCCAGAGATGGCCCTATTGTCTGCTGTCAGAGACAGCACTATGGCCTGTGTCCCTAATCAAGTCAAGTCAAGTCAAGTCAGTTTTATTTGTCAATTCTTTCACATGTACTAGACATACAAAGGAATCGAAATTGCGTTTCT
>JAUCNH010000077.1:13422071-13433561 GCA_032353275.1 Sardinella hualiensis | reverse complement strand
AATATTGAATTCTTTACTGGCAGAAACCTACACATGATGATGATGATTCAATTGTGTTGACTTCCCCAACAGACTACTATCACATCAATCTTCAGAAATCATTATGAAATGATTGTGACAACTTTGTTTTTTTTCTGATCAGTTCTAATTGGTCAGTGATTAATTGGTGTGTTTACTTGGTGTGTATTTGGGTGTGTGTTTTGTGGAGAGGGATTATACTTAGTACAGAACCTGATAGGAATGAGCAGGATGATGAGAAGAGGAAAGATCATCTTCATGTAAGGAATTGGGTACATGCCAAAAGCACATAGCACAGTCAGCTGAGCCATTTGTAGCGCTGTGAAGCAGTGCACCTTCCTCTGGGGCACACGCCGAATGTAGTGTGTCGGAGGATAAGATGTCTGAAAAAAAATGAATTCAATTACTCATTCAGTTACTCATGGCAGGAAAACATCTCCAAAAATGGCCTTGCACAACAACGAACGACTCACCTTCATACAGTTAAAAATAAACAATTTTGCCAATGTTATTTTGTGAGGTTATTGGCAGCGTAGGGATGCATTTCAACTTAATTTTTTGCCATTTCAAGTACCGTAATTTGCCGATTATTAACCAAGGTTAATACAGTCTACATGTACTGTCATAATCTGATTCTGTTTCAGTAAGTAATTTTTAATAAACTGGTTAAAACATAGGTGTGGGTTAATAACATGGGTTGTGGTTCATAATGGTTTGTTTTTGTTATGTTTTTTTTTAACTTTGCATATAACACTGACCTGTATATGGGAGAGGCTAATGTGGGGCCTAATGCTTAACCTACCTGTTCCTTCAGCAGGAGTGCCATTCGGTCAAACATTTGGTTGCCCTCGATGGAGGTGAGGGCGATGTAGAGGAAGAGGCCGTAAAGCACAGGCTTGGGAATCCACTGCAGAGGCACCGGCAGCAAGAACACAGACAGCCCAATGAACACATTGGCTGCCAACGCGGTGAGCCTGGTCTCTTTCACGCTTACAATCCTAAAACACACATACACACACACACACACACACACACACACATCTGTGTTGGTAATGAGGCATGTTTTCTGTTTTATATGTGTGAGAAGCAAGTCAATGAAAAACACTTCGTATGCTACACATAAACAAGCTTTTCCACAAAAATGTTTCAAAGATAATCTTAGTTGTAATGAAATTGGTTTGACATATATTCGATCTGGAAAAAGATCCAAGGGTCCTTTTTTTAGGGTCTTATTTTCTAAGGTAGGGATTTTATAGATTCGTACGGAAAACCTTGGTTTAAGGGCTTTGCATATGGATGGTTCTCGTTTCATTTCTCTTCTATAGCCCCAGTGGTAGGCTTTTCTCTTTTGAAGATTTCATGTTTCTGCTGAGAAATTTATATGGCCACTTACATTATCTAATCGATCTGAGTCATCTAAAGGAACATCTAAAAGAAAATGGACTATTTCCTCCCAGACCCCTACCCCACTTCTCTCTCTTTTTGACACACACACACACATACATACACATACACACACACACACACACACAAGCACACACATACATTTATGCACACAGCGCTCATGTCACCTTGGGTTTGTACTTACGTTTCATAGAGATGGCCTCCTTCGACGCGCTGCTCGACCACCGCCAGCTGACGCACATGAAGCGTGGAGTGGGGAATTGCAGCATGCATCCATGGCAACCCCAGCATAGACATCATGATGTTGATGCAGCCAGTGAGGATGAGGTCCCAATGGTAGGCAGTACCCTTCAGCAACCTCAAGTACACACACACACACACAGAATAGACTAAATTTACTAGTGAGACTCATGTGTACCTAGCCATGGCAACACAGTGTACTGTATGTAACCTTGAAGGAGCTCTACTGCAGAGAAATTCTATACAGTATTATTTCAAAGAATTGAAGAAGAATTGGTCATATACGAAAAAAGGTTAGGCCTAAGGAAGTTTCTCGGTTAGATTTAGAGCAGCATACTTGTTTTCTGGAGCATTGGTGAGCGAAGACACAATGTTCTGGTCAACGAATATCAGCATGGCCAGAAGGAAACCCAGACCCAGAGCAGCCAGGGCACTCATGGGTGTTAGCTTGGTGAATGTTGCCACGGTGAACATAGGTCCATGGTAGAAGTTGAACATGGGTACTACAAGGGGGGAGATGAAAAACAGTTGCATTACTGTGTTAAATCTACACAGTTGTCAGGGTAGCATGAATGGCTCAGTTAAACAGTATTTACTCAAGTTTCCACATAGCCCTGTCATCAAAGCAGTTTCATTACTGCCTTACTAGTCTTACAAATTACTCCAGCTCATAAACTACAGCGGGAAAGACGTTAAAAATGCCAATATCCGCTCAAACCTGCAGGTAGTTAACCATGTTTTGTGTGTGTGTGAGTGTGTGTGTGTTTGTGTGTGTGTGCACATGCACAAATGTGTGTAAGTGCATGCATCATGCATGCGTGTTTGTGTGAATAAGTGAGTGTTTGTGTGTGTGTGCTTGTGTGTGCATGCATGTACTCACGCTCAATATCGATGAAAAGATAAGAGCCAATGAAAGAGAAGACGAGAACGGAGATGGGCAGTGCACAGTCGGACACCACCTCCCTTACTTTGGCATGCAGGAAAGGGCTGTGGAGGACAAAGGAATGTTATTCACTTCCATGATGTTGACTCTCCTCCCTTACAAAGAAATCAGCAAGCTCCAGGTCATCTGACTGTTGCACGTAGTTATCAAAGGATTGATATCTGTGTGGCGTCCTCATGGGGGTATGATTTGATCCTGGTGGTGTGTTCCAAAACAAAATGGATGATAATTCCATTATGCTTTGCAACAGACCATTTTAAAAAGGCACACTGTTCAAGATGTAAAGGCTCCAGTAAGGCTGTACTGGTCAGTGGATAGCTGAGTGGATGGAAATGTAAATCTTAAGAGAGCACAGCATTAACTTCTCACTCTAATTTACTCATTATGGCATGGGACATTATTGCATTTCACAACATCAGCGTAATCTAAAGGAAAATTATTGAACCACCCGCGTGAGTGTGTTTGCATACTTGAGAGCCACAAGAACTGAAAAGATTGGGCCTATTATTTTTATGTCCGTTCTTTAACCTGCTTTATCTTCTTTTCTTGGTACATGTACTGTACTTTATTTCACACCATTTACTTTATCTCACAGTAACTTAAAATTATGATTTGTCATCAAACATCTTTGTTTTTTCTGAAGCGACTTTTTGTCATGAACTCCAGTGGACAACCGTATTAGCATTCCTACGTTTTCTGTTGCTCTTTAGACTAACTCCTATGATTGTAATGCATTACTGTACATTATACACTAGGCAGAGAGTTGAAGTTGTAATAATAATAATACTACTAATAATAACAACTTCGTTTTATATAGTTCCTTTCAAGATATCCAAGGTCGCTTTACACGAGATGAAGGCATGTGTGTATAAGTGTGTGTGTGTACAGTACCTCCTCTTTATGAGGAAGAGGGCGTAGCCCAGCCACAGAGTACCCAGCATGAGCAGGAGGCAGAGGATTGGGCGCTCCCTGGTGCACAGGATGAGCTGTGCAGGGAGAGTGAGGTGCGTGGAATGGTTTGGAGAGTTGGAGGTGACATTTTGAACCATCTCGACCAGGTGCTGCAACTCCTCCACAGTACCGTTACCTACCACAAGCTCAGGGGCGTGGTAATACTTATGGAAGACTGAGATATGAAAGAAAGAGAGAGATTAGTATTTAATATTTGACATTAAGCCTATAACATTAGTATATTCTATAACATAGAACCCTTAAAAAGCCTATACACTTACTTTTTACTGTGCCCTTCACCGCATCTCCCACAAAAGCAATGGCAATAAACATGGCAAATATCTCCTCTATAGAGCTGTGTAAACAGAAGAGGAGAAAATGTACAGAGGAAAAAAAAACATTTGACCTTGTGAAAAGACAAAACACATGACTTCAATACTGAGATTACAACAACAGAGACGGATGTTTATGGGAACGTACAAGTCAAAACAAGCAGACATGTTCCAGACTGACTCCTGATAAGAATGCTATATTAAGTACTATGGTAAAACTAAGGTTATCTATTTGGATGAAGGGCCAATTAGACTCACTGTTGTTGCATTGTGAATGCTGCTGTAAGCAGTTGGCCTGTATTGAAGTATTGAATAACTATTTGGCTGATAACACTGAGGTGTTTGTTAAATCAATCTGATTATGTGCAAAACCGTGAACAGACCGTCTGAAGAGCTTCATGAAGAGGCTGATATTGAAGATGCCCGAAAGAATGAGGAAGAGACTGTTCCACAGTCCAGTGCAGGCGTAGAAGGACGGGAAATCCAGGTCATAATCATCACAAATACCACGGATCACTGAAACACATTCCCCAAACACCCGGCGTTCAGAGCTCACAGAATCAATACGGAACGACTCTGCTGCTGCAGCTGGACAGCCCATTTCTCATGGCCTAGTGTGGAGGTGGACTGGGTCTTACCACTGATATAAATGGCCAGTGGGGCAGTGGTTAAGGGAATGACCATCGGAGCCCCGGCGAAAAGGGAATAGATGATCCCTCCAATGCTTTGACCAATGATGGTCTTCTGTACATCTGAACAGGAGAGATAATCCAAAGTCAGCCAAAGAAGGGCATATATTACCATACTATATATCTTTAAGCGTCCACAACATGACCTTAACTAAAGGGGGAAAGTGAAGATTTCTCTCCTTTTGTGAGTTTGGGCAGTTCACCGGCAGACTCACCTATCTCTCCCCGCGTACTCTCATCATTCAGAGAGCCAAAGGAAATGGCAGGCAGTAGGATAGAGACGTATAGGTAGATGGCAGTGGTGGTGTATTTCAACCATGACCTGTTACTACCCCACATCCCTGCATGGTAGAAAAAAACAGATGCACTCACACAGCTGTCACCCTTCAACAGCATAGAAGGGAAAAAATAAGAATAAATAATAATGGAAAAAAGGAAGGAAGATTGAAAAGAGGGATAGAATACCATCTGTGTAGTCTGACAGGTAGTGAGGCAGTCTGCGACGCAGGTCTTCATACATGCCACGGCCGACTTTGAGGAAGTCCTTCAACTGTAGACAGGAGAAAATACATGGCTACAGTCTAAATAGGTTTCAATAACATCGGTATACTCTTGAGATACGAGAGAGAACAGTTTTGTTCTGCAAAATCTATTTGACCTCAAAATCCAGGTCTCAATACTGAATGAATACACAACATTGTAACATGGTACGCTGACATTCCACAGCACTGTAACTGAGATTATGCCTCATAATGAATATTGCTCTCAGGCACAATGAAATTGGATGGATTAAGGATTCCCAGAACAAGCTGCCAAAAAGGTTGATCCGTGTTCAAGGATTCTAAATGAAATAAAAAGGCTGCATAAAGCCAAGATGCTCTTTCATGAGTTAAAACACAGAAAAGACAACAACAACAAAGAAACACTTTGATGTGTTTACAGACAGCTTTCCCATGTAACAGCTGGGAGTAACATAAAATTTCATGTTTTACGGCAGGAAAAGCTCTTTGGAATTCCGCCACACAGAGACATACACTGTTTATTTATAGATTTGCGTGTTTGGGCTTCAAAATAACCAAGATACTTACAAGCGTGTAAATATTTAGGAATGCTAAGCCTTGGACAATAGTACTTGTCTTTTATCTTTGGCGAGCACTTCAGGAAGCCTAGACTAGTCTCGGGCAAAAGTAATTCCATCCATTAGAAAGCTATACATGATGAAATAATTCACCACGCCGGCCACACGAGCAGGGATTGGGGTGCCAGAGAACCACAGTCAACTTGGCAGCGACTCAGGCAAGCTGCTCTTTAACTGGGTCTGCTTTCCAGCTGCTTGCCATTCCAGAGCACTGGGCGAGAGAGTGGAGAAGCAGCAAAGGAAGAAAGGAGCGAGGGATTGGAGGAAAAAAAAGGAGGTGTAATAATCTGGCTCTGATTTGCACTGTGGAGTAGCGCTTTATTTGTTAGGAGGGATAGAGAAGGGGAAAACCTCAGGGTGGTCTCAGTGTGTGTGGGGAATTCTCACAAACGAGATATATTGCCTGACCAGAAAAACAAAACAAGATGAACCAAAAAAAAAAAAAAACTAAAAACCTAAAAAACCTGCAAAAAAGAGGATCAAGATGGTATTTTACAAGCAAAAGGCATTTCGATGTAAACAAAAATAACAGGCTGGTATGTCTAAGCCGAGCCTCCCAAAACCCCACAAAACACCCCACCCCCATGTTAAAGACCTTGAGCGGCTTCTTGCTGTGCAGCTCCATCTCCTCTGGTGTGGGCCTCTTGACATCCGTGGCTAGATGCTGCCTCTGTGCCATCAACTCTTGCTTAAACTCCTCCTGCGTCTTGGTGTCCAGCAGCTTCTGCCTGAAGGAAATGTCGGAGAACATAGTGGCAAACGTCCGGCCCAACTCGATGGCCGTCTTGGTGCTTTTCTAAGATTAGAGGAAGACAGCAGGGAATGAAGAATGTGTGAATCATGGATACAACATTTTTACTCAACACTTCCTCTGGCATAGAACAATACCTCTTATGGTGTTCTACGTAAACCTACCCATTTAATGTTGACTAGGGTTGTACAAATTAAGTGTGGAGATTTAATGCTCCTTGTATTTTTCTGATAAGAATCCTATATGTTTTGAACACGTCTTTTCTACATGGGATAAGCTTTTAAGGCTTTTACCGTTCTGGGTGGGGCGAGGATGAGGATGACATAGCGGACTTCAGCGCAGTTTACCCCCCAGTTCTGTGGCCTCTCTAGCCGAGTGATACACACACAGCGCCTCTGCAGACTCTTCACTGTGCAGCTGTTTGGACAGAGGGAAATTTACACAGTGAGGGAGTTAGAGCCTGTGAAAGAGCTAGAAATAATTAGAGAGAAAAGGAAAAGACAGAGTCAAGACTATGAGGAATTGGGTGTGTATGCCAGAGAGAGAGAGAGAGAGAGAGAGAATATGACAGACAGAGCAAGAGTCATGAGAAAATAACGAGCAAGAGATAGAGCAAAACAGAGATGTCCAATTTCTTGAAAGGATTAAGGCACTGCGTGACAGATATTCCCATTTACAATATCAATTAGTTCAGTGGAGCATGGCAACAGGCTCGGCGCTCACTCCCTTGTACTATTCAGTGGGAAACACAGCCCTGAGCAGTGGTGACTCATATGGTGTGATAACAAACAACGTGGCACAGCTCTAAGGGCAGATGCATGGGGCTAAGAGAAATGTGGCGCCATGGACAGGAGTTGGCGCCATGGATCAATGCCAGTGCCAGTGTGTATGGGTCACTCACAGCACGCAGAGCCAGGACTGCTGGTACCGTACCCCCGTGGCTGTGGCCGTCACCCCTTGGATGGTCTCCGTCAGCAGATGCACTATGGGAAGAAAGAGAGGATTGAGGGGAGTTAAGGGCTTAATGTGGTAGATGTTTCTTGTTCTAGTTATTTGGAGATTTTCCTGGCAAGACATCTATCAGATGGAATTCCCACAGTGCAGATTTCCGTAACAGAGAGTGATGAGATTTGATAGAAATGTCTAGACAAGACTTTCTGTGAAAGACTGTGGAGGGTAGGATTATATAAGTCGTTCAGGAGGAGAGGATTTTATAAAAGTCAATCCACTGCGGGTGATGTGCTCCTTTCTAATGTATGTTTACAGTGAATGAGTCCTGTTCTCTAGGGTGAGTTATATGGATACTATTGGTCTTTACTAACATCAATCTGAGTGTGTACGATTCTCTTGACCCTCGACCCTTGTGCTGTCCAAAACTCACCATTGGCGCCCTTTCCACCAGCGTCTGTAAACAGGCCGTTCATGACCTCATCTGAGCTGCAGCTTGCTTGCCCATCACTGGCCACGTGCTGCAGCATGCGACGCAGCACCTCATCCAGGGATGCTGCCTTCTCGTCCAGCAGGATGCTGGCCTGGGCCAGGAAACCGTCCAGATCCCGGTGGGCCCTCACTTCCTCCTGGAAGTTCATCAGCTTCACATACTGTGGATGGTTGATAGAGGCCAGTGAGTGTTCGCACCAGGAGCGACTTTCAACCATGATTCATTCAGCTAAGCAAGATGCATGCTAAATCACTGTGGAGTTATGTGATTATTGTTGATGGTGGAGTAGATGATAAAATGAATGTTTTCTGGGTGAAATTGAAGGTTACAGCTAAGATTGTATTAGTATGTCTGAGTTTGAAATGTAAAGATGATAATGCTCACTTTTCTTGATGTGTTCAGGAGACCAAATCCTGAGTCATCACAGTCTATTAAGGAAGTAAGAAGAGGGTCAAAGAGAGCGAGCGAGAGAGAGAAAGAGAAAGAGAGAGACAAAGAGGAAAGCACAGCATTGTTAATCAAGCAGCTTTCACTATAACCCAGCTTGTCCTCAGATGGGATACACTAAGGATACAGAAAAGAGAAAAGACAAAAAACCTCATTAGCTGTTTCATGCCTGTTGAGTTCTTTGTGCTAGGAGTTATGGCAGAATTTCCTACAGCCTGTCCTCAAGAATAAATAAATTCGCCATGAGTGGGAGCCAAGTTGGCTGGCGTCGAGCCGTATGTTTTGGGCGTACACACGTCCCTGAGCTCACCACGTCTGCCTGCCTACCTCCTCCTCCACCATGACAATGCAGAAACCTGGCAACGGGCTTCTCCCCTGTGACATCACACAGACTCAGCAGAAATATGCGCTCAACTGACTTTGTTCTGACTATGAATTAGAAATGTGTGGATTTTTGGCAGCACTCTCTCCTTCAGGGGGGAGCCTAGAGATATGAAAGTGGGAGGGGCGGTGGCGTTCCGAGCCAGTAGGGCTGATTTGTTTGGTGTACCGCTGGGGCTCCCTTGAGTAGGCCTGGCTGCCTGCCTCTCAGCGGAAATGACCGACTAAGGCGGCCCTTTTTGCTCAAGACTGCAGCTTACGCAGATACACTGACAGCCAGCTCAGAGAGTACAAATGTGGGAAATACATACGCATGCACATTGCACACACACACACAAACATGTTCTCTCTTTTCTCTTTCTTTCTCTATCTTTCTCTTTCTCTCTCTTTCTATACAAGTACACATGCACAGATTTACATGCTTACCTGAAGTGCTCAATTCTGACTGATTCTCATAGGTATGACTGCGATCCTCTGTGGGGCTGGATGAACTCTGGTGTCCATTTTTGCCTTCCCTAAACTCCTCTTTCTCCTCATCTCGGAGTTCTGACGGGTTCAAACAGGTAAGCACATCCATCAAACTAATATTTACACTTGGGTGGAACAGTAAACACTGTATTTAGGCCATATACTGTATACTTTAAATGAATAAGACTAATGTGGATGGAAAGACTAAAAGCATAAATTGAAACACTTTATTTGAAGGGGTCTACATAAGGGTGACATGAGCCTGTTATAAACATGACAAAACACATATCATGACCATTAATGACACTTAATTCATGTTTATTACTGTTGTCATAAAGTGTCATTCATTTTTATAAATGCGTACTGGGATGCAGATATGTCAAAAACCGAATGGCACAATGATAACAGTCACAAACATGAATTAAGTGTCATTAATGGTCATGATATGTGTCATGTCATATTTTTAAAAGTTCAAATAAAGTGTTACTGAATAAATAATTATGTATATATACAAACCCAATTCCAAAAACAGTTGGGACGTTTTTAAAATGTGAATAAAAGCAAAATACTATCATTTTCAAACCATGGAAGCCATATATTTTATAGAGAATAGTGCAAAGACAACATATCAACTGTTAAAAACGGGCAAAATTATTGTTTTGGGGGAAGTAAATGCTCTTTTGAAATTTGATACTTGCTACATATCTTAAAAAAGTTGGGACAGGGCCAATAATATGCTGTAAAAGTTGAATAATGCTAAAACAACACAAGGAGGAACATTTCAAAATTAATCACATTGACTGCCAACATGAATGTATACAGAAAACACCATCAAAGAGAGGCTGAGTCACTCAGAATTAAAGATGAAAGATTACTCAAATATTAAATTACCATAATTGCATGTTTGTAAGACCCATTTCTGTAATCAGCAACATCATTGTGGGTTTATGAGATCATGAAATGCCCATTGTCTGTAAACATTATTTGACACTCCGACCCTGAAAGCTGGTGAAAATACGACTATGCAAAGAATGCTTCATAAAACATGATGCTGAGGTTACATGATATGTACTCAAGAATTCTCTCTAAACATCTTAAATCTAAGCAGTCACATGCAACAAAATCAGGCCAGGCCTGTTGATTGGTGTCTGAGGCCCAAATTTAAGTGCAATCCTGGCACAGTGGCAGCTGTCAATATTATAGTCAGGTTTCCGAAGATGGTTCAGTGTTCACATTTTATAAACCCTGATCACGGACTTGTGGGCTGTGGGTTCAGGGGGGACACTGGAAATTAGCATGGACTGACTACTATATAAGCAAAGAGTTTAACAGCCTAATTAGTGGACAGATGCTCTATCCAAGCATTGTGCAACTCAAAATCAAAAACACGTAGAATTTGGGTCCAATTGGCCTATTTCACCGTGGCCATTTTCCAGTAAGTTGCAGGGTTAGCACAGGTGTTATTATACTACACACTTTTATTGGCTGCCATTACAATAGAAAAAGTAAAATGTAATGTGGGTTACATTAATTTAATATTATATGTGCATTACACATCAGTTGCAGGATGCTATACTGACCTGTTTGTAGTCACAGCTGTTCTTCATTTTGCACTGGGCCTTGCATTCTTAGATTTTTCATATTGTGGTCCACAAACAGAAAGGTTTGCCCATCCCAGCTTTATGCCTACTTCATAATATTCATAATATACCATTCATTCATTTCTTCCCTGCACTGATCCCCAAAGTGGACAAAATATTTAATATAGCGCTGGACTAGCATGATTGAAATTATTGAATGGATGTTTTTTATTTTAATTTAAGGAAAATGTATGTTCCCTCCTACAGCATAGGGTTATTTGGAGGGATGTTCATCCTTAACCTGACTCTCGCCAGATCCTTGTAGTTCCGCCATACTCCACCAGAGGCGTTTCGCTCCATACAAGGATCTGGGACTGCTCAATAGGAGATGTATTCCAGTTTTCAAAAATCCTTTCATATGATTGGATAAACCACTTGTCCGTCCGTTTATTGACATGCTACTACAATAGGGTGACCAGATGTCCCAGGGAAAGGGACACCGGGACAGTCCCAGTTTTGGCTTGTCATGTCCCAGGTCCCAGTAAACATGTGTCGGGACACAAATGTCCCGGCTTTCAACAATCACTATCAAATTGCCCCGGTTTTCAGCACTTCGAGGACATGATTGTGTGCTGTTTCACATGAAGCCAACCTAAATCCATCCAGAAAAATATCCTACTATGCAAAAGTCTGAATTCAACAAGATC
>JAUCNH010000077.1:13281583-13292376 GCA_032353275.1 Sardinella hualiensis | reverse complement strand
CAGGATTGATATGGAATTTTAACAGGTGGCCTTTTCATAATTTAGAGGAAGAGTGTAACCAGTAAGGGAGAACTCAAAGACGCAGGCCTACAATGCAAGAGGCTTGCAACACACCACTCAGTTGGGGCCTGTCAACGGTTCTGAAGCCTGAAAGCCTGAAAGATTGTTGTTTGTAGACCTCATATCTGGATGTGCTATGATCTTCAGATGAAATCTCTATTAGACACTATAGGATACGATACTTATAATTCTCTTATAATTCTCTGTAAATATGTGCATCCCTTGAAGTAGTGCATTGTATCTCCACAGCAACCAAAAGGTAATTTTTGTTTTTTGTTTTTTTTATTTTCAGGTTGTAATGTTAATCCAATTCATGGATGTGCCATCATGCAACCATTCCAAAAGCTGAAAGACACAGAGGCCAGTCCGTGAGCAGGCTTATATATTTCAACATGTCCTACAAACAAATCAATACGTCACTCTAACATGAAGCACACCACAAAGATACTACCTCATGGCAAGAAGGTTGTAGTTGCAACCTGGCCCGGTTGCAGTTAAAGTGTCAGGGCTGTAGTTTTCTCTGTGCAACTGACGCAATAACTCAACAGAACTGTGGTGAAGTCTTTTTCTCTCACAAGAACATTACAAGTGATTGGTTCCAAAGGCTTTTCCCCAAGAGATTTAAATGTCTCATTTTTCAAACAAAATGGCCAAACCAGTGAGCTACTATATCAAGAACTCTCAACAGAGTTTTTTTCTGCACCATCAGCACAGCAGTGCCTGCGCACAGCTAACAAAAACTTTCTATCAGCCACATACTGTAGTCAGCAGCAGCATATACGGCACAGCAGCAGAATTCTACAGAGACCTGTTCTATACATAGATCTATTAGATAGTGTTTAAAACCTTATTTACCACTGGAGGAAAAAAGAGTTTCTTATTGGGACATTAGGAGTGTGGATATGAAACTACAGACCTTCATAATTCACCATTGTAAACACATGGAACTGTGGTCTGACATGACAAATTTTCTTCATGGTCCTCAGGGAAAAAAGAACATTCCTGTACTGAGATGCGAGATGGAAGAGGAGCTTAAACAGTTACAACTTACAACAAAGGGATCAGGAAATGACCACAGGTCAGATTGAAACCTGGTTCCATAGACCCCTGACCCATTCATGTAATAGATTGTTTATTAAGATGTTATTACACTGTAAAAAAGGATTATCAATGCTTACTTGAAAAATGTGTGGAAACTTGTTGCCTCGAATAAGGTAAGTAAAGATTACTTGTCTCTTTCAATATATCTTTACCATAACTGGAAAGAGACTAGTTATGGTTACTTAACTTATTTGAGGCAACGAGTTGACACATTTTTCAAGTAAGCATTGCAAATCCTTTTTTACAGTGTGGTTTGATTATTTTTTTTTAATATCAAGGATTGAAGAGGGAGTGATAACAAGCCTTGCAGAGCAGACCAAAGTTTTCTCAAATCTGGCCTTGAATATACTTCAATTTAAAGTTCTATTTTGTGCCTGCTGTTGCAAGCATACAGTATATTGTGATTTACGATACAATGGACAAGTGCAGGGGTCTCTAATGTGTTTTCCTGTAAGTTCCTTTGACCTAATCAGCGTGACAGAGATTCTCTACTATCATTTTACATCAGTAGCCCATCATTGATGGCCCTGCTACATCCTTTGCCATCTCACAGACTGTAAGAGCAGTGCAAACACTCATTTGAAGTGTCATCTAAATTTGGGGAAGGGGCAAATATTTCCTGACGTGGAAAAGAATATTTGAATTTAACTTCCATTGAGATTGTAACAGGTTTTGTGACTATGTTATGTGATTTATTTAAATTTTATGTGATTTATGTGACTTATGTGTTATGTGATTTATTTACATTTTATGTGATTTATTTACATTTTCTTTAACTCTTTGAACAACGAGTGGGGGGAAGGTGAATATGACTGAGCATGTTTTGAGGACTGACATACACACACAAACACTTACTTAGTTCTTCCCTATGCCGTTCCGTTTGAGCGAAGTACTCTCGGAGCTCCTCAGAGATCTCCATATCGGTAACATCACACTCAATCTCACTCTCTGATTCCACCGACGAGTCTTCTTCGTCTTCCTTCTCACTGCCAGACCGATCCCGCTCCTCATGCCTTGAATACCTGGATCCATCCACGCTCTGACCTGAAGGGGTGGGGATATTTCTGTGGTGCGTGGGAAAAGGCATCGGACCATAGGCAGCTTCCGTGGCTTTCCTATATGCCCGCCGGTGCTTCTGGTACCAGCTCATCGCCTGGTTGTAGTGCTGCCAGTACCGGGCATACATGGGATGGTCATACCAACTGTCTGAGTATGCAGAGTTTGCCTACAGTGGACAATACCGCAATTACCAACAAATCAATACCAATACATTACATCTTAATCAATAGTACAGTTCATCAGTGGTCCGATTTTGTCTTCATGTGTGCTGATATTATGAGACATAATTGCAAGAAGTTCAGAGCCTACTACATAGTACAGCAGTTTACTACGATGAGATGTAGCCTGATATCAACATTTGATGTGTAGGCCGGCCTACATGATATCTGTGACCTCAGAATCAGTGTACAGAAGTTTATGTTTATATTTGCATGTCATTCAGGTGAATAGACTAGCCTAACATGCGGCATGTCCTGACAAACACAAGAGTCACGAGAAAACGTACCATTTTGAGAATACCTGCTTGCCCAGGTTATCCGACAGCTAGACCCTGGTGAAAACATAACCGAGAATTTAGTGAACATAACAAACAACTAAGGATTTTGCATTGCGCTGAAAGATTTAGGTTAGGATGAATATTTAATAATAATAATAATAATAATAATAATAATAATAATAATAATAATAATAATAACAATTCGTAGGGAAGTGTCAAATCCATGAAATAATGCTAAATGCAAAAATCCAAGAGGGACTCGACATGGTCCACACGGGGAAGCCAACTTTCATTTGCCTTCATCTAGGCTACATGTTAGCTAACGTTAGGTAGCTAGCATGTCAGCTACAAAGTAAATAATACCAGCCTAGGCGTAAACATCGGAAAAAGACCAGCTGAAAGAACATACTTATGTCCTATGGCACCTGCTTATTCAATGCTCGCACAACACCCATTAAATCTCCATTTCGGCAAAACAGACCGCAGACAGTCTGATATCTGCTGGCAAAAAGATGAGGACCAACAAAAGGGGCTACCATCGAAGAAGGATATCGGCACATGAGGACAAGCTTCTGTCTTCGGTCAGCAGTGGGTGACATCTGGTGGTGATTTTCGAGCATGGCAGCTTCTAAAAAAATGTTACCTAATCATCAAAAAAGCACAAAAATCATGTGTGTTCTCCCATTAAGGAAGCTGTGGAGGATTTAAAGGTGAGGCTTTAGTTCTGTGTGGAAAATAGTTGTCTTTATGCTAATAATCACACAACTTGTGCTAATAAAAAAAATCATTATAATTTAATAATAATTAATAATAATTTACCCCCGTGGAAAAATCTAGTTGAGAGTTCAACATGAGTTAATAAGTATTTTATTTTTTACTATTATTGAGTAATTTATTTTGTGCTTTACTGTATGTACATGTGATATTTCAAAATGAGCATGTCCCTGTGATTTGGATGATAGAGCCTGTTTACATACAGTACTATGAGACAATTACATTAACTTACATGACCACATAATACATCCAGCTGAATAGTATAACTACAATGTATGAGTTCTGAGTTTGTATTTATTAAATTGTTAAAACATTACACAAATCTTCAGTTTCTTGTTCAAAATGTGCAGTTACTTTTTCAGCCTTTTCCTGTAGGTGCATTTCAATAGGCTACAGCTTAGCTGGTTTGCGCTGTTTTTCTACAAATCATTCTTTTAGTCTGGAGTTCTATACAGACAACAGGGAGAGATACTTCAGAATGCTGGCAGCAAAATGTATTTTATTGAGGAAAAAAATGTAAAAGTCCAGCCAATTTCTATTTATTGAGAAACATTTATTAAGACGAGCACTGAATCATTATCATCATATTATTAAACATCATTATCATGCCAATAGTCGCAGAGCAGTTATTGTCTAATTGTTTAATATTAAATGTAAATGAGTATGTTGGTGTATGTGAGAATATGAGGAGCTGATAAGGCCAAATATTATTGAAGCCATGGCAGAGCAAGAGGGCAAGTGTCACCCAGAGGAATAACTTGGCAGATGTGCACACACTGGGTGAAGGAACAGAGGAAAAGCTGTGTTGCCAGTGTAGGTAATGCATAACCTGACTCTCGCCAGTTGAATGTAGTTCCACCAAGCTCCACATGGCGTTCCACTGAGCTCCACACATTCATCTGGACTCGCACCCATAGATAGCGATTTCAAGGGAACAAAAAATGATTGAGCCAAACAGGATCACCATGGGGGATTTGAATAGAAGTGACAAAGACGAGAGGCAAAAATCTCATCAGCGTCACAGTTTGGTTTCAATGTGAGTGGTTAAAAGTAGCATGTCAATAAAGATGACAGACAAGTGGTTTAAAAGATTTTTGATATGGCCCCGCCTTCTGAAATACATCTCCAATGGAACAATCCCAGATGAATGTGTAGGCTCGAGTTAGGCGGAACAAAATTCATATGGCGAGAGTCAGGTTTCCACCAACTCAGCAGAATTGGTCTTCCTCCTCTTTTTCTTTATCTGTGAAGGCATTCTTCACAATTGCCTGTAGTTTCTTTGTTTCTTCCTCACGTGGTGGAGGCATCACTGCAAGCAAATCTCCTTCAATCTTCTGCATTCTGGCTTGCGTCTTCATCTCAAATTTTCGCTTGTTTTCAAGGACAAGTTGTCTAATGCCTTCTTGTGCCTCTTCACAAGCTTTCTGGAGACCTAATCGCTCCACTTGGAATTGGGGGTTGTTGGGATCAAGGGCCATTAGTCTGCCCAGGCTACTGACACGGTCCATCAGGTATTTGGCAGAGACTTCTGCATAGGTACCTGAGATCATGTTCACCAGACTGGCAATGTTGGAGGCCTGGAAAGCCTGGTTGTAAATCATATCTTTCATGAACATCCGTGAGGAGTACATCAGGGATGAGTTTGCGGCCTTCGTTGCTGTTTTCAGGAAATTATTCAGACAGGTGCTCAGACAGGTCTTGACAATGTTGGACACCATCTGGAAGAATCGGACCATCTTCTCCCATTGTTCCTTCACCCTCCCCATAGCGTCCAGACCTTTCACAAGCATCTTGATGGTGGTGCTGAAGTCGATCTCCTTGACCTCGCAGTTTTGCATCGTCACCAGGATGTCAGTCAGCTCTCGTTTGTTCTTCTCCATGTTCTCAACGCTCTTCTCGTACATCTCCCGCACTTTGTCCAGTTGGGCACGGCTTTGCTCAATGCGCAGCCTGGCATTATCGACTGCAATCTGACTTGCTCCCTTAGTGTCTGGGCCACTGGCCTGACTTTGGCTCAGCTGTGGGGGCGTAACAGAGAGGGCTGCTGTGTTGGTATGGTATTTGCTCTGTGAGTCAAATGTTTGAGCCAGGCCATTCATTTCATCAATAAGAAATAAAAGCTCCTGTGCAGTTGGGTTTGACTTTGGTGTCGGGTTTGCCTTAGCTTGCCTTTCCACTATGTATTCACTTAGTTTTCCACACAGGACTATGCCTTTCTGACAGATTTGGATAGCCTGCGCTTTTGGCTCACATTCTTTCTCAGATCTGATAGAGGCTAATATACTCTCAAAGTTGCCTTTCAGGAAATTCGAATTGGCTCTTTGATGTTTCTGATCGTAAAGCGCTGACTCATTGATCTCTTGGTTTGCATCTACAAACATTTTCAAGGATGCACATTGGCTCAAAAGCTGAGCTGATTTGGAGTAGATGTTGTTCGCAGCAAATGGATCATTCCCCTGCCTCTTCTGTGGAACTTCCTTGGGCTGTGAGGTGTTTGGGTTTTCGGTTTGCACTGATGCGAGGCTGCCCACCCAAGCCGTTGGATTCCGTAAAATCATTGAGCTAATCAGACCTTGCAGACCATTTGTAACACAGGATGAGAGTCCTTCAACCAGGTTCATCCCAATGATCTCCCACCCATTTGGCAGAGAGTCCATTGACTCACTGAAGCTCTTTTGAGCATCAGTAAGCTGCTTATCCATATCCTTAAAGGCTTTTTTAGCACGGCTGTTGGCTTCTTCTGATGCCTGCTTGCGTAACTTTGTCTCCTCCATCTTGCGTTTGACATTTTCGAGCTCCTCTCCATAGCACTGTTTGGCGTTAGTGCAAGCTTCAAGGAGCTCCTGGATCAACTCAATGACGTTCATGAACTTCCTTTCCGTCTTCTCAGCCAGGTGCAGGCAGTCTTTTGCAATGTGGTCAATGTTCTCCAGCTGGTCAGGGATGAGAGTCTGAACAAGCTCATCATTGTCCTGAAGGAGGATCTTCACGGACACCTTAATATACTCTGGCACATTCCCTGTGTGAAGGCGGATTTGATCCATGTTCTTGTGGGCTTCATTGAAGGCGGTCCAGCCAGCGTTGCAGACTTGCATCAGGCAGGCACGGAATGATTCAGGGTATCTGATGTGCTTGAAGCCATCTTTGGGTGGTTTTTTGTTGATAGAGAAATCAACGTTAGACGATATGAAGACTAACTCCCCCATTATCGCGATGGACAGGGGCCCAGGGGTAAGGTACTCTTCCCAGTTAGCGTAAGGCTGCATGAGCAGCTTTGTGTCATCTCGTCCATCTGATGCCTTGGAGAGACGTTGGGTAGCCTTTGTTATTTCTGATGCCATCGTTTATCCTGGGGGGAATGGGGAAATATTTTTTTTTAATAATAAATTAAAAATGTTGTAAAAAGCTCAGAAAATAAATTTTCTGATGTTTACGATGGTACAGTACAGTATATGGAATATAATACAGTGTTCAAGTCAGTATGGCCAAGCTGCCTATTTACTGCATTTCCTGTCCAAAAATTTCAGGTACCAATGAGAAGCGAGCTTTTACTCCAAGGAGAAGGAGGCGGGCTAAACAAGTTTAACATTGATTCTGCCTTTGAGAAGGTGTCTAGTATGTGAAATTGGCCAGACTAAGCTCGTATGAGCTTTGATGGTTGCGAAAGCCAGCTAGGCAAAAACAGCTCTGACTGAAAACATATTCAGCTGGACACATTAACACATTAAGCTAGCGCCTCTTATTAGGCCTACTGTAAGTTACTGGACTAGTATTGATTGTGGCAACATTGTTGCTAGATAGCGAGAGGTCATCGGCAGCCCAAGCTGGCAGTCTGATAGAATTTTGATGACAGCCTGGCGGTGAACAACATATTCTTTGAATGGCTTGCAATATGAGAAATACCATTCAGTATATTCACAAAATATTAGCGTAACAGGTAGTCACAGGCAGCTATGCTGTTAGAATACTGATCTGAACAGAAATAAACTACTTGTCTATCAATGTGCAGTATGCATGTTCATATTTCTCTCTCTCCCTCTCTCTCTCTCTCTCTCTCTCTAGGTTTGTCCCAGAGTCTCCTCGCTGGCTACTGTCTCAGGGTCGAGTGGAAGAGGCTGAGGCCATCATTAGAGCGGCTGCCAAGAAGAATGGCATCACTCCTCCTGATGTCATCTTCAAGAGGGACGACACCACACAGCTGATGGTGAGCGAATGTTTTTTATAATAAAATGGTGCAATGTCATGCCAGATCGCTTTTATTACTACTGACTTAGTGATCTATGTAAAGGTGTGTGTATGTGCAACAGAATCATTTAGACATGTTTTTTTCCAATCCTTTGCAGCAAAAGGACAGTGAAGGTGATCAGAGCAGCTACACATGGCTCGATCTTCTCAAGACTACAGATATAAGGAATACTACATTGGTGAACATCATAATGTGGTGAGTAGGGGGGACAATTAAGAGCATCCAATAATAGAAGAAGAAATACTCCAATTAAAAGAGACAAAAAGGTTTTTTTGAAGTTTCAATTATGACCAATTTAATTTTATCAGCCTCCGTGGGTGCAATTAATGTCCATCATGAATCTCACTTTGTCCCCAATTTTTGAAGCTAAAACATTATTTATTTTGATGATATTGACTGCAGAAATAGAAATGTCCCCGGTTCTCAGGCAAAATTCAGGAAATGTACATCTCAGAGATCACCTTACTATGCACAGGCATGCATTTCTTTTCTTCAATATACTTCCTCATGAAATCATGATCTGATTCTGTAAGTAAGTAATTAAGTAAACTGCAGTAAATACTGTTTCTGTTTTTTTTTTCCTTAAAATACTGATCTTCTATATAAATTACTGTAGTAAGGTTTTTATGTTGCTGTGCAGTTTATTTATAACTGACAAAATTAGAAATCACTCCCAACCCTCACCATATTCTTGTCCTGCAGGACAACGGTGGGTTTGACGTACTATGGGCTGTCCTTAAACACGCCAAACATGGAGGGGGATCCTTACCTGAACTGCCTCATAGCAGCAGGAAGTGAGGTCATTGGCTACACCGCCATATTTTTGGCTGCAAGCTACCTTCCTCGTCGCGTCACTCTGCCATTCTGTCTTATTGTCTGTGGAATTCTGCTGTTGGTCATCAAATTTGTTCCTGAAGGTTAGTACAGGTCTCTTGTGCAGTCAGAACTTTCTATTCAAAACATTTTTTAAAAATCCTTGTAGCTGAGTGGTATTTCTGTATGCTAAAGACATCCTGTATTTATTTCAAGAACAAAATAAGACAAACAAAAAACTGAGAAAATAAACTGTGGCATGTAGTAAATCTGGCTTAAAATAGACCTTTACCAACTGAACTTTGAACATAACGAATGTTTTGATTTTTCTCCTTGTCACTTGTAGAGCTCAATGCCTTGACTATCACACTAGCGATGGCTGGAAAGACCTGTATCACAGGGGCCTATGGTTTCCTCTACCTCTACTGCACAGAGCTGTTTCCCACTGTAGTGAGGAACATGGGGCTGGGAGTCACCTCAATGGCCTCCCGCATTGGCAGCACAGTTGCTCCATATGTGGCCTACATGGGTAAGTCTGCTCTGAACAGACAGCTAAATACATATCAATTGGACTATTGGACAGAATAGGAAAGTAAATTTTACCCTGACATGGTGGATTGTGACTTGCATTATGCATTTCATTGTAGTTGCTTTCAGACCACTGCAATCAAGCTAACAACCCATTTATTTGATTTCATTTACAGGAACCTATGACAAGGTATTACCCTATATTCTGATGAGTGGCATCAGCATCATCACTGGTATCTTAAGTCTGACGCTACCCGAGACGAAAGATGAGGAACTTCCTGAACTTATTAGTGAGGTCAAACCCCTCCACTGGTAGGTAGCTGATATTTTCCTGTCCATTTTTTTTGCCACTAGTATTACTGTAATATGAAAAAATACATGATTAGGTATTTCTGAAAACAAATTCTGTGTGTCTTTGTGCTTCACAGTTTTTGCCGAAAGCAAAGATTAGATGGGGGGAAAAGCCAAGAGGAAAACATGCAAGTTGGAATTGGACTGGAAAAGACACATGGCTAGCAGGCTGCTCAGATTGCCTGCTAAATTACTGTAGTACAACTTTTTCGTCCTTTAAGGGGAATCAGAACCACATTAAAGGCAAACCAGGCAACATTTTTTCGTTTATTTATCAGCTTAGTCACTTTGATGGTCAAATAGCTCATAACAGGGTGAATGAAAGCTCTCTTGGCCCCCCATTAATATTCCAAAGGTTCTGATTGCGATCTGCCAAAAAAAAAAAAAAACTTGAAAAAAAGCTGAATGAAACTGAAATCGCCTGACAATTACTTTGTCAGACAACATAACTCATGAAATTGATCACTGCTGGCTCCTATTCTTGGGTTTGCAAACAAATCCACATGGATTGCTGAGGATTGTAGAACATTGTGGCAGTCTTGCCTTGTTTGCCTTTAACCCAGTCTGTTTATGTTTCGGTGAGGTCAGTCAGATTATGTCAGAGAGAATGCAACTCTGTGTGTCAGAAAACATTCAAAACAGTGCATTTTCAGAAGAAAAGGTTCATAAACTGATGTTATTACTGTGTAACATTTGGCCCAAAGGACTGGGAGCTGTATGAGAATGTTTGTTATAAACATTTGTCTAATGGCTTCCCATAAATGTGGTAAGTGGTAATTATATTTGACATACAGTATTGTTTGGCCTTGGTGTTTGTTCTTCTTACTTTCAGTTTACCTCCTGTCAATGCACATCATAAATTAAACTGATTAATTAATTGTAAATTGCTTAGTATTTTGCAATGCATGTAAATGCAATTCATGAATAAACTGAACTGAGAAACACCCCTGTTTTGTGCATTTATTGTTATCAGATAAGTTCACAGTGGAGATCCACTGGCTCGCTTCAAGATTTCAGTTTATCACCATCGCAAAGCATTTTGGGAAGGTGGCGCAGCGGTTTCCGCAATGGCGTAGAGTAGCTCAATCATGACAGAAGTTGAACTCTGCTCAAACTTATGCAAATGAATCTGTCAAACGTGACACCAGTAAAGGAGAAGTTCAGTGTGAATCAATCCATAGCCCTGTTGCTCAAGGTCACTGAATGCTTTTTATAGGAAATAGAATGAAAAAAAATGATACAACAAAGGCCAAATAATGAACCGGACAACTAACACTACAGTAAGTAAGTAAATGGGGCATAGTGACTTACTCTCAGTTTCATTTCGCTATGCCCAATTCAGTTAACAATAGTTATTGGTTTATA
>JAUCNH010000077.1:13164368-13179230 GCA_032353275.1 Sardinella hualiensis | reverse complement strand
GGCGCTGGGAAATGAAGCAGCTTTTTGATTGGTCGGCTACATCTCAGCGGCAGCTAATTGGCTGAGCTTGTGTCTACAGAATGCTGAGTCACCTCAGTAGTGAGTATGGAGTCAAGTCCCATGTGAACTCAGCTCAGCTCTGCCCAAGATGAATGGGGTATTGCAGGTGTGTGTGCGTGTGTGTGTGTGTGTGTGTGTGTGTGTGTGTGTGTGTGTGTGTGTGTGCGTGTGAGAAAGAGAGCGAGAGAGAAAAAGTATGCATGCTGAGATTATTTAATATTTGTAGCTGATGTACTGCAAAGAATGATGACTTCCAATTTTACTGAAAGCCACATATGTCAAAATCACACGCACACACACGCACACACACACACACACACACACACACACACACACATACTTTGAAAGATGTTCCTGCAACCTTAAAACTATCATGGAGGAAAATGACTTACTCTCTTGCCCTCTTGTAACAATAATGCTAGATGCAATAACTGGGTCACACACACACACACACACACACACACACACACACACACAGCCTGGAGTTATATTTGATAAAGGATGCCGTGGAGCAGAGCCAATGTAAACGTCTGTGTGTGTCATGTCTAGGGGAACAAAAGGGTTCCGGAGCAGTGTGTCATTGTAATGTGTCCCTCGCTGTGCATGGATGTGAGTATGCATATATGTGTGTGTGTGTGTGTGTGTGTATGCATGTGTGAGAGAGAGAGTGTGTGTGTGTGTGTGTGTCTTTGCGTGTGTAAGAGACAGCTATAGTGCTGACTCAGAGTGCCTCAGGAGGATCGATTTGACACCCCCCAACCCCTCACACACACACACACACACACACACACACACACACACTCTTCCCCCCTGGTTCTCCCTCAGTGCTCTGGGGGGTGGTGAGTTGCATCCTCTAACAGTCACGCCAGATTACCCCTCTCCTCTGTCATCCCCGCTCTCTCTCTCTCTCTCTCACACACACACACACACACACACCCTCCCCACGCCTCAGAAAGATCCGGAACAACACTGCGGTCGGCCATTTTCTTCTGACTGTGATCTCATACTGTACGTCGGCACAGACCATAACGGCACAAGACCAAACACCACACAGCGACTGTAACACACTCCATATGAACAAATACACTGAGCATGCCACTGCATAGCCATGCTATTGTTTACATTATCTACATAAATGTGTATTAAGTATGCTGGACAGACGCACATCATACAGCACATGAAAACTGGACCAATACTTCATTTTCTAGGGGTCACATTTCAGATCCCCTAAAGTGTGACACTATATATCATGTGTATGGGCTGGCTGGGTTGGCTTGGCTGTAGTGATGTTTTAGAGATCAAACGTTGCGTCTGTCTGAGCCTGTCTCTGTTCCCTCCCTCCCTCCTCCTCCTCCTCTTCCTCCTCCTCCTCCTCTGGTGCTGCTGCTGCTGCTGCTGGTGCTGTGTGTGTGTGTGTCTGTAAGTGGGGCAACATGGCAGGGAGAGAGAGAGACAGACACACACACATACACGCACACACACACGAGTGCAATGTCAGTCAGTGGAGCACAGCACAGCACTGCACACTCATGCACATCAACACCCAGGTGAGAGGTGCTGCAACTGCACGTCCTTGCAATAGAACCTCTCTCTCTCTCTCTCTCTCTCACTCTCACACTCTCTCTCTCTCTCTCTCTCTCTGCTAAATGTTTTAAAACTAAAGCCTAAAACTAACAAGTAGGCACAATGTTTACTGTACGTACAGAATAGAGACAAAGCAGACAAACATGCTGTTGAGGTGTACAGGCCTGCTTGTGTGAGTGTGTGTGTGAGTGTGTGTGTGTGTGTGTGTGTGTGTGTGGTTTTACTGAACTCATCCCTGTCTGTACTCTGCAGGCGTCTGAGGAGAACGGCGAGCAGGTGCCATTCTACTCAGTGGCTGTCAGTCTGCCGGAGGGCGAGGACACCAAGAACAGCCGCTGGACTGTCACTAGGAAACTCCCGGAGTTCCAAGCCCTCCACAGGAAGCTCACTGAGGTAACACACCTACAGAGCTCCCCCCTGTAGAACTCCAAAAAGGAGAGGGAAAAAATTGGTCACAAGCGTAAAGCAGTGCAGCTTTACGGTCATGCCGGTGAATGAATGTGTCTTTGTGTTTGGAAGAACTCAAAAGCTAAGTGAACAGAGATGGGGACACAGTGCTTTCTCCTTCCATCACCACCCCCCCCCCCCGTCCCCCCTCCCCCGTCCCCAGTCCCCCACACCTACCAGATGTGTGGCTACACTCCGTCAACAGTCTGTTGCATTAAAATGCCACAGAGATCTGATGCACGTTTCCTTAGCACCACCTACTGTGACAGCCAAGGGAGCAAGGATGACTCATCATCGCATCACCAAAGATCGCACACTATGGTAGACGGATAATTGCATGTGACTTTCTGCTTTGCTCACTTTTTTTTAAAAATCTGTTCCACATTCTGTTCCTCCCTCCCTTCCTCTCTTTCTCCAATTTTTCTCTTGCAGTGTTTTCCCTCCCTGAAGAAGGTCCAGCTGCCATCGCTGAGTAAACTGCCATTCAAATCCATCGACCAAAAATTCCTTGAGAAATCCAAAAACCAGCTCAACGCCTTCTTACAGGTACGACAGTCAGTGTTGGCAGACGAGCTGACAGATTTTGCATCATTTTTGTACCAGATGGAAGTACACAAAGCCCTCTAAACAACAGAACGCACCCCAGACTTCTCCTTGAAGTAGCAATACAGTACAGTAGTAGTGGTCATGCCATTATGCTCTTCTTCAGTAGTGTTTTATTTTCCCCTTGCTGAAAGGCTCGACTCCATGATCAGTGTTCTGCTATCAGCTTTCATGTCGTGTCTGCTGGCTCCTCTCATTGTGCCGGTCTCCGCCCTCCCCTCCCCGGGCCGCATGTTTTCACAGATGACAATGAAAGGCAATTTCAGGCTCCACAGGTGCCCTACTTTATTGGCAGTGGCTGAAGGGCGTCTGCACAACCTCAGTGCACAGGGCTGGATATGAAAGCTGTGCTTTCAGTCTGCCAGCTTCAGCCTCAGCCCTCACCCCTCAGCCCTACCTACCTACCTGCTGTACCTGTTGGCCTTGCCTGGATGGAGGGAGCCTGCTGGGATGAAATGTGGTTGGAAATTGAAACACATTTCCGTTGTTGTCTCTTTTTTTTTTTGGGCTAAGTGTCATGGGGATTGTTATTGCTGGTCTGTTGTGGTGGTGTGGTGGCTTCAGGCCGTGAAGCGGAGGCAACTTTGAGTTCTTAAGGGGATGTTTGTTAGCTTGACATTCCAGCTACCAACTAACTAGCACCTTATTATTGGCTGTGCATAGTTTTGGGATTGTTGTTGCATTTAACTATGGGGTTCATTGGCTGTAGCCAGGTTTTTAATTGCTAAGGGCTGTTATTTGATGGTGGTTTGAAGCAGGAGCTCCTTGCAGTGGGAGCATGTTTGATGTTTCTCAAGGGGAATTTTTTCTCGGTTTGAGTGCTCAAAAAAAGAACACTTACGGGGGGGCTGCAGGCACGAGAGAAATGTTTGTTTTATTGTCCCAGACCTTTCCTGCGAGTTAGCGTTTGACAGTTTCTCATTTTAAGGGTGAATGGCTTGCAAAACAAGCTATAAAATCAGATTGACATGGAAATGGTAAACAGGAATGAGGCTGTAAAAACCAAACTGCTGGAGATTAAACAAAGAAGCCGTAAAAACCAAGGCAGTAAAACAGATAAGGAAGTCGCTAAATGACTACCTTATTCATTTGGATGAACCAGAATTAAAGGCCTTTTTTTTTTTTTTTTTTCTTTCTCCAGAGCACCTGAGCGTTTAGTGACAGGGTTCACTATTATTGCCAGCACAGATGCGTCTCACTCACCTGGGGCGGAGGTCCATTACAGCCATTGTATCCTTATAGCCCACTAGTCATAAATCACAGGTTTAACTTGCTAGGGTAAGAAAAGCAGGCATGTGGTCTTTGACCCCCGCACTGGTGTGTGTGTGTGTGGTGTGTGTGATATCATCATATGATGTGTTTGTTTTTGTTGCAGAAAATGCTGACGGACGAGCGCATGTGCCAGAGCGAGGCGCTGTACGCCTTCCTCAGCCCCTCCCCAGAGCACCTCAAGGTCATGGACATCCAGAAGAAGTCCTCCTTCTCGCTGGCCTCCTTCCTGGAGAGGCTGCCTGGGGACTTCTTCTCCCATCAGGAGGTGAGAGATAACCCACCCCACACACACACACACACGCACATACATATACACACATGTTGTACACATACACCCACCCCACACACACACGCACATACATATACACACATGTTGTACACATACACTCACCCCACACACACAGGCACATACATATACACACATGTTGTACACATGCACCCACCCCCCACACACACACACACATACAGTACATGTACACACATGTACACATACACCTCTTTGCTGTATGCGTTTGTCAACTCTATTAGTCGTAGGCCTATAAATATACTGTATGTTTTTTCAATTCCATATAAATCAGTATATAAGGGGAAAACAAAGCACTGGAGCATTATTATGTAATGTGTATACTGTAATGCATAATGTGTCCAGAATGTATGGATCTTTAAATGCGTTATAATTTAGAATATGATACTTTACTGCTATAAATGTACACATCATTAGTCATCTCACTACATACCACTCACAGTACTTAAGCTCTTCTGCTAAAAACAGGCCAAGGCTCATGTGCACACTCAGTGTTTAGACTCCTCACCATAACCTAAGGCCTTCTGTTTTTACAATCACATCATTTGTAAACAACAGGTCTTGTTAGCCAGCTATTTATGTTTAGGTGGTATGACTCACACAAGCAGAGGCAAAAGAGAGAGAGAGAGAGAGAGAGAGAGAGAGAGAGTTTGTAATGGTGCTCTATGGGGATTTATTCATTCTTTACTGAGGCCCCAGAGTGGGAAATATTCATGAGGCTCATTTCCTGGACGTGTGATTTCATTTCCTGTGCCGTCAGGAGGAGGCAGAGGACGACAGCGACCTCTCGGACTACGGCGACGAGGCCGACGGGAAGAAGGATGCCCTCGCCGAGCCGTGCTTTATGCTTATCGGAGAGATCTTCGAACTCAGGGGCAGTGAGTGTCACCTTTGTTGCAGCTGCCATGGCAGAGAGGAGTGTGTGTGTGTGTGTGTGTGTGTGTGTGTGTGTGTGTGTGTGTCAGAGGTTGCTGACGGCTTTCCTCATACATAATTATGAATATCAGAAGCCTGTGCCTGTCATCTGTAACTGGGTGTGCACATGCATATAAATGCATGTGAATGTGTATAAGACTTTGGGTGTGTGTCTGTGTGTGTGTGTGTGTATGGGTTTGAGTGTGTGTTTATGTTTGTTCATGTGCGTCTCTGATGAGCCACTGTCTTTCATCCTCTCTCTCGCTCTCTCTCTCTCTCTCTCTCTCCCCCTCTTTCTCTCTCTCTCTCTCTCTCTGTCTCTCTCTCTCTCTCTGTTTTCTTCACTCCTCCCACCCAGCATCAGTCACTCTGTCTCTCCATTCCCTAATGGGAGCCGAAGGCTGTCGCTACTGATAGGTCATTCCATCCGGCGTCTGTCCCCCAGCACCCTACCTCATTAGGCTTCCATTGATTTGGGCTGTCAGGGACATTGACTTGGGCTTACTTCAAGACTTTCTCATCAGACCGTTGCAACACATACACAGACAAACACAGAAGTACAGATGTTGTAATGACACTTTTACCACTTCCTTGTGCATAATTTCAATCCACCAAGTGGTTGGTGTGTCTGGTATGATTTGATAATGCTCATACATGGAAATACAGGAAGTCCAACCCCAAAACATATCTTTTCATCAGTCTGCCATTTCCACAGGCTTGAGTCACTAAAAAACTGATCCCCCTCCACACACACACACACACACACACACACAAGCCCCTAAACCCTCAAAGACTTAACTTGCATGAATCAACGGTGATCATGATTGGCTGATTCATGCCAGTGGATTGACTGATTCATGCCGATTTTCAGGGCTTGGGGTGAAAAAAGAAACTGATATCCAGACTCTGTAGAATGTAAAAATATGTTCGAAATGTGCATTTTTCACATTGTTTGGGAATAGGTTTTTGTATGCTACCCTGAGGGCCATGGACTATATTGCAACTGTAAAATGGCGGACAAATGCACAGCGTCTCATGGGCACACCTGTTTGCCCTGTGGTACTATCCCCTGTCCACCTGTTCCAGCCCTTATTTGGGAAGTGGCCACATCGGCAGCAAATAACCACAAACATCCCACGTCGTCTGTCTGTGTGCCGGAGTGAGATGGGGAAGCTTCACTTCTGCATTTTTCAAACATGCCCCTAAGTTAACATTGGTCCTCATTCAGAGAATGAGGATAAAATTAGACCAGTGAAACTTGTCACTCTTTTGAAGTTTCTCAAGTGACTCTGAAATCAGAATAGCTCAGAGTGTGGCGGCTAACGCCTGAAAGAAGCCCATAATATGAAGTCTGCCTCATAATCACACAACAGAAATGTAGCTTTTAGCATGTAAGGAATGCGCAGGTTTCTGTGGCAGCTTGGGAGGCCCAGTCTTAGCTGTTGATGCTACAGAGGTATGGGACACACAGCCCAAACAGACCAGGCCATTGAGCATGCAGATAAGTCAGCTGTTTGCTCACACAGAAGGGCATCTGTCCATCCCCCCTCCCTGTCTGGACACAGGCACACATTCATGCCTCCATGGTGCGTTAAGACAAGCATGTTGTCAATGCGGAGTATGCCAAGGATGGGGATGCCATGATTTTGCCATGGCATGAATGCAGTGCATCTATGAGGGGGAAGTGAAAGGGGAGTGATTGTGCAGGGCCATGCTGTTATGCAGCTGTCTGGCCACAGGTGTGGCAGCAGCAGAACATGAGCGAGTTTGATCCTTGAGACTTTCACCGTTGTATGGCCGAGCAAAGCTCGTAACCCCACCTCCTGGCAGGGCTGCTGTCCGTGTCATTAGTTCACTGGATAAGACAGATCTGTTAAAATAACTAATTGTTTTACGAAGCAGCAACAAGTTGCCTCAACAAAGGAGTATACAGTGCATTCTCAAGGAATTGTGGGACATGGAATTGAATTAGTGGATTCCATCACAAACAGCCGTGCTTTTATTGGCCCTGTAGGCTACAACTCCCAGAACGCAGCATAAACATTAGTTTACGTTACAATGCTCATTCCAACCACTGCTAGGGTTATTTTTTTCTCTGATAACCACATAAACTCAAAGCTCTGCTCATGTTGTTCTACCCCTTCCTTGTGAGCACATTTTTCTTGTGACATTACACAGAAACCCATCCATTGGTTGTGTGTGGTGTGAACACGTGCATTTATTGCGTGCATTTACCCTGCCTTTCTCTTTCTCTCTTTCTCTTCCAGTGTTTAAATGGGTACGAAAGACACTAATTGCACTAGTTCAAGTCACTTTTGGACGGACCATCAACAAGTAAGTTCCAGTAGTT
The DNA here is from genome assembly GCA_032353275.1 of Sardinella hualiensis. NCBI lineage: Eukaryota > Metazoa > Chordata > Actinopteri > Clupeiformes > Clupeidae > Sardinella > Sardinella hualiensis. The sequence goes on along the minus strand of JAUCNH010000077.1, from coordinate 13,171,695 downwards.
TCTTGCTTCTTCCGCACTAGTTGAGAGATTGCAGGATTTCCCTCCATTTTGCACAAATCATGAAAAAAATTGCCTGCTGAGATGAATGAGAGCCCACCAGGAACTGAACTCTGGGAACTGGCTGTCGCCTGAAAGGAAAATAAATAAACTGTGTGCATGCGTCCGCATGAGAATGCAAGTGCTCCATCTGTGTTCAAATATTGTTTGTTTGAAAAGCAATTCCAAACTTTGATCGCAAAAAGTACAAAGATAAAGTTTAAAAGAAGTTGTGAGCAATCACTAGTCTTCTATCAGTGGTGATTACTGGAGAGACGGGGCTCTTGGTGGAGGGTGGTGACTAAGCCCTACAGGTGCTTCAGTATGGGGCTCTGACCCAGCATGAGGGCCTGACCTGGTGGTCATTAGGCCAGTCAACAGAGGGGCCTGAGCTGGAAGAGCCATGGCCTTTGTCCACCGTGATCACCAGCCTAATTAACCACACTCACCCTCTTCTCTGCTCAAATCACGCTTGCACATGCTCACAGAGACAGAAGTGTGCACACACACACACACACACACACACACACACAAACACAAACACACTGAACATATACTTAAACCCAATTTTGAGTCAGGCGCATGTATGTACATTTTCAAAGCCCGTTGTGACATGCACCTTAACGTAATTGTGAGTCATAGACACACACACACACACACACACACACACACACACACAATACACACACCGTATCAGCACACACCGAACACGTCTTTCAGCTTTATAATAGCAGGTCATTACTGGCCCTTGTCAAAGAGCGTCTGCAAGAGCGGGCATCAATGGGTTTGTTCGTGATGGAAATGATTTGCTTCCTCACACTGAGTGGCCACGTTCGCTCTGAATCATCCTCCCCTCAGTCTCACCAACGCCCCCCACCCCACCCCCCAAACGATTTCCACTTCCACTGCTTTTTGCACAACTCAACTTTAACAGTGCACAAAACCAATCATGTTTCACATTCAGGATGCCCTTCTGGGGATTGTGTTGAATTGTGTGTTTGACAAATATTCATTATAGTCTTTGTAGAGTAACCTAGTTCTGTTTTATGTGTTATGTGTGTGTGCGTATTGCTTTGTATGACTGCATTGATCAGTTTTAAACAGAGCTACTTGTTTGCCGCTTGTAAGCTTTTGAAACAGAAAAAGCAGTCTATGTCCCATGTCACATGATTTTTGTCATTTTCCCTTCAATTTATATTGGATTTCCTTGTAATGTTTATGAGCTTCATTAAATATGGCGTCAGACCTGTTGGTGAAAAATGATCGTTAGGCTTTTAAACACTACAGGGTCGTAAAATGATCTTCCTAGAACTGTTAGAACTGAATTCCAGCTCCAATACAGCTCTCTGTAATTCCAGCTCCTGTATGTAGCTCTCTGAACTGTTGTGCACTGTTGCAGTCTCTAACCTCTTTTTCTCTGTTCCTCTCCATCTCTATCTATCCATCCATCTCTCTTTCTCTCTTGCACTCTCCATCTCTCTCTCTCCCTCTCCCTCTACCCCCCTTCTCTCTCTCTCTCTCTCCATTTCTCTCTCTGTCTCTCTCCATCTCTCTACACTACTTAGGCAGATCAGAGACACAGTGAACTGGATCTTCAGTGAGCAGATGCTTGTTTACTACATCAACATTTTCCGGGACGCCTTCTGGCCCAACGGGAAGCTGGCGCCCCGTGCCGAGGCTCGCTCCGACTCGGAACGCCGCGAGACCAAGGAGAGAGCCCAGCAGAAACTGCTAGATAATATCCCAGGTAAGTCCCGGCCTGTCTTAACATACTCTTCAGATAACTCCCAGACAAACCCCCTGCCACACAATTCAATTCAATTCAATTTCATTTGTACAGCGCTTTTTACTCCCTTATGTGGGATTAGTTAATAATGGTCTGATTGAGGAATTATACTGAATGCAACTAAAAGAGCATTTCTCCCTTTTTAACTCGGCGGCATACAGGGCTCATTGACACGGGCCAGTTCAAGGTGCTCTGCCCACTCATCTCCTAGGCAACTGCCTTTATGAGTTGAACTGTAGGTTAAGAGCTCGGCTGAAGGGGTTTTCAGGAACATGAATAGACCATACTGAGAACAAGGAACACATTTGGCAAGCACAAAAAGCAGTCATGAAACATGCAAGGGTTAATAACATAGTAATGAGCAGGAGGATAATTATCTTAAATCTGGAACACAAAGTGATAATGGATAAACAAAATAATGGCTGGCGATGTGATTTATTTTTAAACTGTCATCCTGTTTGCATATTTGGTACATTGACGTAAAAGAACATGCATCAGTGGAGAGGGAGTACTTCTAGGAGTTTTTAATTTCAGAGACTAATCATTTATTTATTTTTTTTAGCCCACTGTGAAAACCATTTAGTCAAATGAGCATTCTCTCATCTACAGTGTCATGTGCAATTGAAAGCTGTACTTTCCTCTTATCTGAGTGTGTTTTCCATTAGAGACTCTTGGGTGCTCAAGGTGACGGAGCATGAGAGAGAAGAGCAAGTGAGGAGTGGAGAAAGATGGAGAGAGAGAGAAAGAGAGAGAGAGAGAGAGAGAGAGAGAGAGAGAGAGAGAGTGAGGGATGCAGTAAACAGGGAGACCGGGTAAGAATGACAAACAGTGAGGAGGAGAGAGAAATACAGAAGGAAAGAGAGATGGAGAGAGTGAAAGGAAAGAGAGAGAGAGAGAGAGCGATTACACCCCTCAACTGGAGAGGCTCCGTTAATCATGTTCCACTTCAGCGCCTCCTCTAATAACACCACTCTGACTGTTTGCATTTTAGTGGATACAGACAACAGAGCTCTTCAGCACACACACACACACACACACTCACACTTTGTTTGCAGGATGGACATACACATGGATGGACTTAGTAGGGGATAGTCACGACTGGTTTTAGAGATACAGTATACAGAGGATATGGATGGGATGGACAGGTGCCTAAAGAAGAAGAAAAATAAACAACAAAAACAACAAAAAACAAATCAAACAAAGTGTTTCGTTAGGTTATATGATGACACTTGGCAAGATGGCTGTGGTGTAGGCTCTACTTGTAGAGAGGGTAATATGTTTGTTTTTGTTATGTTTGTTTTTAATGCTCTTCCCCTCCCTGCCCCCTTTTCTTGGCTCTGTCGTTGTCGGTGGCAGATGCACTACAGAATCTTGTGGGACAGCAGAACGCCAGATACGGCATCATCAAAATCTTCAATGCACTTCAGGAAGCCAGTGCCAACAAACATCTCCTCTATGTGAGTCTCAGCTTTATGGGAGGAGGGTTATCATTCCTTCCCTCCTTTCTTTCCCTCTAGTCCTTTTCTCTGTGTCGTTCTTCTCTTCCCTCGCTTCAACCAGACATCACTTCATTCACACACAGATTTGCATATCTGTGTGTGTGTGTGTGTGTGTGTCCACGCCTGAAGAGCTGCTACTTTCACTCTGATTTCCCCTGCCCACTTTCATTTCTGCATTCTCTGATACTGAAACCCAGCATTGCTGAATGTTCACATTTGTCACACTGAGGACGGCTTGACGCAGAAATGCAGAAAGTTTGTAGGGCATGGTTCAATAAATAAAAAAAAAAAAAAGTATGAGTATAAACGAGTGAGTGCGGTCTCTTTTCCACATTTACATGTAGACCAGGGCATGTATCGATATTTCTAGTCAATGGCAGTGTTGATATTAGTGCAATTGTAACAGTGCAAGACTGTGCATTTTCTTCTGTAAGCTTTTAAGGAATCAGTCTGTGGAAAGTTTGAAGGAATCATTAGTGTCAATGAAGAAATGCCACAAGCAGTGATTAATCCATTACTGAGATTGAGGCGAGGGAAATCTGTAGTTTGGTGTTATGCTGCCACCTAGTGTTGATGTTAAGAACAGCAATGCAATTTTTAGCATGAGTCTTATTGATGCAGCCAAGTTTGCCTCCCAGTGGCAGCCTGATATGGTTTATGATTTTGTTGTCTCACCCTCTCTTTCTCTCTCTCCTTGTAGATCCTTCTTGAGATGCTTCTCAAAGAACTCTGTCCTGAACTGAACGGAGAAAAGGAACATGTCCGATAAAACACTCACAAAAAAAAAAGGATTAAACAAAGACATTCACACAATCACACATACCCTGGAAGACCTTCAGACTCGGACTGAGGGGACTGCTTTTAGTTTTTTCTCTTTCTCTTTCTCTCTCTCTCTCTATGGTCCATTGACCAGTAGTGCGCATTCTAGTGGGCTCTGAGTATCATGTTTTTCAATCCACATCACCACATGTAGTTCTGCTGAGGACGGGCAGGTCTGTTTTTTGCTTATCTGTTTGTATATGGAGATCTTTTTTTCTTCTTCTTCTTTTTTTTTTCTTTTTTTTTTTTTTTTACCAAAAGGAAGGTCTTATGACATGTGAATAGCTGTGAATTGAGTGTTGTGTCGGTAAACACACAAAAAAAATTGAAGAATAAATAAATAACAAAACATGAGTAACCATGGACCTCATACAACCCCCTACCTACAGTACAGTACATACATTCTGACGGCTTTTTATTGTGCAATATGTCATGTCAAGTTATTATTGTGACAATTTTATTTGTGATATTATGATAGATTTTTATTTTTACCTAAAGTAGTTTAGAGCATTTGTAAGCAATAAACTGCAAAAGTTACCATTGCTGTTATCGCTGTGTGTTGTCTATTGTGCGTTGTTTCCCTAGATAGTGATTGCCACAGATGCTTAGTTGTTTACATACCATTTTAATTGTTACAATTACAGTAGAATGGTTGCCATTTTCTCTAAAGGGTTCTAGTGTCAGAGAGATGCCATCCCCTCATTTCTCTCTTCCAAGATGGACGCAAGATGGATCCTCAACAGTCAGTCATGGCTACTTATGTGAGCTCTTTTCCCTGAAAAATATTTCAACTAGTCTTTCCCCATTTGACAGTGGTAAGAATGTTTCCATAGTTACTGACAAGACCACAACAACAACCAAGGGCTTGTGAGAGAAGAGGGAGATGCTTGAGGAGTAGGGAGTATGGTGAGGTCATGTCTGTGTCATTGTACCGAGGGAATCATAGTTTCCCCAGGGTGATGTCCATTTGCAGCTCCCTGCACACCTCACTGTCCAGCTTCACTGCCTGTAATAGCATTGACATGAGACGGTCATAACGGCACATATTTGGGTTGAAATGATGAGCAAAAACAGCCATTGTTATCCTGTGTTAAAAAAGATAGTAGATACTGATACACCTAGTGTTTTTTATTTAATTTATTTACCACATATATAAGTGACAGATGACCTCAGTAGGTGTGCCATTAGACGGATTTCTCCTATCTCCTGGGTGTAATTAAGCACCCTGCTTAGCCTAGGCTCAGTATGGTAGGCCTACTGTATGATTTGTCTGGTTCACCTTGTTGAAATAGAGCTCGGCCTGTGTCTTATCCTGTGGGACTCCATGACCCAGCTGCAGGCAGCGGCCGTAGTGGAAGAGGGCAATGGTGATGCCCTTAGCAACGAACTCGGGCAGACAGCCTGTCGCCCTGGCGATGGCATTGATGTCTTGGTATTCTGAGATTCTGCATCGTGCCAGACAGAAGCATTAACAGCAACACAAAAAATATTTCATATTTAAATTTTTTTTTGTTACCCATCTGCATTGTGGGTTCAACTGAATCCGTGGAGGTATTTAAAAAATCATGACAGTCTTTGAAATGTCAGGGTAGGGTAGGGAGGACACTGGGTCTCTTGTGATTGATTGACTTATTCCAAATCGTATTTAAAGACAAAAGGACGAGGGTACCTTTTGGCAAGCGCCACAGCCTTGGAGAGGAACTTCGCTTGATAGTAGTACGCCACCAAATGGCCTTGGGCGTACACGTTGCCGCGCTCTGCTGCCGCCTTCAGGCAGTACAGGGCCGACTCCGTGTCCTTGCGTATGCCTTGGCCGTGCAGGTACATGATTCCCAGGGCGCCCTGGGACTCCAGACTACCATTCCCACAGGCCTCGGAGTGCCAGAAAAATGCCTACGGAGAGGGCAGAAGGCACACTGACCTGGCATACCCTCTCTCCAAATCCCCCCATGCCAAGGAAGCCATTCATTTGGACATAATCTCATATAATTGCAGGTGTCTCGCTCATGGCCAGGGCAACCACAGCCAGTCTTTCCTCCAGTGGATGGGAATGGGAAGTAATGCCTCAGCTATTGGGTAATGAATTGCACAGATACTGTACCTTCCTGAGGTCCAGGGTCTCAGGCCGTGAGTAGAACATCCCAAGGGCACTCTGGGCCTTGACGCTGGCATCAGGATTTCCGTCGGCAGCTGCTTGCAACCAGTATCTGGAAACGGGATTAAAGTGAAGAGTTCCTTTAAAATACACAGCCAATTGACATTGAGAAACCAATAAATATGGCTTTGAAGGGTTACATAATTATTTGCACATACTTATACAGGTTGGTATATGGTCTAGTTGTGTTAGTACAAAATGCATAGCATGGTTTAAAATCCCTGGATGCTCTGAAACCAAACGGGTCATAGCTATGTTATAATCAATACAGTCAATACAGTAATTACTGCAGTCTATGTAGGTGCTGTGGCAACTCCTTTTGAGTCAAGTCTTCCTTTAAGATCCATTACAGTATGTCTGAAAATAGCCTCCATAAACCACTTCAGCCACAAGGTCGTTTGCCCAGCCACAGTGGTTTGCGTACCATCTCATTAGCTACACTCACAAATAATTCACAGTACACTACCACTCTGAGACCAGCAACTCTACTCTACTCAGCAAGTACTGTATACTTCCCATGTACGCTACAATTAGGGTAATAAATAACAGTCAGACCTTACAGTACTTCATGCCCACCTCTCTGCCTCGATATGGCTGGCAGGGACGCCATACCCCTCCAGGTAAGCCTGGCCTATGTTGTAGAGCGCTGCATATTTGATGTGGTTTGCCTGAGGGCTGTTAAACTGGGCAACTCTCCTCATGTACTCTACAGCCAGAGTCTGCAGAGAGAGAGAGGAGAGCCGGGGGGGAGGGGGGGAGTGGATAATGGATACTGCCTTTCTTGCCTTTGTTCATATACAGGGAAATTTTCATTTTATCAGACTTCATCAAAAATGCTTGGTCTACGGAGCAAATTTAAATAGTCTCAATATTAGGTTGTTTTCACACCTAGTTATGGAAACACCCTTAGATCATGATGTCACTGAAGTGCAACATCAACATTTTATCAGTGTGTTAGTGCGTTCACGGCAATGTAGGATGTCGGAGGTCTGACATTCTAACGGTTTAGAATGTCCCGACTTCCTATGAAAT
>JAUCNH010000077.1:12957817-12969366 GCA_032353275.1 Sardinella hualiensis | reverse complement strand
CTAGGCATAAATAGACCCATCACAGACAGCCACAGTCTCATGGCCTCTTCTCTCTGATCTATGGCCGTGCCTGTGGTTAAGAATGAGATAGGCCAAGGATAGGATAAGAATCTGTTGGCTTATGAGGGTTTCTTCAAATTGAATGGCGCGTTCAATTCTTTCCTCTTTCAAGTGTGTCTCTGTCAGTCACGAGCGTGAACACAGACAAGAGCAGAGGAGAAAAGCGCACTAGCGTACTTACAACTAGAAAGTACCACAGTAGAAAGAGGGACATTTTGGGACTTGACTTGTCCAGCATGGTGCCAACAACATCGGAGATGAGAGTTTGCATTTCCAAGTGCATTTAAAAAAAAAAAAAAAAAAAAAGTAGCTACAGTATAATAGCTGTACTTCATCTCACCTCTAAGAAGAGTGACAGCTAAATGAAAATGTATGGGGGCAGGTGGCTGGAACTCAGATCTAATCTAAGAGTGCTTTTTCCTCTCCCTTTTAAATGGGGAGCGCAGCGGGTGTTTGGACAGGCCTGCTGGGCTTGTCAGATCCATTTGAAGTCGGGCTTTGGCAGCCCTTGTCTTACCTGGATGACAAGGCTGTAGTTGGACCGGGTGAAGACGGGGGGATTATCGTTGGCGTCCGAAACATCGATGGTGATCGCCGTGCTGCTGGATTTGGGCGGACTGCCGCTGTCGGAGGCCATGACGGTCAGAGTGTACTCCGATATCTCATTTACAAATGGGAGGACAGAGAGAGAAAGAAAGAGAGAGAGAGAGAGGGAAAGAGAGAGGGAAAGAGTGGGGAGAAAAGAGGGAGAGAAAGAGAGCAGAAAAGACAGACACAGACAGCCAGAGGGAGATATATAGAGAGAGAGCACAGATAAGCCAAACGAAGGATAGGAAGAGAGACAGAAAAAGAGGAAATGTAGAAGGGATGGGAGAAAAGAAAGTCAGAAGGGGACATCAAGAGAGGGAAAAGTGGAAAAGAGGGGGGGAGAAGAAGAAAGTGGGAGAAAAAAAAAATCAGCCTTAAATCATCTCAGTGGCACTTTGAGGGAAATGAAGCTTAGCGCTGGTGGAGCCATCAAAGCTCTTAGAAGTCTTTTCTCCCCCTCAAACGGTGTCTACATTTATCTCTGTCTGAGGTGGAGGGAAGAGAGAGAGAGAGACTGAGAGAGAAGGAGAGATAGAAAGAGAGAGAGAGAGAGAGAGAGAGCGCAACTGGATGTCACAGAGAGAGAGAGAGAGAGAGAGAGGAGAGATGGAAAGAGAGAGAGAAAGAGTGAGAGAGCGAGTGAGCTGTCAAGACAAGATGGCAGGTGGCCTCACCTGCTCTCTGTCTAGTGGCCGTGCCACTCGTAACTCCCCGCTGACTCCGTCGATGATGAACGGACTCCCCTGGTTGCCGCTGACGATGGCGAATCGGATGCGGTTATTGACAGGCCCATCAATGTCGCTTGCCATGATCTGAGAAGGCAACACACAGATGCCATTCCAGCTCACACTATATATAACACACAGCCATTACTGATGTGTAATATCAACAGATTATTCTGCAGCAGAAAAGATATCAGACTTCAGCTGATTTTAGGTATACAGACTGTGAATAATTTGGTAGTCGGAGAAAGGAACTGTACTTTTCCTTTTTACACAATGGAAGCTCATCTGATAAGCTTTCTGGTTTAGTATTAGTATAGAGTATTCGTTGTACATCAAGGTACAAGTAAGACGAACAGTTAACTAAATTATATATTTTCCTGTGTTCTATTTAGTGATTACACCAAAGTCTAACCGGCATACTGACTCAATACCTGATCCACATACAGTATATCGAATCCAACTATATCAAAGCATGAAGGCCTCAAAGGTTTTCTAACTCATGCTCATATAAAAGACTTAGGAATTGTTTATAAAACAGATGGCTTATCTTGTACTGTATATACTGGTGTAGGAGACTCACTGTCACAACAGCTGTCCCTGGCTTGGCATCCTCGCTGATCACAGCTGAGTACACTCCCTGACTGAAGACGGGACTGTTGTCATTGACGTCTGTCACGTTGACTCGGACGGACGCAATGTCGCTCAGCGGCTCCGTCCCCCCCGCTGTGGCCTCCACAGTCAGGAAGTGCTCATGGGATGACTCGTAATCCAGGCTCTCAATCACAAAGATGTCGCCTGTGGAGAGAGGATGGGTGGTGTGTGTGTGTGTGTGTGTGTGTGTGTGTGTGGGAGTGGGAGTGGGTGGGTAGGGGGAGTGTTTGGGTGGGAGGGACACACAAGAGACGCTTCATTAGAAACGGGCCACGCACAGTCGGCGCCGAGACCCTCTCGGGAAAACAATTATCCTTCGCCGTCACGGCGTCGAGGCGGTGTGTGACTCGACGTGATGTGACGCGACGTTGAGTGATGGCCTGAGCCGTGCGGGCGAGCGAACAGAAGGACGCCACGTACCCGTGCGGGAGTTGATGCTGAATGCTCCCTGTTCGTTGCCACCGGTGATGGAGTAGGTGATCTCTGCGCGTCCGGCGTCAGAGTTGCTGCCGCCGCCACCACCGGCAAAGACGCGCAGGATCTGTGTTCCCATGGAGATGTCCTCTGGGACGGTGGCCACGTATTCCCGGAGCTGGAACGCGGGAGGGATGTTGGAGGCGGTGCGCACGGTAACAGTCGCCGAGCCGAGTGATGAAAGCTGACGGGGAGAGCCCAGGTCGGTGGCACGCACTCGGAGCGTGTAGGTGGTGGCTTGGACGCTGGGGACCAGCGACTTCTCGAGACTTATGATTCCAGAATGTTCTTCAATGGCAAACAAGCCTTCAGCTGAGTCCTCGAACGAATACAAGACTTTGCCGTTCAGGCCTAAGAAGAACAGCGGAGAAGAGAAGAGAGGAGGGAAAGAGAAAGAAGAGGAACAGAGGAATACAGAGATGAGAAGCAGAGACACAGACAGATGGAAGAAAGACAAAGAGTAGTGATTTAAATGTTGGGCCAAGGGCAGATTGAGGCAGCAGGCGAAGTATCTTGTGCATGAAATACAAATACACTGTGGCTTATGGGAGCTTTGAGCTTACCAAACAATGTACTCTCTGTGCACAGAGTTGACTTGGCAAATACATTTTGCTGAGTTTTAAATGAGCTTTAAGGAGTCCCAGTCTCCATGACGCATGAAATACAATACCTTATCCAATCATTAATTAATGAACAGTTCAACTAGGTCTAATTGATGTGTAATAAGACTTGGCAGATTCTGCACTTGCACACTCGTTATTTAAATTATGGCTCAAATAGAGAGAGACAAATACCGGTAATCAAATATAAGGACAAAACACCAGAAACAAAAAGTGGGCAGTTTTTCTGGGGGTATGCTACAGACTGTATAGCAAACAGTCTTGCATAGGAACTCTGGCCTTTATCAGAATAGTGATTATAACTGTCTCCCCTTGATCATGATACTAATCCAGAGGCGGTCTAAACTGTTATTAGCACTGACCTACAGTATTGTCTAACCAGCTGCCACGCTGCCAAGCAACTCTGATGGAAATGTGTCCAGCGAGTCAACTGGGGCGCATTATTTAGCAATCCCTCATTAACCACCGAAGCAACACCGCCGACTTCAATGATTCTCTCCAATTTGATGAACACGAGTAACAAGACAGAAAGTGTGATTACAGGGACGCCTGGGATGTCCTGTCATTGCACGGCGTGTTGCTTACGCTGTGTGATTCTGTGAATAAACAATTGTGTTTGTTTGTAATGGGAATGCTGGGCAGGGAGGTGGTGGGTGGGGTGGAATACACCCAGCAACAGCAGCAGCCTTTGATGAGTAACATCTTGACACTATTTCACAGCATCGCCTCCTCCTATGGAAGGTAAATAGGAGCAGGAAGCCTAGCACAGCTCTTCTGCCACTCCTCTGGATAAAGGCATGCAAAAGACCTCAAAATGTCATTCTTAAAATCAGTTACAGGCAGAGAGAGGAAAAGAAAAAAAAAATGGTTGCACGAAAAAAACATACAGCAAAAATGTCAGGCAATGCCTGTACCAGGAGAAAGGGACATCTTTTCAAATAAAAAAAAAATAAAAAATAAACATAAAAACATCCCACGGGAGGGTGAATGACTTTGGCTTTAAAATTCAGCGTGAAGTCTGGGTTGCCATCTTCTCAAGTGTTTAATTGTTCCCAGAGGAAGTCAATAAGACATGCATGTGTGAGCCACGATGGCATGTTGCTGACAGGCAGCAGAAGGAGCATACACAGAGAGTGTGACAGAGCAGGCATCGGAGCAGAGCATTCTGGGTCTGCTACCGATGCCAGCCTGCCATCACTGAAGACTTACACAGAGAGTAACTCACAGTGCCCACGTTTCACTACAATTCACTACGAATGAGTGTAGCCTACTGCAGATCAATAACACATGATAGACAATACAGGATCATTATCTCTTCAGACGGCACTGATTAATGAGACGAGGGGGAATAGGGAGTTATTTATCTTATATATCAGAATCCAATATTAGCTCTTTGTTTACCATTACACAACCGTTTTTTACAGGTTCATTTTGTCTATTTTAAACACTTTGATGATTAAATGATGGCTATTGCAACATTTCCTATTTTTTTTGTAACTGCTTCACAGCTGCATCGTAAATCCTTAACAAGCCTTGCCTCTTACCGAATCTGTTGGAAGTCGGAGGCTGAAGCACAGCATTTAGGCTATTATTGTTCATTCACATGTGATTCAGTTGCATGTTATATTCTCTGTGTGAGAAATCGCTGAGCTTTTTGTGTCCTGTTAGATGGCTGGAACGGCATGTGGGCAGACAGTTGCCTTTCACAGCTTTAAACGATGCCACCTACCAGTGTCCAGATCCACGGCCTGCATTTGGGCCACGTAGGTGCCAGGCTCCATGTTCTCTGCCACGCTGAAGTGATGGGAATCCGGTGTGAACCGCGGGGGGTTGTCATTGACGTCGGCCACGGCTATCGCCACGGCTACCTGGCAGGCGAGGCCCCCTCCGTCCTCAGCTCGCACTGTGAGCTCAAAAGCCGGCCTCTCCTCACGGTCCAAGGGCAGGAGAGTTTTCAGCTCACCTTCAAAACAGAAAGCAAAACTTCACCAACCTTGACGTTTGAAGACCTTAACAAGAGCTGCAAAACAGGGCAACGGAGGACAGTTCAAAACTCCCACAGCACAAATTGAACTACGTTTTACATAATTCTATATTAAATACATATTTTACACCCAAAATGTAGAACTTTTGGGACAGTCCTAGCATATCAAATTTCCATTTCCCTGCAATTGAGGAGAAAAGGGTGAACCCTTCTATGTGTAATGCAGATGAAGGGATCTGTCTTTTTAATGTTAATAATGGGGGTTTGGAAACCTGAGAACAAAAATTGCTTAACGTCTAAATGGTAGTCTAAAGCCTGAGAGAGAACCTCCCCTGCGAGCACCAGGTTCTTAGAAACATCCAGACGTCCTCATTATGCTGTGCTGCTGTGCACTCGAATCTCCCGACACTCCCGAGCTGCGTCTCCACCCCCCCTCCATCGGGAGATAGCTGGAGTGGGCTAGCGCCACCAGTTAAGGACCTCTGAAGCGAAACAGCCATACCAGTGCTTTGAAGGCCAGTGGACACACTCTGCATATTTTCCGAGTCTCAAGAATCTACAATTTTTTTTTTTTCCCCCAGAAGAGAATTGATATGAGGTTTAACTTTCAAACTGAAGCCACCATGGGGATTTAAAGAGTGGGCTGCACATATGGATGTTTCCTAATTTACTGGTAGGCACGTGCTTGGCATGATGCGTTTTCTTCTCACAACAGATTGTGTCATTTTCACGTAGCTGTTAGCGAGTGACAGGGCCTGCAGATGTGCAGTGAGCCGAGAGAGACAAATGGTGCTTCATATTCTAAACGGTATGCTTTGCGTTTGGAGAGACTGCTGCTTTACACATGAGCACAACACGCCGCAATATCCAATACCAATCTAACATCGAACTATCATCCATCAGCAGAACGACACATTAAGAGGGCGCCGTGGCTCAGCGGGCTAGTGCGTCATGCCATGAATCTGGGCACCCGGGTTCGATTCCAACCTGAGGTCATTTCCCGATCCTTCCCCACTCATTTCCTGTCAGTCTCCACTATCTTATCTCAATAAAGGCAACAAAAAGCCCCAAAAATATCTTAAAAATAATAACACATTGACACATGCACACACACAGGACTGATGACTTTTTTTCTCACTTGTGTTTGTGTGTTTGTGTCTGCGTGTGTCTTGTTCTACCTGTGGTCGGATGCAGGCTGAAGCGTTCAGCCCCATCTCCAGACAGCTGGTAGGTTATCTCTGCATTGGCACGGATGTCCGCATCAGTGGCCGACACCTGTAGGATCAGGAGGCCAGCCGGTGCGTCCTCAGGGACCGTTCCAGCATACGCGCTCTGAAGAGTCGGCACACACATTGGAACATCGACATGACACATCGACATAAACATACACATACACACATTAGAACATATACACACATCGACATAAACATACACATACAGTACACACATTAGAACATATACACACATCGACATAAACATGCACATACACACATTAGAACATATACACACATCAACATAAACATACACACATTGATCCAAATGGCTGTATAGGAATGAACTCACTCCATATGTTTATCACTGAGATCAATGTTAGCATCCAATTGTCTTTTTTCCCCCACAATTTTGTCTTTTTAAGGTATGGGCCGGGTACAGGGCCGACCATGACACTAAATACTGGCACTGGTGTGCTGTGCATCCTAGATGTACAACAGTGTAGCCTGCTAAAATTTGGCATTTCATTTGGCTTTTACCTTCCCACAAACAGGTCTGTTGTCGTTGGCGTCCAAGACTTTGATGTCCACAGCTGCCCGGGCCAAATGAGTGCCATCTGTGGCTGTGAGGTTTAAGAGGTAATTGTCCCTCTTCTCCCGGTCCAGAGGTTTCCTCACAGTGAGTCTCCACTCACCATGAGTGTGTGGTTCAATACTAAAGTGCCCTACAGGGTCCCCACCTAACACATACACACACACACACACACACACAGAAAGAGAACAGAACAGAAAATCGATACAAACACAAAACATTGCTATTGTTCAGGCAAAGGAAAATGGCCATACCCAAAACTGACAGACCAAATGAGTTAAGAGGAGGCTAATAACCTGGGCTACTGAGTAGAGCATCTGATGTGTTTATACAAACCCCCTTTGTCATACACTACATCTGTGAAATAATAGCCCAGTGGCTGAACAAAGATAACAACAAGCACGGCGAAATTGAAGTGTTGTCGCCACTAAATAGGCCCGGCGTGAGGGTAAATTGCTCTGCAGATGCACAACCGGACCGCATCGTGCCCTTCCTGTGGTGTTCAGGGCTTTGGTAATTGTTTTTGTTTGTTTGTTTGTTTGTTTGTTGTTTGTTTGGTTTTGTTTGTTTTCAATATCAAGCCCTCCTGGAAATGCAGCATGTTTCCAATGCCAATGATCATTTGTGGCTCTGAGCAGGCCAAACAGAATGGGGTCTCTATCAAAGTGGCGTGTAACTACTTCCAGAGCACAATGCAGAGTTATTATTCATTAAAACACAAAAACAAGCCCAGCTTCTATGGGAAAGTCACTATTGCCACAATAAATAATCTACTGAACAATGACAAAAAAGATGCTATGTCTGTTTTCCTCTTTTCTGTTTTTGAATCACTTTTGAAAAACTTTTCTGACTATGATATCAAGCTCACCTGTGATATAGCAGTTGATTTGTCTGTTGGTCTCCACACTGTCTGCATCTGTGATGCTGAACACAGCCACCACGGCAGACACAGACTCGTCCTCCTTCAAGGCAGCTTTGAACACCTCCTCGGCGAAGCGCGGTGGGTTGTCGTTAAGGTCCACCACGGCCACCTCCACTGCGGCAGTGGTCACCATCCGCTGCTCCTTACCCTGGTCTGAGGCGACCACGGATATGGAGTATTTCTCCCTCTGCTCACGGTCCAGCTCCTTTAGCGTGACGAGCCAGCCTGTAGCTTCCTCCACAGCAAACAGCTCCAGGATCTCAGGGTACTCCTGGTTCTTGTCCAGGCTGTATGTCACCTGGCCATTTGTTCCGGTGTCCAGGTCGAAGGCCCTGAGCTGGATGACTGAAGTTTGCCTTGGAGAGTTTTCCACAACATACGACTCATATGGGTCGGACTCAAACTGGGGGCTGTTTTCGTTCACATCCTTCAGTTCGACTGTCACCTCCATCAAAGATAAGATCTCCATCCCCTCCTGATGTCTAGTTGCTTGTACTGTCAGGCCATACCATGGTGTGCTTTCGTAATCGAGGCGTTTAGCTAGCTTCAGAATGCCTGTGATGCTGTCAAGTACAAACACATCATCTCTGTTGCTCTCAGGTATGTTGCCTCTCACTAGGCTGTAGGTCACAGAGCGTTGAGCACCGTCTGCCTGGATCACGTCCATCTCTGTCCCAACAGGAAGGTCCTCTGCTATTGTTAGCTGCAAGGATGGTTTCACAAACTCGAGAACAGACATGTGCGACGGCACCACCACAATATTAACAGGAATAAAAGAGTGCTTCTGTGGAGTTCCGGAATCCCTGGCCTTCACGTAGAGTGTGTAGAGATAATTCTCAAATCCAAAAAGGCTTTGCTTTACGGCGATAACACCACTCTGGGGGTGTATGTCAAAGTGTCGCACCTCGGAGTCGATTTCATACAGAATGTCAGCATTGATTCCATCATCCATGTCGACTGCGGTTATTTTGACGATGGACGACCCTGTAGGAATATCCCAAGGAACTGACACGTTGTACTCAGACACAACAAACTGAGGGGCGTTGTCATTAACATCCGTGATTAGCACACTGACGGTGCAAAATCCAACTTTGCCACCGCCATCTTTCGCCATTATATTTATAACTAGAGTTCTCTCAAGGCTGTTTTCCCTATCAAATGTCTCCAGAGTGTAAATCTGTCCATCAGCATCGATGGTGAACTTTTCTTTTGCGACCTCATTGACTATGAAATACTTCACCTGACCGTTCAACCCTTCGTCTTTGTCTATGACCTTGACTTTTGTGACCAGTGTGCCGATGGGGGAATTCTCAGGAAGCTCCACTGCGTACTGACTCTGGGAAAAAACAGGGTTGTGCAAGTTCTCCCGGATTACTTTGATGTTCACCTCAGTGGAGCTTCTGAAGACACCGTCGGTCACCAGCACCGTCATGCTGTAAGAGGAGTCCATGCTATTCCTGTGGTGATTGGACACGACTATTTCCCCAGTCTTTTTACCCAAGGCAAAGTGTCCTCGCTCGTTGCCGGAGAGGAAGAAGTACTCCAGCTTGCCAGCGTCTGAGATGTCAGCATCGTCTGCTTTGACGCTCAAAACGAAGTGGCCTCGAGCGGCCTTCTCACTAACAGCAGTGTCATAGGAAGGCTGGGTGAACGTGGGCGGGTTGTCGTTTACATCAGACACATAGATGATCACTGAGGCCTCGCTCGACAAGGTGGGAGTCCCCCTGTCCACAGCCTTTACTCTCAGTGTGTGCTGTGAGTTCGTTTCATAGTCTAAAAGGCTAGTGGAGGTGATGACCCCCGTGTCCCGATCAATCTGGAACAAAGTGGACACGGAGCCCTCCGGTTCCAACAGCTCATAGGCGACTATTTTGTTACTTCCAAAGTCAGCATCGATGGCCTTCACTCGGAACATGGGCGCACCAATCACCACTGACTCTGCCACTGTGACTGTATATGTGTCCATTTCAAAGACTGGAGCATTGTCGTTGACATCCAGCAATATGATGTCGATAAAGACTTCCGAATGGGCACCAGTGACCGCATCGGTGGCTCTGACTCTCAACTTGTAAGCAGGATGGACCTCATAATCCAGAGCCTGAACGACTTTAATGACACCCGAGTTGAAGTTAATGGAGAAATGGCAGAGGGGATCTCCTTCAAAGATGCTGTACACAGCTCTGGGGCCACTCACCTGAACTTGCAGAATTGAAGTGTGTGGCCGAGTGTTCTCTGGTATTTCAATGCTGTAGAAAGGCTTTTCAAAAATAGGAGCAGCCTTGTTAAGCACCGTCACTTCAACCTCGACTGTGGAAGACAGAGGTGGTTCACCTCCATCCCTCGCAACCACACTCAGCGCAAACTTTGTGTTTAGTGTCTCTGGATCAAGAGGCCTCTTAAGAGTGATGTCTCCAGAGGAGGACATTTGAAAATATTTGTGCTCGTCCAGGAGGTATTTGACATCAGCATTTTTGCCCGTGTCTTGGTCGACAGCGGACATCTGCCGAATAATTTGGCCCACTTCCGCATCTATCTGAACCAGGGCGTGATACGGCATGTTCACAAACACCGGTGGGCTATCATTAACGTCCTCGACAGTGACTCTGACAAGAACATGGGAAATGACCTTGGGTGAGTTTGGCTCTCTTGTAACACCAACCACAACCTCATACGCGTCCTGCTCTTCTCGGTCAAAAGGCATTCCGGTTGTAAAGAGGACCCCAGAGGTTTGTCCTACTTCAAAGCGGCCTTCTTGGTTGAGAATGGTGTAAAAGAGAGGCTCGTTCATCTTCCTCCCCACTGTGGACAATATAGCAAGAGTTTTCCTTTCCGCAGAGTTCTCTTGCACAACGGCTGTGTATATTTTTTGGGTAAACTGCAAGTTCTGATCTTTGTTCTCCTTCACCACTACTTTGACCAGTGAAGTGCTCTGCCACCGGCCGTCCGACACCCTCACGGTGAGCCTGTACCTGCTGCGGAGCTGGGTGGCATTCTGAACAAAAACAGTACCAGAAATGGCATTGATTCCAAATTTCTCGCCGACGTTCCCATCTGAAATAGAGAAAAGCAGTTTGGCGTTGTCCTGCGAGTCGTCATCTGTTGCATTCACAGTGATCACTCGTACCCCTTTATAGGCTGGCTGAAGGAGAGTCGCCTCATACGAGTCCTGGCTGAATTTCGGCGCGCAGTCATTAGCATCAGTGACTTGGATCGTCACTCTGGCAGCGCTGCTGGTGAATAACCGAGGTGTGCCAGTATCGTGGGCCTGCACTGTGAATTGGAAAGTGGTCCTCTGCTCATAGTCCAGCTCTGATGCAGTCTGAATCGCACCTGTGCTCGAGTCCAGAGCGAAGTAAATGCGTGCGTCCGGTTCCACAATCTCGTACACAAGTCTAGCGTTCAGGTCTGTGTCTAGGTCAGTGGCATGAATAACGAGGGGGGTGTTTTCATCAGTTAAGACCAAGCTTTTCACTGCAGCCGATTCACTGATCATTCCAAGAAATTCAGTTTTTGTGAAAACTGGGGCGTTGTCATTCTCATCCTTCACATGAACATAAACAGTCATGGTGTTTTCCAAACCAGCTATGTTTGTGCCCTGCACAATCAATTTGTATGAAGACGTGGTCTCATAGTCTAAAGGCTTTACAGTGACAATGGCACCCGAGTTTGGATTTATAACAAAGGCAGAGTCATTGTTTCCCTCTTTGATTTGATAAAAGACA
>JAUCNH010000077.1:12924302-12934433 GCA_032353275.1 Sardinella hualiensis | reverse complement strand
TATCTTGCAGTGGCAGTCTTTGTTTTTAGTGCATTTATACCAGCATGTGTGTTTCAGTGGGTGTGGGTGCACTCCTTTACAGAAGTTGTGGCCAGATGTCTTGTCTCGGGGCAAGAGGGGAGAGGAAAGGGGCTCGTACCTGACCTGTTCCATTTTTAATGTCACACGCATCAGCTGTTCAACGCGCACCCCATTCACTTCCCACAGGCCTCTTCTCTCCTCTCTTCCCTTCTCTACTCTCCTCTCTTCCCCTCCTCTCTTCTTTCCTCTTATCTTCTCTGCACTACGTGCAACCTTACAGTTTTGGCTGAAGCTACTACAGTTTGTTCTCCTGTTAAATCTTTCATGAACTGAGACTCAGATTTTCTCTTTCCCTCCTGCTTACATACTCTCTTTTCCCTCTCTTCCCTTCTCTCTCTCTCTTTCTTCCTCTCTGTCGCTCTTTCTCTCTCTCATACATATGCAGATGTAGACACAGAGACGCTGCAACTCACAGAGGCGCTGATGTACTTTGGATATCACCAGTATTTTTGATTCCCACTTTATACCACCTTTCTTCCATTTCTGCTCCTCTCTGTGTTCCCTGTGGCATAAAGAACTGAACTCTCCTAGACCTAGTGGATGCCCAACCTGCAGAACACCAGTCCATACCACTAACCTCATCATTACAGATGCTGATGCAGATGCGGAATGCTGATTGCATTACAGTGCAGACGCAATTGCCATTTTCAAATAGCATGGACCAAATTGTGAAACTCTCATCAGATGTATTTAAGACAAACACAGTGGAAATAAGGTGTGTAATTCTACCACATTTCCAACAAACACAGTCAAAATATAGTGGTGTACATATAGGCCTACAATGCCTTACCTTACTTGAAGGTGAAATGTTTTGTTGTTTTTTTATCTTCCAGTTGTGCTGCAAGAAGCTTTCCTCTCTCTCTCCCGTGCTCTCTCCCGTCTTCTTCCACTTGCTCTGACTGCTTTTCCCAGACACAAGTGAAATTTGCACGATCACATGACTTATTTTATATCTCTTGTGGGCCTCCAGGAGCCACCATCTAAATATGGGAGATCTCCGGAGTGTTGGGGAGGCATGGAACGTCTGCAGTGTACTGTAGCAGCAAGTTGAGCATTTACTGCAGGACCTGCATGTGGCCGAGGGCTTGAATTGGCTGTACACAGTGCAATGTTAGCAGATTGGCCAGATGTCATTCTGGTGCTTGCTAATGCTTTTATTGTCAGTCGGTGGGAACTCAGTGGTTTCCAACTCTCTAGACATGAGCATCTTCCGCAAACTTGCACAAACAGCATCTGATCTCAGACAGCATTCTGTTATCACCATTATTGTACAGTATATCACAGTACTGTATCTCACTTGCTCGAGTGAAAATCAATATGGGGAATTGTTTAATTGTTTATGGGGGGGACTCTAGCTTGGCTAAACCCAGATACATCAGTAGAATTTGGAGTTGACTCTGCTGGATGGAGATGAGCAAAACTCCAGGAACTGATCACACGATCAACTGATCCCAGTCGCTCATCCAGCATGGGGTCGGTATGATTCACAACCAGTGGATGACTCTATTTTCCTTTGAATTGAGAAAGCAATTAAAACCATCCATGAATATCAGGTCCTCTGCACTTCTGGTAAGAGGTGAATGCTTTAGTTGAACTCTGAGTTTTGCTGGTTGCACCCCTGGGAATGGGAAGTCAGTGACTCGTCTCCAGAGCCCCTCTTAAGCTTGACTGAGGTGTGGCCTGGGCGTTTATGGGGATGTGATGGTGCGGCCGCAGCCTGGGAAGGCCCTGGTTGTTTGAGCTGCCACAGCCATCTGTCTGGCCCATCTCCCCCAGGGGGGCCCTCTGCTGCGCCGCCGCAATCGCACAACACTGGAGGAGATGCGGAAATATGCTGGAATGTGCCTCATGTTTCACCTGGAACTGGGACCCAACTTGTCAAGCCATGCCCATCTTCCTGCAAGCCAATGTCACTCAACCAGTGGAATTAACTATTAGTTTGGCATGATATTGTTTTCTCTTGTAGTCTCTTATTCTGTCATTAGATGCAAAACCTGTCTTATGATGCTGGAAGCCTAAGGTATGGCAGGTAGACTAAGGAAAGCTAAAATATCACTTGAATGTGTTGTATAAATAGCCTGTCATCAAACCGTTAAGTGTGGTGTGGAATGTAGTCAACAAGCAAGGGAAATACTGTAATTCACCTGAAAGATAACAAGCCTTTAAATAGCTAAGAGACTACTGAATGAGACCTAGTGCTCTTTCAGTCGTTGCCCATTGGTTGACGTGGTTAGATATAAGATGAAAGATGAAATGGAATGGTTGCATACATTGGTAGTAAATGAACTACATCTTTTCATCTCCTCTCTGTGTTCTCTCTCTCTTTTTAGGACCAAGCCTACTGGATTCAGGTGCACCGGCTGGAACATGGAGATGGAGGGATTCTTGATCTGGACGATGTGCTGTGTGATGTGGCTGACGATAAAGACCGGGTGAGTCCTCCTCGCATGCAGTCAGCGCTCACTTTCCTTTCAGCAAGACGGTGAAAGCTGTCAATATCTCGCTCTCTCTTCCCCCATGCTTCCTGACCTGCTATAGCTCATTTCCACTGCAACGGTGCCGGCACCAGCACGGCCCTAGTGGAAAAGAGGTACTAGAGGTGGTCAAACCTCTAGATGATTCAGAAGCAATTTGGCTGATTAGAATGCCATTGGCATTGGTGTTGTAACCCAATAGCTTCAGCTTTGCAGTGACACCCCAAAAAAGTCATCAATAAGTATGCACTTAGATAATTATAGCCTTCTGTCAGAGAGTGGACTGATTGCTCTTTGAAAAGAGTGCAGGATGGATTTTAAGGACAGTCACAATGAATAGCCTCTCTGATTTTGAAAGGGAATTGCTGACACAAAACTCCACGCCAAACAAACGAAAGGCCTCAGACTATGCAACAAAACAAGCCCCAAGGAAACTGGATGTGAATGTGGCGTGGCGGCCAGGTCTGCAGTACCTCTCTGACGCAAATCCCCCCACCTGTCTAGTCCACAACAAGTCGTGTCGCATTTCTCTCTCTTTTTTATCATTAACTCGGCGTTCCTTTTGACGATGTTTTTAGCCCTTTCCCCTGAGGTGGGAACTGTCAGCCTTTCGTGTTGAGTATATTTGATCACACGGTGTATTCGGTGACGTGACTCAGGCCTGATGTGTGTGTGTGTGTGTGTGTGTGTATGTGTGCATGTGTGTGTGTGTGTATGAGAGAGAGAGAGAGTGTGTGTGCAAAGGAGGCTCCATCCATATTTGATTACAGAGGTGATGTAACACTTACTCACACTGGGAGGATACTAGTGGGAAACTTGATGCGATTGAGATTAATGATTATTTGCTGTGAATAACCCGTGGCATCAGAGGGTGTAAATGTAAAAGACTGTAACAGCTGAGAGCTGCTTTTTCCTATCTATCAAATCCACCAGAGTCATTAACCACTGCCAATGCCTCACTCAGACTACTGAGCTTTTAAATTCAGTATCATCACCATTAAATGAACAGCGCTCCAAACAAAGTTAGCTTTCAATAATTAGACTACTGTACAGTAAGTATTATTGGGCAATCTATTGGTCCTGAATACTAATCTGGAAATAGTATCCATTGTTTTCCTTTGTGTGTGTGTGTGTGTGTGTGTGTGTGCAGAAGTAGCCTCAAGCAGAGACCACAGTCACAGAGGAATGCCTGTCAGTAGAGAGAGGGATATGGATTTAGGGTGCCAGAGAGCCACCATTTTGTCAGGCAGTGGATGGAAGTAGTCTGTGAATGCTAACGTGACAAAATGATTACAGAGGGGCTACTGTTCATGCAGAGGGATTGAACTCATAGGTGACATGCTTGAACATAAAGATGAGTAAAGATGAGTAATTACTGTAAATGTATAGTGTCAAGACATTTCTGAAGAGATTCTGAGCAGTGGTCTTAAAGGTTGTGTTGTAAAACAATATTGAAAAGTAAAAGGTTATAATTGGTAGGCTAATGATCATCTCCCCATATTGTAATCACCACCTTTATGATTTTTTTAAATGGTTAAATGTTAATTACTGTACATATGTATAAATATCATTAAACATTTGTCAGGTATTCAGATTTGTCAAAAAACGTTTCTGACTATTGCATTCATAACCATCTTAGAGAGGGATTAAACTGTTTGAAAAAGCATTCTCCTATATCATGTGGCACAGATACCGAAACATGTGGCAGATATTTCAATATGAGAAGGCTGTGCAGGGTTTGTTGTACCAACCTGTTTATTGGTTCACAGACAGACTGCTGCAGCCTCATAGATTAGGAAGTCAATGTACTGTATGTCTGCTCCCATGATCTGATGTGGTTAAACCTCATGTGTCCCGTACATCAGAGCTGATCCATCTTTCCATCGCTCCTGTCCCTCACTTTGACCTGTCTGTCTTGCTCTAGGCACACCAAGATGACAAGCCACACATCAAACCCACCACAAACTTCATATAGGAAGGAATATTAACATTTGCCAGTCAAGTTTGTTGAGAGCGAGTATGACATGCTACACACGTGTTTGTCATATATATCCCTTTCTAGTGTAGTGTATGAATGTGTAAATTAATCCTTTATTGTTATGTTGATATGTTTATTGTGCTGGGAAAAGAAAAAAATCTGTGCAATGAAGTTGTATTTGTGTCAGCGACTCGTTAGGCATCACGCTGAGCTGAGGTTAATTTGTTTCCCAGTCTTTATTATATCTTCGTACTTCATAAGAGAGACGTGATTCCCCTGGAGGGCTCAAGGACAAATGATCCCTGCTCTTAGTTGCCATGCAAGTGGGAGCCCATTCAATTTGGAGAGATTGTTTTTGCCTTGAGGGCTTCATTGACGTGCAGAGGAGATTCGCCCATAGACCAAATTCCATTGTGTCTTCTGTTTCCCCGGCATAAGCATGCAAAGCTTCCAACAATGTATGGAATTATACTGTATTCATGTGGAGCCAGCAAGAAGCATCTGTTTGGGTTGGTTCGAACCGTGTGGAATACAGCAAACAGCTGCTCGATGTCCCACTGATTTTGGCATTCTGGAGCTGCTAGTTTAAGTCATCTGGCTCTGTATAATTGCAGATGAATCATTAAGTGCACTCTCTATACAGGGGATAGAGCTGACATTATTTTTCCTCCCAACTGTGATTATCCTCAAGCACGATGTTTCGCCTCCTGTTTAGCAATAGCTTAAGGTTGTCACAGTTAAATACTGACAGCCTCCACTGGCTTTTCATTAACATTTAAGGGATACAAATATGGCCTTCTCTTCTCTTCTCCCTCTATTTTTACATTTATTGGGCGGATCTGTCTTAATCCATTGTGTATCCACAAAATACATTTTTTAAAAAGTCTAAAATTCATTAGAATGGTTGATATAGCATTTTGGAACCAAATTCTTCCATTATACAGTGATTATGTCTTATATTACAACCTTGGATATGTAATGCTTTATTGATCTTTTCTGCAATATTTTGTGTGAAACATTTTCAAATTAACCTGGGTAAACTGGAGTAATCAGTGCAAAATTAAAGTTCAAGTAATGCATTAAGCTACCAAACGTCATCAAGGGTTGGGCATAATATAAAGTCTGCCCCATGCCAAGTCATTTAGGTTTCTGGGTTTTAGGTGATTCAGAAATAGGCTTGAGACTACAGTAGACTGATCTGGAAAGGGAGATCAAATTGCGAGCAGCTTTGCCTATCACAATAAAACTAGTAGCAGTGAGTCATTGACAAACAGTGTATTTTAAGGCACGTAGTCCCTGCCAGTGAAAAATGAGACGCTGAATGCTAGTCTGGGACTGAAGGGGTTAAAATGTGAAACAGTGCTGTTTGGAAAGGAACTACCCCAAGGCTTGTGGTAGGCTTCCAAAACAAAAGTAAACTCCAGCCACAACGTGGAAGTTTGGCCTCCCTTACAGGCAAGAACAATTACATGCTTGGTTGCTTCATAATTCTTCCATTCATAATTTACATTAATTGCATCATCTCTGTTCTAATTAGTCCGTGTTTTACATAATTAACAAAACTTTGTGAACTGTGAATTTCAGTCAATATTTATACCTTTCTTCAGTTTATGGACAAGAGCGACAGAAGTTATTCATTTTATATTAACAAGAGCGACAAGAGCATCACAAGCGACAGGTGACAAAGTTTGAGAGACAAGAGTAACAAAAAAGATAGAATACTGCTCAACTTTATGCAAATGAGCTATGATGTGTTTTGACTGTGTCAGTGGTTATGTTATTAGCAATTTATACACCAAGAGCCACAGTATGAAAGCTGTAACTTTGCTGTAAGCTATTCACTTCTATTGACAGAAATGAAATGAACATCAGAGAGCGACAACATCAAAACTTGGGCGTCTAGAGTGACAAAAAAAAGTAATTAAAAAGTATTTAGCTACAATGCATTTCATTTTTAAACGACAGGCAGTGGTGTATGATTTAAGTGTCATGATGAGCAAACACAAATGTTTGGACAGCGATTCTTGTTTGTAGTGATTTTACAACTCTGGCAGCTCCTGGTGTGAGCAGTACAGTTGGTGATCTCCCCTTAGCTTGTCCCTGCTGTGCGTGTCTCACATCGTGGTGAGAGACAAAGTGGGGCCCCCTATCGCAGTAACTGTGGGAGACTCCAAAGGTGACGCTCCTACCCAGGTCTGGCAGACACTTTCATTAAGCCCACTGCCATACATCTTCTGTCACCCCAGGACAATGATGGAGGGCCAAAGCCCAGCGAGACTCGACTTTTCTATTTCAGTGCCCGCATTGGAAACCACATGAATCAATGCTTCATTCACTTGTCAATTTGAAAAGCGTTCAGTAGGCTACAGTAAGAAAGGTATAGTGGCTCAGGTGTAGCAGTGTGGGATTTTTGCCTTTCATAACAGCTGAGATTACAACATAATACATGTAAGTGTTAGATGCATTTATGTTATGCGCAGATGATCTTAATCTGGACATAAAGGAGCCTCTTGAGTGATCATTTGACTGCATTGTAGCATTAATAACCAACAGTAATTCTATAGGAGTACAGGTTCCGAGAGGCTCAGGAAGTTTTATACATGTTCTTGTGCAGACAGAGGTCACTGCAATCTGTTTGTTTACAGAGTAGGTCATATGATATGTGAAAAATATGGCTATGGTTCTGGTATTTAACAGATGTGTTTATCCAAAGCAATTTAACACTTAACAAAAATTGCAAACGGTAAGTCAACATCATTGTGTCAGTTTATTTACTATCCAACAAGATGATACATGGAAGATAGCCTACAAGAAAAATCAATGAAATACTTGAAGAAAAAAAAGAAGAAAAAACATTTTCTCAAATATAATTTGTGTTTATTTTTTTATTTTTCAATAAAACTAGTTCAACTTACTAACCTAAGTTGTTTTTTTTTTCCCTGTTTTGATTCAATTAAATTCACAAAAAGCTATGAGTCAGTCAGTGCATTTAATCATAGATCCCTAGCACACACTGGGGTGTAAGGACACCGATAAGGTTAATGGCAGTCTTGATAAGCAATTAGACCTGCATTTTCTGGCTGTGCCTAATAGGATCTGATTACTGTCATTTACCTGATATGTATGTTAAATAGGGTGTGCGTGACTGTGAATAGATTTACAGTGTACTGGGATCACTTTGGCTAATAATAGTGAACCGTAGGGCCAACTGCTTAAAGGCCCCAGTGTTTTTATCTCAACACTGGACATTTCAGCTACAGTCTACATTTATTATATGTGTCAAACATAAACACCTATCAATGCACCACTCTTCTTACCTATATAATTAAATTAGTAGTAAGAACTTGAACAACTTTGACTTCCAAACTTCCACTGAGGTAACAGATGAGGGATGAGATACAGGGACAGGACAGGTGTTTCAGCTCCAGAGGATTTTGGAGAGTAAGCAGAGCTGAGTGGAGATGTGTCACTTTATGTCCTCATGGTAATGTTATGATTGAAGACAAGTCTCTGTGTGTTTTGATCTGTGCCAGTCAAGAGGTAGACACTAGACACTGTCTGAATCCCCATCTTCCCCCTCAGCCCTGAACGCTCAAAGAGTTTACTGGCATGAACTGATTTCACGACTGGCTGATTCATGCCAGTGAAGACTTTGAGCGTGGAGATCTTATGTTTGGGGGTACATCAGGATTCAGTCAGTTAAATAACATGAATAAACACAGTGATTAAATAATAATAATAACAAATAATAAATAATACTTACAATATTGCACACTGTATTAACAGATTTTGTGCAAAGTCTGTGCCAAGTTAATGGATGTCTCATTGAACAAACACAAACACACACACACACAAAAAAAACAACAAAAAAAACCCAATCATATTTGTGATTGGAAGATTATCAATACAAAAATTCATCTTAACAATCATCTATCAAACCAATATTTCATATGTTTGCTTCTGTGCCACTGCAAAATTCACAAGCCAGGGCTGGAGTTTGGTTGCCTCTGGATGGCCTTATCGTGGACAGGTGGGATCAGGATTTAAGACGGGATTAGCTTCTCGACACTTGGATAGCAGGACCAGAGAGTCAGATCAGCCAGTACACTTTAAGAGGTTAAGGGGTGATCAATTCCAAAAAATCTGGCATAGTTTCAGAGAGTGCTGAGTATCTGCAGCAGAGGCACCTAAGAAAATGTCTGTGTGCTGCTCAGATCCTGTCAATTGGGGTTGATCTATATTTAATAAAAAGGAATGTGCTGTAAGATCTAGCACTGTTGATATTGTAGAATTGCAGCACACAGTTACATAATCTTAGAAAATACATCCTTTTGACTCCTGGCAAACTTGAAACCTTGGTGATCTTAGAGCTTACGTTTGGTCTGCACTACAGATGAAAGAAATAAATCAGAGAAGGAAATGCACAGACAAACCACAACACTAGCAGAGCAGACAGCGGCTACATCTCCTGGCTTTGTAGCACTGTAAAGCCATCAGCTTTGGCAGCCTCACCACATTAACCCTTAACTCTAAACCCGAGTGAATGAGATCTTTCTTCAGTAAAGTAAAGGACTATTTGGCTGTCATATAATTATTGTATAATGTATAAAATTTATTATGAGCGGGCGAACAATTTGAATTAGCCAAATAATTTGACAGCACATTTTTCGGTAACACTTTAAATTACAGCCCTTGAAGTAGGTAAGGGAGGTGAGATAAATGTAACCAAAAGTATCAAGGGATAAATTATAAAGTAGGCTACTTACTGCATACATAGGCTGGAATAACACAAACTATGACTGTAATCGGATTAATATGTCCAATATTGTCTTTTACAATGCAGCATTAATTTTCACCTTGCCTACAGGTCACGTTTATTGAACACATTTTTGAAGAACAGCCTGAACAGCCCGATTGCTTTCACTTTAATACTTTTCCAGGTGTGCTATTACAACAATTTCTGATGCACCAAATTTCACCAGCAATAGTCTAGGCAGCATAGCTTTCTCTCTTCTTCATCCTGATTCTCACTTTGTAATTAGGCAAACATTACATACAAAATATATCCTTTTTACTCTTTTTTATATTGTTACCCAGTACACGGGCTGTAATTTAAAGCGTTACCCATTTTTCTTGCGCAATTAAAATGAGAAAAACTTGATTGATTAGTTTAAAGTTTAAAGCCCCTTGTGATGCATTTGTTGTTTTAAACTCATTTTCTTTTGTGTGTGTCATTCTCCATGTAAACCAATAAGAATAGCACTGATGGGTTTTGTATGCTTCTGTTTGACGCCCTCCAAGGAATCAGCAGGTCCTCTCCCTTTCAGATCATTGAGCAATGGCCCTGAAGGCAGGCCTCCAATTTCTGCTGCTGATGTCGCCTTTGCCAGCCATTCCATGCTCTGTCATGAGCCAACCAGTGTGAGGGACCCGTGGGGTGTGTGTGGAGGCGAAGGACATTCTTGTGTTTGGCTCACTGGGCCGGGGGAGGTGTGTGTGTGTGTGTGTGTGTGTGTGTGTGTGTGTGAGAGAGAGAGAGAGAGAGAGTGAGAGTGTGAGGGGAGTGGTGGGGGGTGGGGACCCTCCGGCAATTCTCAT
>JAUCNH010000077.1:12250289-12263329 GCA_032353275.1 Sardinella hualiensis | reverse complement strand
ATCTACCTATCTATTCATCTACCTACCCACCCCCCACCACCACCTTTTTATGCACAACAGGCAAAGGAACTGATAATTTCACTGCATTTTTTTTTAAATAGTAACCACATGCATGTGACAAATAAACTTCCTTGATTCCTTGATTTTCATCCCAGGATGCCAAACTGAAGATCGAGGCTATCCAGCGGATGCTGCAGTTTGCGGCCAAAGGGGAGGACCTGCGCTCGAGTCGGCAGCTCCTGAAGGAGCACCAGCAGCTGGAGCAGGAGGCCCAGGAGCTCGCCGACAAGATCAACTCCATCGTGTCGCGCGCCCAGCACCTGGCCACCAACCACTTCGACTCCAAGACCCTGCTGCAGCAGACCGACACCTACCTAAAACTGTGAGTCACTTGCATATTCTTGTTGTGTGTATGCTGTCATGTGCTGTGCTGTGCTGTTGTGCTGTGCTGTGCTGTGCTGTGCTGTGCTGTTGTGCTGTGCTGTGCTGTGCTGTGCTGTATGAAATTCACTAATTCACGAGTGGGTTAAAGACAGAGATGAAATTTCCCTCACGGGAACCAAAGAGTATAGCTTATTATTATTATTCAAACAGCATGTTGTCAAAACAGATGCTGCTGATGTCCATTTCATTGGCCGATTCAGAGATGCACTCAAATAGATTTATTTTGAGTAGAATAAAAAAAAAACATTATTCAAAAGATTATCCCATTGGGGTTCAATACTGAAGTGGATATGAATACATGATATAAATGATCTTAGTTAAGGAAGTTGAAAGTTCAAAAGACACTAAAATCACTGGATGTGTGCTATGAATAATGAATGATTTACTTGGCTAATAAATTAGCCCATATTTTCTCTAGGAGACTAAGGAGTAGGAGGTAGTAAGAAGTACTGAAGAAAACAACTCTAATGGCAAAGTTCATTTTGACAGCTGAGATAAGATAGGACTAGATTGAGATAAAGATAAATATAGGACATAAAGATAACTGAAATGTTGGATGACCTCACATGAAAAGATTAAATTAATTGAGGTAAAACTATTAACTCTTCCCTTTCCCTGCCGTGCGATGGCTTAAGGTTTAAGTCCCTGCAGAAGCCCCTGGATGGGCGCAGGGCTCAGCTAGAGGCTGCAGTGGAGCTCTTTGGCTTCTACCATGACCTGGACCTGGAGCTCACCTGGATCTCTGAGCACCAGCCTGTCACTGAGACCAGCGACTACAGCAAATCCCTGGCTGGGGCCATCAGCCTCCTGAAGAAACACAAGGTAACACACTTCACTTGTGTGTGATGCAGCAGACGCACTGCAAGGGAGCTCAGTTCTATAGTGAATGGGACTATCCCTGTTGTTTCCTTTTGGGAAGCATAACATGTACTGTAGTAAGGCGCCTATCAGAGATGCCTTTCTATGATGTACCATGTTTTCTATGATGTATCATGTTTAGAATGCATGTTTATTGCAGTCCTGCAGTGGGCTGATTGCTGATAGTCAATCCAGACTGAATGCTTCACAACTGTACCCTTTCCTCTCTCTTCACTTCCCTCATCTTATTTCTGCATTAAAGGTTGTATCAGCGATTTTATGTATAGCGCATTCACAGGATTTCTCTACACAGTTCGCTAGCTACTACATGTAGTTCAGTCATCAAACTGTGAAAAACTCTGGTCTCTGTAAACAGCCTGTAGCCTCAAGTGCTGATTTCTTTTATTTGTTTAATCTACCCCAGACCACGTACTCCACCCTGTTGCCAACCTGCTTAAAATGAGAAACACAAGTATAGCCTAATTCAACAAGAGGAAATCCCCAAAGAGCCCCAAACTGGCTCTGGCAGTACCAAAAGCCAGACAGAATGTTTGCAGCACACGGACATTCCATAAAACCGCCACGAAATTCTGTTATTGTCTGTCTAAAATGTAAACAGAATGCGAGAAAGTGAAGTCAAATCACTGATACAGCCTTTAAGCTCCCTTTTTATCTCCACCTATCATATTCTTCTCTCGTTCCTTTCCTTACCTTCTCTCTTTATCGCTGTCCTGAGTGTCTGTGTGCCCTCCTTCCTAAGACCTGTACACATTAAACCGGGTAATTAGGAATAAGCATAATAAATTATCCGTTTAACCCTCCCGTCCACTAACCTGGGAATACCCATGCTGCATTGCGCACTCGTTCCGAAGTGCACGGCAGCCTGGTGACCATGGCCGAAATGTTCACATGGATTTGGGAACCAATCACAAAACGGGGAGAGACGACAAGACGATGTACAAAATATTGGACAAACAGAACCACAAGTCCCCTACGATAAAATGTATAGGTACTCCCCAGACTAAATCTCACTTGAGATTTAGGCTGGTGTTAGCCAGTGTAACCGAGGTCATCCGCGCTAGTTCAGCCCTGCACACGCCCGGGCTCGAACCCGCGACCTCACAACAACACAGCAGCCACGGATCGGGAGAAGAAATGCCCTAGCCACTCGACTGAAAAGCCCAGGCTCTCAGTCAAGCGACTGAGGGCGTTCTTGAAGCGTCGGGAGTGAAGCTTTACTAACGTTCCACACGCCGAGCTGTGCTAGCTGGCATCCATTACATTTATCAAGGAGAATCAGAGAGCATGGCACGCTACATCTTCAATAGGCTTAGTAGGGCCCACGCACCGAGGTGTGCAGGCTTTGGCGGCAGACGAAATAAGCCATTTCATCCAAACACTGTGAACATAGGCTCTCTCTTTGAATTCACTACCAACAAAATTAACCAATGTTCAACCTCAGACAATAGAAAAACTAGGCTATTTACGCAGGTCTATTTTACTCATTTAAACAATGATTTTAATAAATGGCTGTATTTCTGCTATAATGAAATACTGTAGCCCTACTTTTAAGACTTTTTAAGGATGGTATCAGTGTAACAGCTCGGTAGCAATGTGTGTAGAATATACATTGAGTAGCCGAATAGCTTGCAGTTCTTGTGTTTTCAAATAAAAGGCACAGCCAGCTTTAATGTTTTAAGTGCCATAACTTGAGAACTACTATGTAGGCTATTCAATCATTTTCTTCTGCAGCGCATCGTATCATATCAAATCGCTCTGCATTTCATTGTGTTAAAATTAAATCGTACTGCATCGCACTGTATCGCTGTAGGTGGGATAATCGTATTGTATCTTATCACTGGTAATTTCATGAATCGTTGAATGTATCGAATCGCTGGCAGTGTATCGAGAGGCGCATCGTATCGCTTCAATTCCCATCCCTAAATTGTGTGTGTGTGTGTGGAGGCGTATCTTTTGTCATTTGGCACTCTCCCCATGGTCCCAGTGTGATACTGCGCCCAGTGTGATACTGTGCCCAGCGTAATGCAGTGCCCAATGTAATACTGCACCCAGTGTAATGCAGTGCCCAGCGTAATAATGTGTCCAGTGTAATACTGCATCCAGTGTAATGCAGTGCCCAGCGTAATGTGTCCAGTGTAATACTGCACCCAGTGTAATACTGCACCCAGTGTAATGCAGTGCCCAGCGTAATAATGTGTCCAGTGTAATACTGCACCCAGTGTAATGCAGTGCCCAATGTAAAGCAGTGCCCAGTGTAATGCAGTGTCCAGTGTGATACTGCATCCAGTGTAATGCAGTGCCCAGTGTGATACTGCATCCAGTGTAAAGGATACAAGACGTAAGTGGTGAAGTAGGCGAGCAGCACCTGGGAGTAGTAAGTGTCTTTGTATTTGGACAGGACTGTCCCCAGGGCCTTAGCGTCCTCCATGTCTCTGGGGATCCTCATCTTCTCCCGCTCATCTCTGAAACAGAGCCAGGCTTCAGCACCCCACAGTCACACTCAACTAGTCACAACACACTCTTCTTTCTTTCTTTCTATCTATCTATCTATCACCAGGCTTCAGCACCCCACAGTCACACTCAACCAGTCACAACACACTCTTCTTTCTTTCTATCTATCTATCTATCTATCTATCTATCTATCTCTCTATCTATCTCTCTATCTATCTCTCTCTCTCTCTCTCTCTCTCTCCAGGCTTCAGCACCCCACAGTCACACTCCCCCAGTGGTATCACACACTGAGCATCATCACTACGAAATACTCACACACTGAGTTCTGGAAAGTTCCTGTAGACCAGGTACATGACAGAGGCAGAGCAGGCGAAGATACCTGCTAGGATGAGAAGTGACACACGAGCAGAGCCTGCCCCTGTATAGGAAGATTCTAAGGGACAGAGAGAGAGAGAGAGAGAGAGAGAGAGAGAGAGAGAGAGAGACTGTGTTAAAGTACAAGTGTGACACAAAGACTTCCGCTGTGCAAATGATAATATGACCATGGTAGTGAGCCAATCATTAACTAGCAGTTGCGTCATTTGTTGTTGAGCGCTACACTGAGATAACCTGTGTGTCATCTTAGGGCATCTGCGCTCATCTAGGCTACCGTTAACGTTACACATCAACTCGCAAAGCACTGAAACTCTCACCTCATTCACTCAACAAGTCACTAAGTTACAGCGACCCAACACAAGCAGGACTGAATAGCAACGTTAACGTTAAGGCTGCGATGTCCTGTTGGTGAAAACGTGCGGGACGATTTGGCAAGCAGTGCCATGTCACCTAAAATGAACTTCACCCGGGGTGACAGAGCACTAATCATAGCTCGCCTCGATGACTAAATCTAAGACTCCGGGGCTCCTAGAGTCGAGCTAGCTAACGTTACCATCACACAAATGACTCCTTGGGCAAAGCAGCAGATCGGCCCAAACTGCTTCCTCTCCTCTTAGCTAAGAAATCTTGAGGTTAAGCAAGCCCACTTAAATAATCCGACATCCTACTGTTGTGTCTGTCAATCAAATCGTTATGCAAGGGTCTGCGTGTCCCTTGAGGAGATGGGCTTTCAGTGGATGAAGAGGCAACCGAATACTGCTGTGGCATCATCCCGAAATCATCACTAGACAGCCGGGAAACACGACCGACCAAGTTAGCCCCTTTAGCAGTTAGCACTAGCTGCCCAGCTGCCAAGATCGGACCGGATCGGACTCTCTGTCAATACCTTTAACTGTCAGAGTTTCCGTAGGCTTCGGTTCGTCTTGAACCAACGGTGCGGCTTCTGCCTCCCGCGTAGCGCCTCTTTTCTTTGTCATTCTGTCGGGATATCTGACGGTAATCTCGGTTGATTTGAGCGAGGCAAGCCGACTGAAGCAGAGGCACAGACGGCGGAGGGAGCTGCGAAGCCCTGGCGCGGTTCCTTCCTGATTGGTGCTGCGGAGTTGCGTGATCTTCTGATCGTTTCCTCGACTCACCAGCTCACCCCCCCCCAGCACATGTGTGACAAGCTCTCTAGCGCCCCGGAGTACAGGCGGTGTAAGCCAGTCATGCAGGAAAACATCAAGGACAGAAGATATTTTTTTGTTTTTATTTGTTTGTTTTTTTTATCCTTACTTCTTCTGACTTCTGACATGTCAGTAAACATCATTGCCCTTAACTTCTTATGAAAAAAAATAAAATACATCCACGGATTCTTTGTAGGATTTATATAACGTGCAAATGTAAAGGTTTAGCAGGAATTCAAATTGTCCACCAAAACCGCAACCCAAGTAGGGGCTATCTGTGTGATACTCATGTGTGCTGTCATCCATCTGTCTGTGGCTATAGCCAGCTTAAAGCCTGCAATGTCATGTGTCAAAATCAGCCAGAAGTCAGGAGTGCATATTCCACTGACGTGGAACCTTTCATGAGTCTGGAGGACAAGTAGTGGATGCATTTCGGCCTGCCCACGCTGCCATTACACATGTCAAATATAGGTGTTAGAGTACAGGCTACTATAAATTCCTATACCCTGGGTCATGGTCATTTTCAGAGGGCGTAGTATAGCGATTTCCCCTCCTCTCTCTCTCCATCTCTGCTCCAGACCAGTTGGTAGGAGGTGCAATCCTCATGCCTTGGCAAATAAAGTTTTTCAAACCCTTTTCAAATGTTGATGTCGTAGCCTGCATTGCAAACTGAGAAAGGCATACCACACATTCTGTAGCCTACTTGGGAATAGGCCTGTATGAGTCACTGTCAGTTACAACTAAATAATTCACTTTTGTTAACTTTCCCTAAATTGTGGAATATTTCAACCTTAAATGTAGAAATACATGTGTATCTTTGTGCAGTACATTTCCTCCGGTCCACCCGACGAAAAAAACTACAACTCCAAGAGCGCTCGTCATTGAAAGCGGAAGTAGAGAGCGAGCGCTTGGCGCTGAACTATCCGGGCATCTTATTCCTTCTTCCTTTCGCGCCGGTAGCAGGAGAACCGCGCGTCCATGTGCGCATTGCCTGGTATTTCCTAGATCGTACAGCCTACTTAATCCGATCCACAGCACAGCCCTTGATATGGACCCCAACTCCCTGATCGAGGCCCTTCGGGGCACTATGGACCCGAACCTCCGTGAAGCCGCGGAGAGGCAGCTGAATGAGGTAAAATCGCGAGATGGTGGCCCTAGCTACAAGCAGGCCTCCAGGTCCACAGCAGGGCAGCATGGAGCCTGTGTTCGCGTTTCTGGCGCAGCTCACTACAAGTGTCAAGCGTTGACTTGAAGATAGACTAGGCATTAATAAACAGATGCTCAGCTTCGCATGTATTTGTATTTTATGGCCGAACATTACACTTTAATACGAAGGCTCTCAGACAATGTCAGGTACCACGAATCCATTCTCCCCGCAACCTATGTGCGCTAGTTTGCTAACGTTACTGTTTTTAAACGCGGAGGTTAGCATTGGTTACGTATTTAGCTTGATACGTAGCAGGAAAACTGACATCCACCTCTCAGAAATCGTTGATCCAGTGGAATGCCGTAATATCCCCATGATGTTTCACATCAGATCGCAACACTGTGCTAATGGGCTGATCATTTCACGGTGTGTTGGTGATTGCGTCTGGAAAGCGAATGTCTCATTGCTGACTCTGTCTCCCGCTAGCCTAGCACGCTAAATGGCTAATGTTAGCCAGAGGTTTGGCATGCTGCAAACGCCAACAAGTTAGCTGACCGCTGTCTTCACGTGTCATGTGCTTAATGCGGTAACGGTAATGTTTGTCACACATCGGCGCTCCGGAGCGGAGCGGCCACCAGACTGGATGCCTTATTGCCTCTGATGCTGCACTTCACAAAGTTGGCGATGACTGCCGTCGCTTCCATGAAGTCCATTCTTGTTGGAGCTCCTAGCCAGCGTTCATCTTGTTTATCTCTAGTCGAATGAGTTGTCAATGTGTTCACTGGTGATGCTCAGTGTGGGGTTAGCTGAGCTAGCATCTCTGCTAATTTGAGCTAAGCGGTGGGATCAAACTGGACCACTCTGGTGGTCTCGGGGCCAGAGTGAAGCCTGTGTGTCGGTGTCGTTAACTGGAGCGGACCGGTACTCCCGGGCTGGAAATGTGGTAGCGTTATTGGGTCCGGGAGGGAATGATGCGGAGAATTAGTTAGCATGTGTAGACATCCGTCATGCGCGTGTCAAGTTCACATGGAATTCGGTGACACTGGGGGCTCCGCGCGCTCCAGTCGCCCTCTGACCTTTGCGACGGAGGTCGGGGGATGCGGAGCGCGCGCGTTTCTAAAAGTGCCACCGGTGTGAAATAATTTATTGTTCCATCCGAACGGGGCTGGAATGCGGACAGCGGCCAAATGCAGACAGGGGGATTTCACTGCCCGTGCCCGGACAGGGCGATCTTGCTCACGGTGGATATCTGTGCTGAATACAGGATGTATCGGTCTCGGGCGATAAGTATCCAAGCGGCTGAATACAGTGGATCTAGATATCTAGCACACGTGTACATGCAAAGTTGATAGTTTGGGGAATGTGTCAGACTTTACTCAACTCCAATTAGAGCATTCTCCTACTCTGATGACGGGCTTGACGGTATGCTCTATATTCCCAGTGGAATCTTGGCTGGTGTTTGTGTGTGTGTTGGGTTAATGTGACAGTGGTCAGCTGTGACCAGTGATAAAAGGGGTGTGTGTGTGTGAGTGAGTTGATTTCAGCTGTGAAGCCGAGTCTGTGTGTGACCAAGAGATGAGTCATGTCATGTGCTGACTTCAGCTGTGTGTGTGTGAGAATCTGGAGAGCTCATTAGTTGTGACTCATGGTATGTGTAATTAGTGATTGGAAGCCAGCAACATAGAGCGAGTCGCAGCAGGGTGGAGCCTCACCTGTCTGAGTGTCCCACAGGAGGAGGAGGAGGAGAAGGAGAAGAAGAGTCCCACAGGATGAAGGACTCAAGTGCGTCCAAACCCCTTAGGAAGGAGCAGTGCTTGAGGCAGACTAGGCTGCTGTAGCCCACATCTGGGAGCCCAGGGCTGGGGAAGCTGAGGCTCCGTCTGTCTGTCCAGATTTAGTGTAGGGTCCGTCTGTCTGAAGATCTGCTACTGATGCTGAGTTGCCTTTATTCTACTGGTCCTGGGCTGAATGAGTGATCAGGACAGTGGGGTTTGTCTTGGGTCAGCACTGATGGTGGTGAGGCTGGTCCTGGGACAGTGGGGTTTGTCTTGGGTCAGCACTGATGGTGGTAAGGCTGGTCCTGGTCGTCTGCATGGTGCTTTTAGCCATTTTAGTGTGTGACCTACCACCTAGTGACTCAGTCTAGACACACTCTTCATGTGTCATCAGTGTGTGTTCACCCTGCCACACACACGCACACACACACACACACCACCCATGTGACATGGATCACAAACTAGTCCTACCTGTTGAGCCACATGAAAACAAAAATAAAATCTTCCCATGCAGGCAAGTTAGTGGCCCACTCACACACACACACACTGAAAGCATCAGAATGCTTTACAAGCACAGACTGGTCAAATGCAAGAAAAGGAGAGAGGGTGTGTAAAACCGGAGTGATGTCATCAGTGGCCAAGCCAATGGCCAGTCCAAGGGAGGCATGATGTCAGCCACAGGGGCCTCCACCGATAGATCTGATTGGACAAAAAAAGGTCTTCACCTTAACTACAGAATCAGCAAAGGGGTACAGAGGCAAGAAATACAAGAGATGTGATTGGCTCTCCACCCGGCATTCTATCTGATGACTCAGAGTTTCACATCTTGGTAATTAGCACTTGGAGATGTACTATAATGTGACCGAGATGCAGAAATATCACTTATGGAGGGGTTGGATCATTACTACCTTGAGACAATTAAAATGCAGGAATACATTCACATTTCATAACATCAAAATACATTTCAGCTCTGTTTAGAGGTGAGGCCTTTGTTTAGCCAAGTTGACCAAAAGGCTCCCAGCTGGTGGTGGGGACTAAACCATTTCTGAGGGGGAGACGATGTCTGTATGTTCATGTCTGCTACAGAACAGCAGTTACAAGCTTAAGGACATTTCAGCCAATAATTCATAATACATTATTGCTATACACACACACACACACACACACACACACCATGTGGTGGTGTTGTGTGTTGTCCCACTAGTAGTGTGGGGTCAGAGTGGGTCTGTAGAGATGCAGCTCTTGCCAGTGAACAATCTCTGTTTATTAGACAGAAGTTGCACTTGGCAAATAAGAGCTTAGATCTCCAGTTGTGAGTTTGTAGCCTGATTGGCTGGGATGGGAATGTAAGCCGGAGTCTCTCATCCACTGTAGATCTGCAGAAGGCCTGGTCTGTCTCACCCCCTGTAGGCCTGGTCTGTCTCACCCCCTGTAGGCCTGGTCTGTCTCACCCCCTGTAGCTGGACAGGAGGCCTGGTCTGTCTCACCCCCTGTAGGCCTTGGCTGTCTCACCCCCTGTAGGCCTTGGCTGTCTCAACCCCTGTAGGCCTGGTCTGTCTCACCCCCTGTAGCTGGGCAGGAGGACTGGTCTGTCTCACCCCCTGAAGGCCTGGTCTGTCTCACACCTTGTAGCTGGGCAGGAGGACTGGTCTGTCTCACCCCCTGTAGGCCTGGGCTGTCTCACCCCTGTAGCTGGGCAGGAGGACTGGGCTGTCTCACCCCCTGTAGGCCTGGTCTGTCTCACCCCCGTAGCTGGGCAGGAGGACGTGCTGATGAGGCCAGACTATCAGATCTGCTGACTCAGCTGGCGTGATGTCAGGGTTGTGACACGCAGAGGGTGATGCTCAGTTGAGCAAGTGGCAGGCGCGCCAGTAGACACCGCAGGACTTCAGCCGCTGCTGATTCAAGTGTGTGTGTGTGTGTGTGTGTGTGTGTGTTAATCAGTGTGTGTGTTTGTTTCCTTCCCCAGGGTCACACACAGGTGAACTTTGTGTCCACTCTACTCCAGGTCACCATGTCCGACCAGCTGGACCTCCCCGTCAGACAAGCAGGTGCAGATATGCTCACACACACACTCTCTCACACACACACACATGCTTTCTCACACATGCTCTCACACGCTCTCACACGCTCTCACACACATCATATGCACACACACACACACACACACACAAATGTTTGTAAACCATCCAACAGCCTCAGCAGGAGTAGGGCTGTAAAATGATAAACGTGATTAATTGTCATAAGAGCTGAATGATTGTTTAAGAAACTTGAATAGCATGTTTGCATAAAGGCTTCATTCAATTTACCAGCAAAGTACATTTTTTTTAAGTTTCTGCTGGTATTACTTGTGTTTCATGGCTTACTGCTAAGCTCTGGGTCTTGATCTAATTCCCAACTTGATCTTTCTTTCTGTTTTTGGGAAATCTTCTAATGAAACTTTCAGCTGTGAACTGTAACAGTGTTCATTGGAGGGCTGGGTGATACGGCAAAATAAAAAAAAAATGATCACAGAATATTTTCCTATTTTGACTGATATCAGTTATCAAACACGATATACATTTCCTCTCTGTGATGCGCCCAGTTTAACGGCACCCTGACTGAAGCCTGCAGCTGAGATGCGTTTGTAGTTTGGTGCATTTTACTTCCATTGACCTGAAACGCAGAAAAATATAAAGACATGTGATTTACTTTATTGAGTCAAATATATGAAAAATGGCAGCTGTAACTTTCTGTCCCCTGCGCACATCATTTCTAATGGAAATCGGTCATCTGTCTTTTTACAATGAGCCCGTTTACATGGACCTCAAAAAAACTGTTTATGATCGCGTTTGAAGTGATCTGATTACTCAAGTGCCCATGTAAACAGAATATACTTGTATTCATTGTCGGTGTTTTGCCGCTGTAAATCAAGGGAGTCAACTAGCATGCTAGATAGCAAGAGTGGCTCCCTTGGTTTACAGCAACTGTGCTAAGCTAAAGCCAAAAAACGCTGCTCCCAAAGCAGGACAACGCCTGGACGGATTTTAACCAGATTTTTTTCACTGTTTTAAGTCTGGGAGTGACCGAGGCTGACTTAATTTCATGTTTGGGTGGAATATTCCTTTAAAAATGCACTCAATATATGCATAGGTTCACACACACACCCATACACACACACACACACAACAAAACCCTCACACTCATACACACACACATAAAATGAAATCCACCCTGTCACACAGGTAGCTGAGGAACAAGTGTGTTAGTATGAACGCCGTGGGAGCCTGCCTGTGTGTGTGTGTGTGTGTGTGTGTGTTTGCATGGGGGGGTTGACATCTGTGTCTGATTGGGTCTGTCTGGGGCTAGAGCAGAAGAACACAAGTGTGTTAGTAAGCACGCAGAGGGAGCCTGCCTGTGTGTGTGTGTGTGTGTGTGTGTGTGTGTTTGTTTGTTGATGCGGGGGGGCTGATTGGGTCTGTCTGGGGGCCGGAGCAGAAGAATAATGGGGTTTCCCACCCAGAGTGGAAGGAGCACTAGCTACCATGCATCCCCACTGACACACAGGATTTGTGGTGCTGAGCAGGGCAGCCACGGTAACCAGGCTGAACAGAGCACAAACAGACTCTAGCCTGCAGCAGTCTACTGTAATGAAACACACACACACACATACACACTGAAACAAACATTTACCATCTCCCTGCCTGACCACTCTGGGCAGTCAGAAACTAGTCCAGCTGAACGCATGCATTTACGTGCCTTTCACTTGGCAGAGACGGTGATCCACAGTGACTGAGAGTCCAGTGCAGTTCACTTACTGGTTCTATAAACAGTAAATGCACACAAGTGGAGGGGATTGCAAACCCAGGACCCTGTCTAGTAATATTAACTTAAGAATATTTATTATTATACAGTATTATCTTTATTCGTGTATTAGCTGTTTGATTCTCTATGCTACATTAGTCTATGTGTTATGTTAAGTATTAACATTAGTGGGAGTGGGGTTGGTAGTGGATATCGCCACAGCTGTGGTTAGGCTGCAGGCCAGAGCCTGAAGGCTGAGGAGAACTGGTATAGAGTGATACACTACTGCTTTAAATCAGACCAAACAACCCACCTTACCAAGAGGCAAAGTTAGTGATTCCTTTACCAATGTGGATCTTTGGCTGCATATTTGGCAGATCAAAGGGAGTAATTCATTAGCACATTATGGAACTTTATCTGCATGGTCTTTGAACAACAAATTCACAACTTCTGTGGCTGTTGCAATTTATTTATCCATGCTGTGAAGCCTTCTCTCTCTCTCTCTCTCACTCTCTCTCTCTCTCTCTCTGCCCGGAGGACCATTTTGTATGTTAGAGGTGCTCCACCACACTGAAGGACCTTGTTGGAGTCTTGTGGAGATTAATTATGAAATGAAATACTTTCCATGCGGCCAAGAACAAAGACACAGAAATGCTGCTCTCCAATGGGATTTACCACAATGGCTCCATGCCAGTAAGAACTCATGTAAATTGAAAATGTAATTTTCCAGGCCTGGAAAAGTCATGGACTTTTGAAAATTCACTGAAATTTTTGGTAAAACTAAAGTTTTAGTTTCTCTTTAACACAACTACAGTGTTTTGTTACGTTATCATGAGGCTATTATGATCATTTTTGAACGTATGCAGCAGCCACTGCAGCATGAATGCAGGGCCGTAGCAACAGGACAGGCAAACCAGGCAATTGCCGGGGGCCCCGAGCTGAAGGGGGCCCCTGAGGACGACTAATTAGGTATCAATCTATAGCAGCGACAACTGTGTGAGCGCCCCCTTAAATTGTATT
>JAUCNH010000077.1:10774414-10790515 GCA_032353275.1 Sardinella hualiensis | reverse complement strand
ACAATGTTGATGATGTGTGTGTGACCAGGAGCAACAAGGGTAAGGAAAACCCTTGTATGCTGTATGTTTGGAGGGATTGGAGGGGTAATGGCAAAGATTCTTAAGTATACCTCTAAACTTCTATACTCTGTGGTCTTGAGTCAGAGTGTGGACGAGACAGAGTGTGTTAAGAGTGTGTAAATACACACAGTAGACTTGATCATAAAGCTCAGGGTGCCTTGTGCCCTGTATTTACTAAGATTAGCTTCTTGAACCTGCTGACTGTTTTCTTTAAACACAATCAGCTTTAACACCCTGACAATCATCTGCACCAGAACAGAGCGTGTGTCACCATTCAGATAGCGCTTTGTTGGCCAGGTGATTACTCCACTTATACACATTGTTATGACTGGTCAAGTAAGAACAGGACATATTGTTTACATTAAAGTCTGTAAACAGAAGAATTCCTGAGCAGTGTCATTTTGCAGAGTGTGTTTGGAATGTCTGCGACATTTCAGAACACCCCGGGCCAATCCATAGCACACAACGTTTAGGTCCGCACAGAGACATAAGGACACATAAGGTGAAGTCATACGAAAGGATGTTAAAAGATCGTGTGCTGACAACTGTCTCCAGAAAGCCCTATCTGGTGTACAAGTGCGGCTCCTGCTCTCTGTTTTTAACATAACGCAACAGCAGAAGGAGCCCAAACGAGAGCTTGTGGGATGGGTTTATGACTGAAGGATTATTTTTATGAGCAACACTTACACAATCCCAGTTGGATTGAGTAATCATAACTAAAGACATATCAAAATAAATTTCCACTTCCCTCTTTCAGATGCTCGCTGTAAATGCAAGTCATGCTAGATTGCACCTCAGCTGAGTGCGATTAAGTGGTCTGTTTGGACAAAAACATACAGGAGATGTTCCTTTTTTCTTAATGTTCAATGTCGATTGATCAAGGCTTCATTTCCTCCTTCATACATCCGAGGCTGCCGTACAGACTGCAAGGAACGCACGGTGGCAGAACCCTCGAGATGTACCAACAAGGGCAGGAGCACTAAGGAACACACCAATATTATGATTTTTTTGGCATCGTTTCTGTAATGCAGAACCTCCCTGGCACTAGCTGTTTGCCTCTGGCACACTCAAACTTAAAGTCATTTCATCTTTGCTCAAAGCAAAACAACCTGTCTATCTCTCCTGTCAAGAACATTGTGTGCTTTTTTTCCCAGAATTGTTATCCTCAAGACTTGTGAGAGGGCAATGGCTGTGCGCCGCCACGTAGCGTAACAGTAACATTATGTCGGTTGTGGGTTAAGTTGTGGATTTTGACACAACAGGTGTCCTCACTGTTGCACCTTTATAGGTTGTATTCAGTTAGCGTTGCGACATGCCAATCTTGTGATCTCTCAGCATTGTGTCAACGCCTCTTACAGTCATAGCGAAGTCATGTCAGGGGCGATAGCGCGCGGACTCTGTTTGCACCCACCTGCTGTTTCTCCTTGTCATCGTTCTTCACAGCACTCAGTAGGCTCCTGGTGAAGCTTTTCAGCTCAAAGTACCTCTGTTTTTGGTTCTCTAGCTCATTCTCCAGGTACTGCACCTCTTCGTGCTAGGAGACACAACATTAGGTTAATTACAGTATAATAAACAGTCTTCAAATTCATCTGCAAAAGAACGGATCACTGTGAAATTCTAAAGCCTTATGACTATCAGCTGCGTACTGCGTGGTGTATTTACCATAATAAATACTTCTGTGTGAAATGTGTTTTGTCAAGGCATTTGTAAACAACCACTGAAGTCCCTAACAGAGAGGCAGACAGCTCTACGTGACAGCTTTTCCTCTATAATATAATGATGGTGATCATTTCGGGACACTTTAAGGGACCACAACCCATGGCACAGAGTGTTTGCTGAAATGACATCTGAGGCAGCGATGCGCCCAAAGCCTCACTTGGAGGAGAATGATGATGAGCATTTCTTGACTGGCTGCTGACGCTCGCCTGGTGCAAGCCAAAGATGCGCCACCTCAAAAATGTTGGCTTGGCAGAGTTAGCAAAAATCTCCAAAACGCAACTTCAATGAGATGCAGGGAAAAAAAAACACACTTCCACATTAGCCAGCTAAATGGACAGAGGTCCAGCAAAATTGGAACTGTGGAGTAATCCTCCCACTCCTCCACCTGCTCGCCCGGGCCGACCCACCCTCCCTCCTCCAATCCCTCGTCACCTCGGAATTTGTATGCAAAGCCACCGGGGCTTGG
Source organism: Sardinella hualiensis (assembly GCA_032353275.1). Lineage (NCBI taxonomy): Eukaryota > Metazoa > Chordata > Actinopteri > Clupeiformes > Clupeidae > Sardinella > Sardinella hualiensis. The sequence continues at coordinate 10,788,270 of JAUCNH010000077.1, read as the reverse complement.
CTCTCTGGGAGCGTCGGCGACGCAGCACAGGGGGAATTTTCAGCGCTGGCCCAGTGAAGCAGAAACATTTTCATTTGGAGGGAAACGGATTAGGTGTGAGTGGCAGTCGCCGGCTGGAGGTGTGACCAGCCAAGCGTCACATGGGCTAGGTGCTGCACGAACAGCAGTTGGCCATAACGTCGAGAGAGGGAAATGGGAACTGGAAGTGGCTCCTTTTTAAAAAAAAAAAAAAAAAAAATCAGTTGAGGTTAGTTTTTTTTCTCTCACATATCAGTAGTATTTAGTCTGCTGAGTGTTCTGTGAGGAAGATGAGGTAAGGGATTGCTTAGGCAGAGGACTTCAAGGCGCACTATCTCACAAAGTTCATTTTGTCTAGGGTCAGCAAAGTAGAGAGGAAATGCTTTTGTTCAGGACAGAGGTCATAACAAGAACACCTAAAGCACTTCATCCTCCACAATGCCCCCCCGCCTCACTCTCTCTCTCTCTATTTTACTTTCTCTCTCTCTCTCTCTCTCTCTCTCTCTGTTCTGTAGTCCAGTCTTACCTTGAACTCCAGTAGACTATGCATCTGTTCCATGTCTGAGGTCATTATGTCACCATCGTCGTCATCCTCATCATCGTCAATTATTTCAATCTTCTGCTCCGGAAGGAAGGACACAGCGATTAGGGGCTGACTCACAAGCGTTAAAATAAAAATAAACTAATCAATCACTTTTAGAGATTCTCAGCTATACAGAGAGATAAAGACAAATAACTGTATCCCAAAGGAATTTGATTTATTTTAGTCATCCAGTACCTTATTCCCATATTTGGAAGCTAACAGCATACACCAATGATACTGTGCATGTATATTTAGCCTGAGGGAGACGTGTCAAAATAAATAATAGTCATCAAACACAATAATGTGTCTTGCTATGGAAAAAAGAGGTTGTGCAATAAAAGTGAAGAGGTACAAATATAACTGGAGCGGAAATATCCATAGTTTTAGTTCGTCTGAAATCAGGGTTGCATATCCCTGCTGAGAGCCACATGCTAACCCACACCCCCAGGCCTGCGGGCGCCCGGGGAATCCTGAAAAGACCAGCTTCCTCCTGACACAGGGGAAGTGAGGGGAGAGGTCCTACCACATTCTCTGCTTGGCCACCGAGGCTCATGTCCTCCTGACCAACATCACTCTCCCTCTGGTAGGCATCGCTTGCACCATCTAACAGACACAAAAACAGAAATGTTGGGGAAAAAAAAGAGTTATCGAGGTGGCAAACAAAAGTTTCCAAATTCATAATTTCTCTTTGACATACACACACAAACAATGAACACATATGAAACCATGTGACATTTGAGTGGTGATGAAGCACTGACATAATCTAGTAAGCCTTGCGTGTGCAACATGTAGAAGTAACACAAGTTATACGGTAGGAGTGACACTTTGCTAAACCAGTAAATCAGATACATTTCAGTTTGCCCTGAGTTTTATCCAGTGCCCTCTATAGCTTTCCCACCAATTGCGGCTATTAACTGACAGATTAATCCCACCCCTGTTAGATGCCGTGAGGCAGCTGATTGGATGCTGACCTTCTGATAGACAGACGGACACCTCATCGTTGTGCTCGCTGCCTTCGCCCGCCTCGGGGGTTTTGGGCTCCGGGCCCTCAGGGGTGAGTGGAGAGGGGGGGGTCTGTGCTGGACTGTTTGGGGAACGTGGGGGGGCCCCCTTTGGGTGGCGGGATCTCGATGCCCATGAGACGGTACTTCCTGCGACGATTGCCTATCCAGGTCTAAGGGTGAGGAACATCAAGAGAAAGAACAAACGAGCAGACACAACACAAAGAGTTTGATGGTGACATCGTCTTTCACATCTTCTACTATAATTGCTGCATGTCTTTCTGTGTGCAAGACGTCTAGGGCAATCTAACATGCCATCTGGTCTTGCATCATGGATCTGCACGATGCAAAAGTCAAGTCTAGAACATATTGCTTTAAGCCAGTAAGGCTGCTAGTCCACTCTCTAAAATTCATCACTGTTCTTCGTGTCTGTCGCACCTTGATGATCTCACTGTCCACGCTGAGTTCCGTGGAGGCGGCCGAGATCTTCTCTCGACACACAGACCCCAGGCTGGTCATGCCGTTGTCCCAGTATCGCTTCAGAGAGTGCAGGTCCTTATCGCTGAACTGAGTCCTGTCCTGCAGCTGCAGACAGATCACACATAGGGACAGGGAATCAGGCTTTACTAACCCACAGCTTTTGGCTCAGTGCCCTGCCAAAAGAAACCTACAGATTCAACATGGTTCTTCAGGCATGGTGGAGCAGCAGTAGCGTAAAAACGGGCCAGCCCTGGTTTGACTCCCTAAGCCCTTTGAGTGAGAGCCTCTGCTACATATCAGTCACTCTCCTTGACTTTGCACAGAGCCATTTACTGCGAATGGAAAAAAAAAAAAAAAAAACACAAAAAAGGGAACTCCAGGTAAAGCTTACAAAAGCTTCACTGGTTGTGAGAGATACAAGCCCCTGTTCTTAAGGAAAGCATGCAACATCCAAGCCTTTGGAACAAAGAAAGGCAAAGTCCAAAAGCCAAAGTCAAAGAGCAAGAGAGCAACCAAAGATACACTTTCACGAGTCCAAAAAAAAGCACATTTCTGTGCTTGAGTTCCAAAGATACATTTGATAGCTAGTCCTAACATGTGTACAGTCAGGTAACTTGAGCTATGAGCCTCATCAAAAATGCCAGTTCCTGTTTTTTTTTTCCCACCACATGCAGAGAAGTGTTAACAAACATGCCTCAAAATGCTTACACTGTCGATCAGGGGTTCTCAAACCTTATTGGAAGGGGGGCACCTCAAGGAGCAGAAAACTATTTCAAGGACTCCTCATAATCGTAAAACACAAATGTAACCACAGAAGCATATATACCCATGTGTTCTGTTAGATGCAATATGCTAGTTTGTTGCAAACCTTTTCATGGAGCCCTGCGGGTTCTCCAGTCTGAGAGGCGATGCAGTAGATTAGGGAGTCCCTTACTGTACTCCTTCGACTGCAGACACGAGGGAATGGAGCACTAATTGCCTCCTTCTGGAACTCTCTAATACTGAGACTTGAAACAAGGCCTCCTTGGACCCTGGGGACTTTATTTGAAGTGCCGATTGTTTTCGTAAAATTCGTTACTGTTTCATTAGTGGTTTTAAATTTGATCAAAGAATGATCAATTCTTCAGAAAATCTGAGTTTAACCTCCCAACTCTGTGGTTTGCACTTGCGAAGCTAATGTGTAGTCTCTCTCTAAGATGACTTGGTTGTACTTGCAGCAGAGGTGCAGCTGACACTTTGATTTCAAACTGACGTAAGATAGTCTCCCACAGAGGAAGAGAAGAAATAAAACAGGTGTGGATTCAACTTACTGTTCTCTTTCGGGAATTACTGATAAGCCACGGTGCCGCTACATTGCCTGGAATTTGCTGCAACAGGGAGAAAATGAAAAGAAAATCAATCGTGTGTTAACCATATTTGGTCACAGCTAAGAACATAGCCATCAACGCTCACAGCAAACACTCCACAGCTCTTGTTCCAGTTCAAGTGTTTGGACAGAAAGAAGGAGCGATAAAGGGCTCATGCAGGCAACCGCACATTCACCACAAACCACCATGTACAAGTATGACTGGGCGGTGATATTACAGCAAAGGCTAGTTACTGTATGTCCATTGTTTGCATTCATGCATATGGCACCACCAGACCCAATGATTTGACAGGACCACGGCCACCTCCGTGGGGTCACTGGGCAGAAAGGACTCCCTGGACTGACCATACCAAATCACAGGAAATCACAAGATCCACAGGAGATATGAGGTATGAACAGCTACCAGTAGCTACAGGACCGATAAAATCCTGATAAAAATCCTGAGGCTGAACTTTTTTCCATGCCTGGTGCCTTCCATGTAGTCCCCAGATGAGATGGTCAGGTAGAGGGGGAGGGGGGGGCCACTTTGGTCCTTTCTGTCGTCTGCCTTTGGGCTTGCATTTCAGTATGATGCTGTGTAGACAAGGCCCATCATCATACTGAAATGCAAGAAATCTAGAAAAATAATTCATAAAATAATGACCTCAAATGAATTCTGTACTCTGGTAGGCTGCGCTTGAAATAAGGCATGGCGCCTGAATGCTATCAGCCCTGTAGCTATGATGATCAATCTGCATCTGAAAAACAGCTACAGACTGCTGAGTTTTATAGCTGATGCATTACCTCAGCTAAACAAGTTCATCCTGTTCGACTGTTGTGGTCTGCATTTTAAAAATACCATGGATGTTGCTCTATGACAAGTGCAATGAAGTTGTGTTGAAGTGGTGCAATTAAAAGGAATGGAAATGAAAGCACCATCTTCACACCATGTCTGAAACATTTTTAGTCATCCAGGATGTCATTAACAATCTTCCAGTGTATTTTGTCATGAACATGACTAAAAATGTGGCTAATCTCAAGCACTAACCAAGGTTTTAAAATGACAAAGTGTATCTGTTAGAAATGCAGGCAAAATTTATGTAGACCTTTCTGTGGACATTTCAAAAAAATTAAATTGTTTTGTTTTAATCAGGCAGATAATCTGTGCGGTACAACAGATTCTAGAAAGAGGCTATTCCCAAACTGTCGGCTTTCTTTCTCACCTTGAGGTTGGCCATCCCTAGAGGGGAGCCCTGTGAGAGCAGTCGGAGGGGGAAGCCCCCCCAGGCCCCTGAGCCCGCCAGGTACGAGCTCTGCGTCTGGCACCCCTTCTCTCCAAACAGGTCTGAGCCGGGGGTGTTGAGGGCCACGGACACCTGGGTCCTGCTACTGACGCTGGGGGACCCCCTGCCCCCTCCTCGCCCGTCCATCCAGGATGAGGTCCCAGCAACCCCACCACCTCCCCCGACACTCCCCCCCTCGCTGGCAGAGCTGCTGCTGCTGTTTCGCTCCCGTCCGATCTGCATCTGGGCGCCCATGCTGGCTAGTTCCTCCTCCCGCGAGTACTCGTCGTCCGCGTCGGCCGTCTCCATGGCGATGGAGAAGGTCTCTGGGGGGTCGGGAGGTCGCGGGGGTCTCCGAGCAGGCCTGGCCTCCTGGGACGGCCCGGCACTGCCGCTGGCCCTGCCGCCCCCGCCTCCTCCGCCTCCGCCCGACACCACCCCCATGGCCAGCCTCTGCTGCGCCTCGGCCAGCCCGGCCAGTGTGAACACCTGCTGGATGCGGACGCTGGCATCGGCCGAGCTGCGCGGAGGCGTAAGGTGCGCGGGTGGCGCTGGGGCGGAGGGGAGCGAGTGGATTTGGGAGGACTGGGAGGCGCCCAGGGCCCAGGGCTGTGGCTGGGACGTCCCGTACTGCTTGGCCCAGGAGCGGGGGATGCCGGCGGCCACGGCCGCCACCGCCGGGTCTCGGGGCAGGAAGGACTTCCTGGCCTGGCTGTACAGGAGCGAGCTGGAGGGCGAGGGCTGCTGCTGCTGCGGCTGCATCTGCGGGGACTTGCCGTGGGGCAGAGCGACAGAGACACGCGAGTGAAGGGCGGCAGGGTCCGTGCGCACGGGGAGCATGCGGGCCTGCGAGGAGTGCGTGTCCGTTTCGAGGGGGTGCGAGGAGGACGAGGAGGAGGTGGTGGAGGAGGAAGCGAGTGTTTTGGAAGCGGCGGCGGAACGCCCGAGAGAGGAAGAGCCGTCGACACGGGACGACGCCAAGCCCGAGGCTCGCCCGATGGAGTAGATACCAGTGACGATGACATCGTTGTTATTGTTGTTGTTGTTGCTACTGCTGCTGCTACCGCCGCCGCCACTGCCTCCGCCGCTGCTGTGAGGAGAGCAGGAGGAGGGTGACGAGGAAGACGAGGGACATGAAGTGGGAGGAAGAAGGTGAGCCACCGAGGGGCCGCGCTGGACGCCCCCCCGGGCCGCCGCCGCCAGCTCGGCGCTCAGCACCGCGCCCACCCCAAGTGGACCCGCCCCTCCGACGCCGCCTGCCAGCGCGTGATTGGCCAGACTGTGCGGCAGGTCACTGTGTCGCTGGCCGTTCTGGTCTACCTTTGATGCCAACTTTCGCCGTTTGTTCCCGACCCATGTCTACAGAGGACGAAGCGAGAGAGTGAGGAAGAGTGGAATGGGAAGTGTGAGATGGGAAGAGAGAGAGAGAGAGAGAGAGAGAGAGAGAGACCAGGGTCAGTGGTGGTTCATGAGGTCAGGAAAAGGACAAGCTCACGTAGCACTGCAGTCATTACAGACAAGGGCCTGACAGATGCCTTTTAACATGCAGCATGCAGAGAAGATTTGTATTGCATCATCACTAATGCTACTGAAGTGGGCCATGTTTGAAACATGAGCCCATCACGCCATGACAGCCTGCCAAGAGTTCAAGAGGTCTGTCACTGTGACAGATGCCGCGGCCAAACTTCACATAGTTGACTTCAACTAGACACTACTCAGACTCTCACTGAGATTTTCACTCCAGTTTCGTACGGATGACAGCATATGGCAGAGCGACCCAGTTAGCACAGCAAGCCATTTTCATTTTCAATAAGGATCACAAAGACATTCACAGAACAAAAAAAAAGTCTAAAAGTGAATTAAATATTTGAAAAGAAAGAAACTACATCAAAGAACTCTCAACTTCCACTAGATGAACTGTCAAGATCAAGGCGAGATGAATTTGATGGTAAAAACTAGTCTCAACAAACTAAGAGACATTTCCACAGAATAAAAACAACAGGATCCTTGAAAACAAACAAGGCGAATGGCAAAGCGTCCACATTGATTCAAAGGTCCTCACCCTGACGACACTAAAGTCCAGCTTCGTCTCCTGAGCGCACTGCAAGATCAGCTGGAAGCAGCTTTTGCTCTGATTGGTCATCCCGTTGTCATAGTAGCGCTCCAGGATCCGCTGCTGCTCTGGGGTGAACACAGAGCGTAGGTTCATCTGGAAAAGAAGACGGGAAAAAAGTTTTTAAAAGCAACTTACTGTTTTACCTTTTGATCACCATAGAGAGGGAAACTGGAAAAATATATATACTGTACAACAAAAATATGAGATTTACATACAATTATTATTATTTTTTTGATAGCCATGCATGCTGTATTGACTTAATGATTACTCACAGTCTGAATGCTCCGTTTTTCCTGCCATGCTTCCATAGTTGGCGGTTGAGGTGCGACCAAGACAGTAGAAAACAGGCCCCAGAAGCAGCCTCAGTCGGGGGGGAGAGAGCTTCCTAACAGCACAACTAAGCCTTCATTCGCAGCACAAGGTCAACTCAGCTGGCTGCAACGGCAGCAACTTCAGACAAGCATCATGTAAGTGTTGGAGACAACCAGGCACTCTCATTGGAGTTGGTTTTGTTTTTCTCCCGTTCTTTTCTTTTCTTTTCCTTTCTTTTCTTTTTTTTTTTTTTGGTCAGTGCACTTTATTTAGTGAGTTGGAGAATGCTGTGTAAGGTTCTAGCATCCTGAGGAATAGGGGGGTGTCAGGCTGTGCGCTGGCCTTTTCTGACACATGCCTATTCAATGGACCCTGAAAAACAAGACACAACCATTACAGACGACTAAAGAGAATTCTCTCTATTTCCAGTAAATGTGAAATGAAATAATTGCACAGACCCATATTTAATTATTTAAATCCAGTGTATCATATTCGCATTTCACTGTATCTAAAATGCCCCTGGATAAACAGCCAAATAAGCTGGTGAATTAATAGAAAAATGAAGCAAAATGCATTGGCAGTCAAAATATTTTTGTTTGATTTAGTCGAAATTGTGATTATCAAATATCCCATTACTGACAACTTGCAAGCTGTCAAAATGAATCCACATTAAAATGAATCAATTTGCAGCCTAGGCTACAATTATACAGAGTTTCCATAAAACTCGACCCGAAAATAGTCCGTCTGTCTCGCTGTCAGATATCTTCACAATCCATTAGCAGCGCCACACTTCGTCTAAATGTTGCATTGTATCTCTATAACTTCGTCTGTAGCTATCCGAATTCCAAGTGTGAGCGCAAGAGTTACTTATTATCAAAGACACCGTGTTTGTTTCTAATATTCCTATAATAACATCGCAGTCAATGGCTAACTAGCTCACTTGGGGAAAATGAGGCTGTGTCGCTTTAACTATACATTGCCAGACTGCATTATGCTCAGCCCAATGGACGGTCACGGCGCAAATAAACGCTGACATCTTATAATGCCAGTTATTTTGATTTGGTTAAAGACTCAGGCATGGAAAGGGTTAGTCTCTCTTCCATCCTCCCCTTCAGATAATCCTCAGTGCGCATGGCTAGTGAATGAAATGATTGCATTACAAAGCGAATTATCGGAGAATACGTTATGTGTCTGGTTCACCATATAGATATCTTCTCCTCGGTACAGACAACTAGCGCGAGGAAAGCAATGCTGTAACTTTCTTTATCAACGCCAGTGAGAATGTTACCAAACTACAGCTTTCATCACAACAATACGTCGGGGGCAGGCAAAGAGGAGCCGATAAAATGCGGCTTTCAGCAGAATGCTAGCCAGGCCCAGGAGGCCATGCGCCTAGCCAAATCGAGCTGGCTAAACTTTTCTTTTCATCTCGTATGCTTTTCCCACCCTAGGCTGCCCAGTGTGTGTGACTCGAGCGATTCGCACAGAGCCCTGTTGTCTTGCCGTCGAAAGCGTGCTAAACTGAGAAGAAAATGAAATGTGATAGATACCTTTTGTTGACAAATCAACGGCCGCTCGAATTCAGCAGATTTCTTCATGAGTCCCCTAGCCAGACAATGAAATCAAAACGTCCGATCATCAATTCTAATCATGATCGTGACGTAGAAGCAGACAGGAGCCAATGGCTGCACGAGATCAGGGCTGTGACATTTGCAACCGCTTGAAAACTGAGCACTGTTGTCCCGCCCATCATTGACTTTGTGGGGTAGAGACAGAAAGCAAGCGGAGGGAGGTCATAGCTGAACACCGTACAGTAGGCTACAGTGGCGCTACGACGGATAGCAGGGGGGGGAGATACATTGTTCTGATGTGACACGCCTAATTATCAAATTGCTGAAAGTTTTGCAATCATGTTAGACATTATGCAAAGCCTATTTTTTCACCAGTCTACGAAGACACTGTCATGGCCTAGGCTGAATGATTTTCAGTTGTTGCAAAGGGTAAAGGAAGCAACTTAGAATGAAAGACGGCACGTTTCTGCGTGGAGTTGTTTGAATCTCTTGAACTTGTCATTTGCAACGCAAACATTCAGGAGCATTAATAGATTATAAGCGTATTATAAGCGGCACTGGCACGCACGCGCGCGCGCCACACACACACACACACACACACACAGACACAGACACACACACACACACACACAGACACACACATACACACAAAGACGCACTTCCAAATTGACATAATATTGGCTGCTTTATCCACGTGGGCCTAGGCATAGGCCTACTGTATCTAAATTCACTTGCATAATTATCTGTTAGGCTATGTTTTTATTGTCTGTGAAGTCTGTGGTGGGTGATGTTTTAAATTACTTATTTTAAACCTTTTCTCAAATCTGAAATCAGACAGTCTGATTTCAGAATAGGAAAAGGGTTTAAAATAATGTCTGCCATCGTTCACTGCACGTTGTAATCCATTTATTTCACTGGTGTAGGGTAATGACGGCAATTAACCTAAAACACATTCACAAAAGATTGCCCACTTTTAGAAAACCATTTCCGGAGCGGCGCGCTGTGTGCTTTAATATACAGGATGGGAAGACGCTGTGAATTCGTGAATGTATCAATTCCTCAGAAAAAAATAAGAATGTTTAATTGGTGTTGTCGTGTCAGTCAATATCCACTTAGGGGCGCTGTATGTACTCTTATAGACTCCCGATTGACTTGGCGTTGCACTACCCTTCTTGTTTTTAGACAAAACGTCACTTACTTGTAAAGTTTTAGGGAGCTGTTTAAAACAGGCTTGGCCTACCTAATAAAATCTAAAACGTTTCAAACAGAGAAGTATTATCTATTATGCAAAAAAATGTTTATTGAGCCAAGTGTAGACTAGATATGAAGACAGATATGCTGAGGATGCATGGATGCCTGAATGGATTTAACCGTATTATGTATGTACCGGTATGGATGTAAATGGACAGATGCCTTTCCATTTGTTGTGTCTGAACAGACAGACCAACAGCAAATGCTAAATAACCTGTTAAGACTGATTCTTCATATTGTCATAAACACAGGAAAGGGCAGCGTTTCTGTTTAATAGTGGTTATGCCTTTGGCTTTGGGATAGTGGTCCAAGTTTGCTATTGCACCAATTTCCCGGTTTCCTGTTACAGTGCCCCGTCGTGATGCTGCAGCAGCACGCTGGAGAGAGGAAGGGAGGGGTTGCTACACTTGTTCGCGCGCAGACCTCACTTCTCTACAGTAGTCCAATACAGCGCGAGGTGGGAGTGAGCAACGGAGACACCAACAGAGCTGCGCGAGCTTGAGAGAGAGAGAGAGAGAGAGAGAGAGAGAGAGAGAGACCTTGTGTGCGTGAGTGGATTGCACCACCGCATCCTTGCCCCTCAACTCAACACCATGCTCAGAAGGATGACTGGAGAGTTATTTGTTTTATGAGTTGAGACTTAATAGCCTAGTTCTAGATGGATCTCCAATGCAACTAAAATATCCGGTCACGACGTCCAGCGAAACCGTCTCTTCTGCTCTGGCACTAATTCAGAAGACGTTGTGACATAGACTATGGCCTTGGTTATGGAACCTATCAGTAAATGGACAGCCAAGCAAGTCCTGGACTGGATGAAAGGTAAGATCTGCTGCATGCTTAGCCGGGCAGCTTTGGCGTGTTGTGCTGTGCATGAAACAATTTATTGCAATACTGTGTCCGGTGATGGTGTGGTCGTGTTTCTTGCATGGTCCGGAGTCACATGCTGTTCATTCTCAGGATAGTCTAATAAAACTGGTTAAAGGTAGGCTAATAGCGCAATATTTGGAGACACCACGGATGCATAATAGAGCGGTGCTGTGCTCTATAAGCGCATTAATTCACATGATTTCCTCCGCCAAAAGCCTCCAGCAAGCCTGGGTGTCTGCGTGATTCCGTGCCTGTTTAGTCTAAAACATCCAGCAGCTACAGCTGCGTAGGGCTCGTCATTTTCAAACTAATACTCCAAAATGCACGTCTGGCAGTGTTCTTGTGACTGGCCAAGATGACTGTCCTGTCACAGTTTTGCCGGGGAGATTATGTTATCAATGTGGTTAGCTGTGTGCTCCCGGTTCTTTCCCCCCTCCTCTCCTCTCCTCTCCTCCCCTCTCCCCTCACCTCACCACCGCCCCCATCCGCAATCGTTTTAAGCGAGGACTAGCACCATGGACAGCTCAGATTTGCCTTATATGGAAACCGCCTGATCCCTTCCCTCTCTGCTAACGTTAGTTTGTTTCAGGCGGGAATATTGACGAGAAATGAGCAAGAATGGCCCACCGTGGCGCGAAGTAACCGAAGTCATCGTGGGCTGTGAACGTGCGAATCACCCGAGAGACGAGAGAGTTAATGAGGCCTCTTCATTCACATTATAGCTACGCGTCTGTGTGGTAGCCTTCTCGACCCAGCGCGCGCTGCATGCCATACTTGGGGTCTGGTTTGATGTCACCCCATAGCAAACACCTAATTATTAACCCAAGAGAGTGTTGCCACTGCCATGGTGTGACATGTGTGCAGATGTCGTCTTCATATCTGACTATAAGAGCCTAATGTCCATGGTTTAATGATTTTAGTAAATGCTCGGCATATTGGATTTTATGAGAGTTTTACATATGGAGCGAGGAGTTAAAAGTGCTTTTCTGGCACACATCGAAACACACTGAATGAAAACAGTTCATCATGTGAAAGAAAAAAATGATTTCTTGTTCTTTCTGAATTGAGAAGGCCATGTTTTGTTAAACTGCCTGAGTTGCAGTGTTTGGCAGCTGTTTGAGTAGCCATGAAGTTGAATCATCAGTTGAAATGTTTGCATCATCTAATGATCTTGCTGTTTGGACTGTTTAGAGAAAAAAAAAAGATATTTAATACATTCTGAACTTGAACAAAAAAAAATCATCTCTGGACATCCACTGTGCAACCATAGTGTATACACACACACACACACACACACACACACACACACACACACATTCCTGAAAGGTTTCTTGCATTAATAAGTGTCACTGATGCAGGAGTTATTTTGAAGCCTCACGCCTCTCATGTCCCTGCCCAACTTCTTCATGCGGCAGCCCAGTGAGTCATCTCCAATTTGCACTGGTGCCACTCCGATATTCAGACCTTGTTTCACAAAGTAGAAACACACACACACACATACATACACACACACAGAAACACACACGCGCTGTATCATACACACATGTACACACACACTGTATCACACATGCACACACACTCCAGTGTGTATTTGGTATAATGAACGGTGTGATAGAGAGTCTTAAGTGTTATGCCATCGTGGTAAGAGGGAAGGACATGACAGGGACTGGTCGTGGCTTTGGTTGTCTTCAGTGGCGCGACTTGACTGCTTCACCAAATATACATATAGCCTATGGTCTGTGTACTGCTTTTCCATACTGAGAGAGTGAGGAGGTGGCATAACAGCTGTACTGTAGCAACTGATGACAGATGACAAAACCTGTCTCTTCTCTCTCTTTATCTTACTGATTAACATGTGTACCACACACACACACACACACACACACACACACACACTCCTGCCAGAGACATTCTTCAAATCCAGCAGTTATGCACATCTAACAAGCATAGAGTTCTTCCGTTTTTCTCAAGCTTTCTGATGGACTGTGGACTGTTAGTATCCCAGCATGAAAAATGGGTTGCCAGTTTTGGTATTTTGAGATTTTCATTGTCAGCCAGTGGTAATGCGTTAAAAGCACAGACATAAGACCTTAAACCACCGTCTTAGTGGCTGAGATGGGTGCCGAATGGTTTATGAGCCTCGGGATGGTGCTGGCAGGAGTCTGACTGAGAAGAGATGAAGGGAGAGAGAAGGAGTGAGAGAGAGAAAGAGGGACTGGGAGAGAGGGAGAGAGAGAGAGAGGTGAAGGGAGAGAGAAAGAGAGAGAGAGACAGACAGAGGTAGCAAGACGGAAATGGTGTGAAAGAGAGCGGCAGATGGGTAAAGAAGGAGTGTGGCAGAGGGACAGTGTGTGTGTGTGTGTGTGTATGAGAGAGAGGAAGAGAGAGAGATGGATGGAGAGAGAGAGAGATTGAGAGAGTGAGGGATGGAGAGAGGGAGAGATTGGTATAATTACTTGAGCAGGATTAGGTATATTCAGTCATGTATGCAGCAGGCTAGTTGTGCCATAAGTTCTGGCCTCTATGTTCACGTCATTGTCACTGACATTATGAATATGTATGGACTTATCATGCCAATAAAGCTTAGTGAGGGAGAGAGAGAGAAAGAGAGGGAGAGAGAGAGAAAGGGAGAGAGGGGAAAGTGGACTGGGTATCTCCACACAGCTGGCCTGTTCTTATGTGAGCTGGTCTGTTCTTTCCTCCGAGTCCCCCACTCTGACGGTCATGCTGGGAGGCTTTGATGAGAGCTCTGTCGCTCTTCAGCAGACAGCGGACAAACAGACAGACACAGACAGACAGAGGCAGACAGACAGACAGACAGACAGACAGAGACGGACAGAGAGGCCGACAGGCAGAGAGAGGGAAAGAGAGGAGTCATTAAGAGACAGTTCCCCACATCCTCCAGTCAGCATCTCAGCTACTCTGTAGACTTTGATAATCAATGGGGAATCATCTCTGCGTATGTGTGTGTGTGTGTGTGTGTGTGTGTGTGTGTGTGTGTGTGTGTGTGTGTGTGTGTGTGTGTGTGT
>JAUCNH010000077.1:10373788-10384894 GCA_032353275.1 Sardinella hualiensis | reverse complement strand
GTATGTTTGTGTGTGTGTGTGCACAAACATGAATGTCTGTGTGCTGGCTCGTCTTTCTTTCTCTCTCTCTATTTTTTCTTCGGTTATATACATATATGTGTGTGTGTGTGTGTGTGTGTGTGTCTGTCAGTGTGAGGTCTAAATTCTTGAGTAGGCCTATGTGCTTTCACTTTTTTCCCCCCGTGATTTTTATGCCTAGACACCCCCCCCAAATAAAATGCTTTCCCAACCCTTGTAGCCAGCAACACCTGCGGAGCAGTAGATAGAGGAAAAATGTTGTCCCCCCACCCCCACCCATAGCGCCACCTCCACCTCCAGCCTGTCCTCTCCACCTCCAGCCAGGTTTCAAAGGCTCTCCCAGTGTATGATTGATGAGCAGCTGCCGCTTCTGGATCATTGCCACCTCAAGGGCATGATTGTGCATGTCTTGGTCATAATACCATCAATATGTGGGGCTGACTCCAGGGGAAAGGCATGAGGCCGTTTGCAAAGCGTGCTACACACACCCACTGATTCGCTCTCTCTCGCTCTCTCTCCTAGACACACACACACACACACACACACACACACACACACACAGACCAAACACACACACACACACACACACCACATACAGGGGGATGTGAAGCCTGGAGAATTCCTCCACCCAGGACTTTGACTTTGTCCCATTACCAACCACCCCAGCCCCCCAACACACACACACACACACACACACTAACTTGCAGAATTCTTGGGGTAAAAGTTTTAATTTGCGCCATGGTTTTTGGAAAACGATGGGAATTTCCTTTCCAATGTCAGCGGGCAGAGGGCCAGTCCAAAAGCCTCGTCCTCGTAAGCTCGACTACGCCGCTCCCTCTCCCTCTTGGACAGCTCGTCCAAGCTTTGACAGCCTCCTTTTGTGCCTCAATCGCAACGCACGGCCGAAGAATTTAGTCTTCCGTAACCCGATTATTTAGAACGAATGAATCTGGCTCGACCTCATCAATTAATTACATTCGGCATGGGTATGTGAAAAACGATATCAACCACCATGGTCCTGCTATCGATTCTATTGTGAAATATGGAAGCTTCTTTTTGTGGATCAATATGGAAGCCATTAAGACAGAGAGAGAGAGGCTGTGGCGCTCTTGCAACAGCACAATGGGTATCGATAACCACAGCACTCGCCCTGGCCTTGGGTTAGCCCACACTGCAATCTACTGCTAATAGCAGGCGTCGTGCTAACCGCTGTTGGGGCTAACACTTCTCCCATTAAAACACACGCATCAGTTCAAGCTCAATCTTAATTCAATTCAGTCATTTGACTTGCATTAATTGAGCCATTGGAAGCATCAGAGGTCTGAAGAATGCGCTCAGTAACTGTAACCCCCTCAGCATGGCCCACCTAATTCTGCCTTGCATCAGCACTTCTGCCGCTCCACTATTGACTGTTTTGTTTTCAGGAATAAACATGAAAAAGACCCCACGGCAGGATGAGAGAGGGAAGATTTTAATAAAACCCACAAAATGCTGTGTGCAATGAGGGCTTGCGAGCTGCAGGAAGAGAGAGAGAGAGAGAGATGAAGGAGGAGGAGGAGAGAGAGAGAGAGAGAAAGAGAGAAAGAGAGAGAGAGATAGAAAGGTAGAGAGAGAGAAAAAAGGGAAGAGAGGAAGAGGAAGAGAGCAAGAAAAGAAGCAGATGAGTCTACCTGCCTGGAGGCTGTTCACGCAGCGGCACGTTGTTTCCACGGATACATTCCGAGCGCCGTGGCACCGCGGGCTCCCTATCTGTCCTCATTCATGCACAGTGTGCCTCATGAGTTGGATTAAAGGCCCGCTATCCCATCCACGCTAAGACAGTTATTTTTATGTGGCCTGGGACCTACGCTGGAGGCCAGGAGAGAGCCCCGACCATCTTTCATTCCAAAAGCTACGCATTCTGAGCTCAGAATGAATAATTTAGCCACACAACATGCAAACAGCCATGCAGAATGAGATCAGATTTGGTTAAAGAGCTCTTTTAAAAGGGCAAAGATTTGTTTCCCCATTACCAAGAAAAGGCCTCTGACTGTGTGTGTGTGTGTGTGTGTCAGAGAGAAGCACATCTCCAAGATGGCCGATACAGCATCTCAGTAAGCCCAGTGGTAATCAGCAATGTCATGACTTCCCCTTCGCTACCACGAAACTCGGAGTCATAATTTACTCCCATAAAAACCCTGACTAATATTTTTCCCATTGCACTGTTACCAAAGACAACACAAGTTAAAAAAATGCATTTGATATTTGAAAGCTATCAGAATCTGGCCCTAAGGGTCTAGGTAGACGCCACTGCAATTCAGTAAACTTAGGAAATTAAACTCAAATTTAATTAAAGTTTTTTTTTCTTAAAGGAGGGCCACACAGAGAAGGGTTTAATTGAAATAAATTCTATTTTATTGAACTGAAGTAAACGAAGCAAACCTCTATACTCAGGTTAATGCTGTAGCTCTCGACATACTGTTGGTGTGGCGACGAGCTCTTCTAGCCTTTCTGATGGGAAAATTACCCAAGGCTGTGTTTCTCATTTGATGTTACTGAAGAAAAAAAAAAAAACGAAGAAACTTTAGGAAGAAAAAAAAAAAAAACACACACACACAAAGACAAACCTAAAACGAGCTGGTTCAACAGGGCAAATACACAGCCGTTTCGAGCCGAGACAGAGGCGGACAAGGTTAGCTGAAATTATGGTCGACCCGTAGAGCAAATCTCCCATTTACACACGCTCCATGTGAGGATGTGAAATCATATAATGCATGGGCATGAACCTGGCGGCTTGGACTAATGTATTCCAACAGACACATCTGTGAGAGTGTGTGTGCATGTGTGTGTGTCTGTGTGTGTGTGTGAGAGAGAGACTCCAGGGGAAGGTCTCAGAACAAGCTCTGTTCTCACCCAGAGAGAAAGAGTGGGAGGGAAGAGGTAAAGATGGAGAGAATGCAGGAGAGGAAGGGGGGGAGAGTAGAAAGACAAAGAGAAAAAAAAAAGAAGTGAAACGATGGAGACATGAGGGAAGGAGGAGAGAGGGGAGACCAAAGGGAAATAGAATAATATCAAGAAAGAATGGGAGGAGGAGGAGGAGGGGGAGAGAGAGAGAGAGAGAGAGAGAGAAAAAGAGGAGATAGAGAGATAGCATGGGAGGGGGGCTGTACTGGGGAGAGTTAGCCTTGGCTGAGGCCGCGGGCGATTTGGCAGAGGCTCGGGCTCTGGCTCTGGCCCGCCGCTGCAGCGCTGGGCGTAATGATGGAGCTGCTCTTTGTCACAAGGAGCCTGCCATGCTCCGAGCCGACAGCTGCGCATCTGAGCCGTGAACATGTGTACGGCACGCAGACGCTCCAGCCGCAGCTGGGGCCTCCAGCTTCTTCTTCTTCTCTCTCTCTTTTGCTCTCTCACTCTCACTCTTTCCATCCTCCCAACAACATGCAGCTACCTGGGAAATGATTACATAGTCCAGAGGCGATAGGGTCATTTCTCTTCCACAGGGTTCGCTCACATCACTGGCACGACTGGCTCCATACCAGCAACACGCCCCGGTGGGTTCAAACTGGTTGTTTGAGCGCCTTGGAAGGTGGAGCCACAGGTGAACGCTTACAGCTTTTGGACACATCCACAGAGGTACATGTTGAGGTGAGGGCCAGCCTGAAATATGTTCCATGAATTTGATGTTTGGCTTCAATCATGAACAGTTGCATATTTTGGCATCCTGGCTGCTACTGATTATGTGAAATTAAAAGGGAAATTCCTGGAAATTTTTATAATTGGAGATAAAGTGAATTACCTGCTAAATAGTTTTGGCACTCCGGTCTCCTTCCGTGAGGTACACGGTCCTGGAACATTTTATTCCTTCGGGGAAATGGAACTCAATCCAACAGACAGCCATGTAGTGTATTTTACACAGGGAATGTTCATATCGAACATGCTTTCCGGGACACATGAATTGTGTTATTTCCCCCAGGGCAGCTGCCTTGAGGCCCCTCGTGAAAACTGTAAAGAACCGCACGGGCTCCAGCTTTTCAATAACAAGCAACTCAATCTCTATGTGCATCTGCTGCGTGTAGAAATTCTATACATCACAGATGTGGATGTAAACATGGTGATACTGTAGCATGCGGCAGTCCATGGGAGAAAAAAAAAGATATATATTTTTATTTAAGAATATAAGCAAATATTTAGGTCCAAATATTTTGGAGGGAACATCATTCAAAATTGACTCCAGATGCTTGTAGTGGAGTCCAAAAAGTGCACTTCAGTGAGTGTTAAAAGGCAAGTCGTGTATCGGACAAGAGGAGAGGAGAAAACACACATGTAGCCTTTACATCAGACACAGTGCTGCTGTGTACCCGACAGGAGCTGGAGCTGGAATAAGCAGGATACTGAATCCCGTGGAAGAGCGAGTCCCATTCCAGCTTTATGGGGTTTTGGGGGGCATGGCATCAAGCAGAGAAGGGGGGTAAAGTAGCTGCTCTTGACCTCCTGCTTGTAGTGTCAGGAGTCAGGAGAAGGGGGTCATGTGTGCTTAATAGTCAACAGTATGCAGTGGGCCTATAAAAGGGCCTGATGTGAGAGACCACTACATGCTGTGGTACTGAAACTATGCACTGAAACTACGTGACCACACAGACCACACTCTCATGCCATTGCTCTGTGCAAACCAAAATAAAACCCACCGTATTTGGGCCATTTTTGTCATCATCATCGTCATCCTCCTCCTCCTCCTCCGCTAGCCAGGCCTACCTCTCAACTGTGGATTATGAGGCATTCCTGGCTGTACTTCAGACACTAATGGTTGGCATTTATTAAAAAAAAATAAACAAACAAATCAAAAAAAGGCAAGAGGGGGTGGTGGTGTTGGATGTAATAATCATAAACAATATTAACAAATGTGTGAGGGCAAACAGAGGAGGCTAAGCTTTCGGGCGCTAAGCTCTTTTGGTGGCACCGGCGGCAACAGCAGCTTCCCCCTGCGGCTCTGAGCTGATGGCCGCTTAGCTTAGCTTAGCGCCTGGTGTGATTGACATCTGGCCGATTACGCTCGGGTCCCACCAGGACACGCCAGCCATCGTTAGCCACCGCCACCGCTGCATGTCGCCGCGTGGCTTCAACAACACAAGCGATTAGCTGGCAGGCAGGTGAGTGAAAGATGGGCCACCGAGATAACACACCGCTGCTGCGAAGACCCCGGTGACCTGGCGCTTACCCATAAGCCATCTGGGCTAAGGATGGTAGGAGGATGTGAGAATGGCGGAAGGTATTGGGGGTGGGGCAAAGGCAGAGCAAAGAGATGGCTGCCTGTGTGAACACCTCTGTGATTTATCCCCTGGCATAAAGGCATTCACTCTCCAATCACCCCCACAGACCAAAGCCAGGCGCCTTTCAAAAAAGTTTGGCTCTCTGAATGGCCGCCACTGAAAGGAAGATTAAATTAAATCTGTGAATGCTGAAAGCTTAGGCCGCATGATATAATGTGATCTGAGGCCCAGGTTACTCTGTTAGGAGAATGAAATTATTCACGGCGTGGTGATAATAAAATCTCTAAGTGCTGAATATAAAGACAGAATTAATGGATATTGCTGTTGTCATTCACAGTGTTGATTTAGTCCCAGTGTTTGGGGCCCTAGTGCATCTCTGGGGGACTGCCAAAGCTGTGTGATACAGAGAAATGAGATGTAAAGAGAAATAATTTTTTTATAGATGTGATATTAATTTATTGTCATAAAAAGTGAAAATGACTCAATTGATTTTGGACTGCAGTGTTGTGGAGGAACAAGAGTGTGATCTTTTACAAAAAAAAAAAAAAAAAAAAACCTTGCCATTTTCTGCATGCCAAGTCATTGTGCATCAACCTCTCAAAGTGTTTCTGTATTTGTAATTTTTTGAACTACAATGATAAACAAAGCAAAGAAATAAACAAAAATGCAAGAATTTATACAAAATGTAATTTAAAAAGACAATTATTTACACAAACACTCGCCAATACAAAATCTTGACTTTTGTTTCAGAAACAGGGCTCAAGTGAAATTATGCTCTTAAAAACTTTCACTGTCTGTATCCACATATATACATGTGTCATTCTTCTTACAATTTTTTGCCAGATTGTAATTAATTACTAGTAACAAAGATCACAACTGATGAAACGTGTCAATACTTTCAAAAGAAAAGAGAAAAATAAAAAAAGAACCCAAAAGTACAGAAAACACTGTCTTGTATTTGACTTAACATGTTTCCATGGTTCTGTGGGGACCTGTTCTCTTTGACCCATGTGCCCCTGTACTGCAGAAATGTTCTACCGTCAGCTGCGGGTTCTCCCCTGGCGTTTGGAGAGAGGCCACGCGCCGCGTCGCCGGCGCTAAATGAGCGATGAACGAACGAGGGAACTTGCTTTTCACATTCCGCCTCACGAGCGAGCGGGGCCCGAGAGCAGCCGGCTGTCCTTATCTGACTCGGGCTTACACGCTTGGGATAGCTCACGACTACGCTATCGCGTCTGCCCCGTCAGAGCGGCGAACACGGCACTTCACTAATTTACTGTCAGCTCTCCTCCTCCAAAAACAACTAACACAATCTCTCCAAGGGCTCTCCTCCCGAGCCCTGCATGAGAATATGAAATCACAGGGCTTAGGAGCTGAAGTGGCTCGAGAAATTCTGATGAAATGGATAACGTCTTAGTTACCTAGTAACCACATGGTCATATTTAGGGCAAAACATTAAAAACTGGAGGAGAGAGAGAGAGAAAGAAAGAAAGAAAGAAAAAAATGTATTGGCAAAGAAACTTCCAACAACAGGCGTGTGATTTTTATCACAAGCGGTTGAGTGCTGAAGAAATTAAAATGATTAAATCAAAAGAGTTTTTTTTACTCTGTCATAAACAGTTTGCTCACATCACAAGGTCTTTGAATAGGATTGTGGTTCTTGCTAAGCCATGTCTGTCACAGATAAATGTGCTATTTTTTCACAATTAACACTCAAAAGATAAGATGTCAGACTACTGTAATTTAATTTTTTTCCCTCTTCCTCTGACGTCTTTTGTGTCTCGGAGACGTGCCAAACAACATTTTCCTCAACAATTCCTTTCCGCCGCAGTGCTTATACAGAAATCTGAGCAACTGTCAAAAGTGTCACTTCTTTCGTCGGCCAGAAAAAGAGTTCCACTCACAGAGCTACTGGGTACGTCCCCGGGGAACTGCTCTAGGAACTGAATACACATCGGCAGAAAAGGAGAATAGTACTATTATCTATTATAAATACAACACAACTTTTATTAAAAAGTACTCTTTTAGAAAATAATCTTACATTTCACACAAGTATTAAATGTGAGCAAGCTAGGAAGTCTTTTTTTATTCTTCTTCATCATCCTCTGACGGGCTTTTTTGGGGTAGAGTTAAGAGTTTTAGTCCAGGTTTCATATTTTGGTAGGTGTGCGACGTGTCCTTTGACGAATGCTAATTTGCGATGTCATCTGTCATAACCACCCCTCCTGTGCTGAAACTTTAATGAACGGGAGCCATTAGGTCTGCCAGAATCTCCTGCTTTGGCAACCCATCATGATCCCCCCCTCCCCTCTCCCCCTCTCTCTCTCCTCTGGAAGGGCAGGGGGTGGTAGCGATAGCCACGGGGTTCTGGGGAACGAACGGCATTCTCCCACCGCCAGCCGCGCTTGTCTGGGCTCGCATTCAGCAACACCTTGTGAAACGCAAGCCACTGACTAATAAATACCATGGTGTGTGAGGATGTGGTGTGTATGTGGTGTGTGTGTGTGTGTGTGTGTGTGTGTGTGTGTATAGAACCAAACCTGGAAACCTTAAAAAGACCTGTATGGTTTTGTCTACGTGTGAGGGGTGTGTGTGTCTTTGTGAGAGAGAGAGTGTGTGTGTGTGTGTGTGTGTGAGGGTTTGTTGCAACATCCACAAATACAATGAGTAACTCCTTGAACAATAAGCATGAAAAAAAGACATCTGAAAAAAAACAAACACTCAAGAAACAACGAGTGATGATGATGGCGATGACAATGATGATGATGATGGTACAAAAAAAAAAGAAGAGCAAGAAGTGAAATGTCCACAATTAGATATTGGATACTTAGAAAAAATAACCTAATACAACTGTTTGTTGTTTCTTTTTTTTTTTCTTCTTCAAACTAATCCTTTGTGAGGAAAGCGAGTGAGACCTTGAGAAACAGTAAGGCAATCCCATCACAGGCGTGAGGAGGGTACAGATGCCTGCGATCAGTCGGTCGGTCGGTCGGTCGGTCGGTCAGTCATGTTCTGTAGCTGCGCCCTGTGACCTGAGCAAAGGGAGGGGCCGCGTTAGCGTACTGTAGGATGGGGCAGCCTGGCCTGCCAGTCCGTGGCTTCCTTTCATTCAAAGCCAGTCTCTCCACCTCCTCCTCTTCTCCTCTTCTCTCCTCTCTTCCTCTCCATCCTGTTCAGCATGCTGAGTTGAGGCTACTTTGTGTTCCTTGTCGTGTTCTTTTGCACATGTGTGTGTTTTGTTTTACTTGTTTTCTTTTGTTATGTTTTTTTTTTTTTTTTTTTTTTAAAAAAAAGCCTAACCCAGGAAGCGGTTTGCTTTTGTTCCAGAAAGCCTTCCAATGGCATGTAACAGACCTCTGGTGACTCCTGATGGCCTAACGTCATCCTCTGTCCATCGTCCATATCCTCTGACCAAGCCCTGACCCCCACTCACCCCTGACCCCTGACCCAGCCGCCCCAGTCGGGACCAAAGCCGGGGAGGAGGGCACGGGAGGCTACAACGCCACGCTTCATGGGTGGAAAAAGAGAAATAAAAAATAATCAGAGATGAAAAGTCTCTCTCCTTCTCTAATCTCTCTCTCTCTCTCTTTTTCTGTTTTTTGTTTGCTCTGTTCAACCTTACAGTGTCAATGAGGGTCAAGGCTGTTAGAAAAGAAAAAAAAAGAACAACAACAACAAAGGAACTACAGAAGAAAGTGTGGTTCACCAGAGGTCCTTGAGCTAACTTCAAAACTGCACGCCTCATTTTTTTTCCCTCTCTCCTTCTCTCTCCTCTCCTCTTCTTTTCTTGTCTTCTTCTGTTTCCTTGCTGTCCATCATCAAGGCTCCTCCCCTTAGGCAACAAACAGTTCTGCCTTCCCCCATCCGTTCTTCCTTGGCCACACCCCCCCCACACTTCCTCTGTACACACACACACACGCGCACACACACTTCGTCACACCTTGTAGTAGATGTTAGCGGGGCTTTGGGGGGGCATTTCCTGCACGATGTAGACGGGGTGTCCGTAGTCGCCGCTGACCTTCTCGTAGTGCGGGCAGTAGTTGTTCTCTGTCCGTAGCGGGATGATGATGTCCGAGGGCTCGGACCCGGCGCCCCCCACGCCTCCCACGCCGCCGGCGCCCTTGGGGCTGGCCAGCGTGCTGAGCGTGAGCGCGGCCGGACGAGGCTGGGCCGGCTTGCGGCCGCGCTTGCGCACCTTGATCAGGAGCACCACCAGGAAGATGATGAGCACCAGGAAGATGACGCAGCCGGCGCCGATGGCCGAGAAGACGGCGATCTTGGAGCCCAGGAAGCCCTCGGTGGTGCCGCTGCTGCCGCCGCCGCCGCCTCCTCCGACACCACCACTTCCTCCTCCACCACCTCCGCCTCCGCCACTCTTCCCCCCGTCTGAGGAAAGACAGCACAATAGGCATGAGACGACTCCACATCAACATGTGTGCACTGTAAGCTCCCATTAGCATTGCTGCTAACACATGCATTTCCACTACTGAGGTAACCTGGACCTCTTCCTCTCTGACTGTGTTAATCATGACTTTGCTCTCTGCTCTCTCTCTCTGCGGGGGGGGGGGGGGGGGAATCAACATGAAAGATAAGAAAACTTCAGATCTCTTAGGAGAAAGGCAAATATTTGATCCCATTCCATTAGCATTACTGTAATGTCAGCTGATGCATTCTCTGGCACCGAGGACACCTGCACAATGCGCAAGTGTTCATGTTAATCTTCGCCTTTAGAGACACTCTTTCAGCTCTGCATAAAGGTGTGTGTTTTACTAAACGAACCCCGTGACCGAGGAAAGGAAAGACGGCGCAGAGTTAGCCGAGCTAAACGAGTGGAATAGAGCTGAAGACTGATTGGCCCAGTCAGGGCACTGGGTGTTTGGTGATATATGACAAACATTCACTGCTTTTGAGGGAGGAGAAAATTGATCTTTTGGAGAAACACAACCCACAGATATGTTTTGACGTGCAATAAAAGCCTGTCAGATGTAATGTATGGGGGCTAATGTATCTATTTTGCCGGATGCCTGCGGAGATTCCGAGAGGATTCGACGGAGAAAAAAGCGCAATAAGCACTCGCTGTCGATGTCTAATCCAATGTTCAGGTTCTCAAACAGGGTGGAGAAGGAGGGAAAATAAGGCTATATTACAAACCAAAATGTTGAAAAAAGACAAAAACAAAAAAGAGGGCCTTGGAACAAAAAGAATCTGCAGGGAAGGCAGATTTCTTTCTCCCTCTCTCCCTCTCTCTCTCTCTCTCCCTCGTTCCCTTTTTTCCAGTTGCACATCTGATTTTGTTTTATCCTCTCTCCTGGCCCTGGGCCTAGATGGACAGAGCCTTGACAAAAAAATGACTACTCCAGTGACTGAAATGTGAGCGGAGGAGAAAAAATGCTGTTTTTTTTTTTTATACGGCCAGAGAGGAGAGAGGGGATGCCAGAAGCCCCCCCCCCCATCAGCCCCATCACCACTCGCTCTATCCTACTCATCTCCTCCTCCCTCGCTCTCTCCCTCCTCTCACTCCCTCTGTCCATCTCTTCATCCATGTCTTTTCCTCAGCCTTGCCTCCGACACACACACACACAGATGCACTCTCTCTCTCACTCACACACACACACACACACACACACACACACACACACACACAGCAGAGGGAGTTTAATGGCCTCTCATGACTCCATCAGTGATTGTATCTGTTTGGATCTCAGGGTTGTGCTGAAAGAGCCTGCAGTGTGTGAGGGCCTTGGGACTGTCTGTGAATGTATGTATTTATGTGTGTGTGTGTGTGTGTGTGTGTGTGTGTGTGTGTGTGTGTGTGTGTGTGTGTGTGTGTGTGTGTGTGTGT
>JAUCNH010000077.1:9701544-9712807 GCA_032353275.1 Sardinella hualiensis | reverse complement strand
CTGGCCTGTTCTCTCTCAGTAAAGTTACATGTGCGCACATCCAAGTATTAAAGACAGGTGCTGGACCCAAAGAACAACAACTACAAAAATGGCAAAAAAGTCCGCACACTGGAGCTCCAATCAGTTCTTTCTTTTTATTCACCACATGTGACGTTTCGGGCCACTCTGCTGCTCGTCTGAGGAAGGGCAGTGTGTCCCGATTGGAGCTTCATTGTGCGGACTGTTCTCTCTCAGTTCACATGTGATCCAGGGGGGTGAGTATGATACATTTAAGTCTTCCTGAAGAGGTACATGCATTATTGAACACATCTTTCCTCCAAATGCGGCCCTCTGCTCTCTTTCATGTGGCCCGCCATGAAGTCAAAAAATAACATGTAATGTGGTCCACGGTTACATTGTCCTCACCTGTCACACTTGTTGGGTTGCTGGGATTTCTATGCTTCTGGACTTCAAATGAAATGAAAGGAAGGTCGGAATGATCCGTCAGTTCTCAAGCATCCTCTCGGGTTCATCTGGTCCCTCGTTTAGAGCATAGCATTAGCTAAGAGTAAAGTTTCCTAGCTCATCAAACAGACTGCTTCCTAAACCACATAGCAAAAGAGCCATTGTGAAATGAGGCATATTTCACTTTCCCGTTGCATCACAGTCCAGGACGGTGACCTCTGTGACCCCATCACATTTCATATTACAGCATCTGGCCCTTGGCCTCCACAAAGAACGCATGAGTAACACATTTAGTTTAAAATCCCCAAGAACTTTCCTTGTCTGATTTCCTTCCGAGTTCCAGGCAAGGCTCAGATGGGTCTTCTTCTGTAAATGTCCTTTTGGCTTTTTCACAAGTTAAACCTTGGATGTATCCTGGCTTTGCACAACTGCCTCCATCTGAGACTGAGTTAAGTCTACTGTAGATACTTGGTTGTCACCTCCCTACTTCTCCAAGGCTGGAATCAGTGGACGTAGACCAACATGCCTCTGTACGCCATTGGACGGACCAAGAACCAATCAGATCTGGGATTCCAATGATGTTTGCAGAGAGGAGACAGAGGGACGTGTGTGATTAAGTGATGAGCACAATTTTTGGCTGGGTTCCTACATAAACAAAATGAAAAAAGTTGCCATTCTGAGCTGTAGAGCAAATCAAGATGGTCTTCAAATGAAACAAACAACTGCAAGTAAACTCGAACCAGATGAGGATTACAATGGAGCAAAATATGACAGGCAGGATTTAAATATATTTGACATAGTGGAGAAGTGACGCTCTCATCAGCGCCACAGTTTGGTTTCAACGTGAGTGGTTGAAGAATATCAGAGAGGGTAAAAGCGGAGCGAGAGGAACAAACGTCTGTGAAATTCAGTGTTCTATTTTTGCAAGGGGGAGGAGGGCAAAATCCCCCTTTATGCAGACCAATACAAAAAATTGGGTAAAAGTTTATATTGTGACGTGCCAACTTATGCAGACCGGAAATATTCACATTCGCTCCTGTTGTAACGTATTATGTTGCTCTGTCTTGGTCAATATTCCATAATCTTTGCTAGCACTGTAAGTACATGCTAAGATGCTAAGTTTTGTTGGTAATAGGCTAGCCTAGTCCGCAATGCCATGCTGTGAAAGCTCTGGCACAATGTACGCGTAGGCGACAGCTGGATAGCTTTCATTTTCAAATCTGTATTGTTTTTATGAGTAACAAAATCAACCTAAACTAATAGCCAAATTGAGATCTCGAGAAAAAAGGTGGTCTTAATGAATAAATGTAAACTGATACCCCCATGGAGGACCCCCATAGAATTCAGTACAATTAATAGTTCTTATTTTGACCACTAGGTGGCGGCACCAGCAAAGGTATTTTGTTTCATTACAACAGAGAAGCTTCAAGTGCATTGAAATACAGTATAAAAAGCATGACAAATAAAAACATATAAAAAGTGACTTATCATTTTCATGTTATCATTTTCATGTTATTATGTTTTCAGTTTTTGTCAGTACTCAGCTATGATGTTGTTGTTGGTAATATTTTCTCTCTCTATTCTGCGCAAAATCACTTCAAACGATGCTGATGTAACATATTCAGTTAAAATTATGTCAATTACATTCAAGTTTTTATCAAGCAGCATCATGAAACTACAAACCAGTCCACATCAAGTGTGTGTGTGTGTGTGTGTGTGTGTGTGTGTGTGTGTGTGGCCTTACAACCATGCCATACTCCACCCTTCCCATTAGCCCAGTGTGTGTGTGAGGTCCACGTGCTGCCCTGAATGTCCCCATGGTGTTGCTCACAGTAAGTATAGCATGCTGATGTGCTGACAGAGACCCTCTTGCGCCCTCCGCAGGTGTGGCGGCGCTGGTGCGCCTACTGAGCGTGTGCGGCGGCGAGGAGGGCCGCGCAGGCCTGGGCGTGCTGCTGTGCGAGGTGCTGACGGCCGTCTTCCTCAGCCTGTTCGTGCACGGCCTGGCCACCCACTCCAGCGCCCAGCTCTTCCGCGTGCTGGCCCACCCGCTCAACAGCAAGCTGTGGGTGGCCGTGTTCGGGGGAGGGGCGCGCCTGCCCACCTCCGCCAGCGGCACCAGCATCAGCGCACAGCCCCCCACAGGTGAGCGCTTGGCTAGGCCACTACCGCTATGGAGACCTAAGGGCTTGTTTACATGGGTCTAAATATCTAGTTTTGTTTCTGGTTTTTTTTTTTTGTTTGTTTTTTTTTAACAGATATTTGTTTCCGTTTTACTTTTTTAAATTGTGTTTATGTATCCTAAGCATTTTGAAAAAATGTCCACTGTTGAGAGCTAAAACTGTTAACGTGTAAATGAGTGCAGAGCTGTTAGATCAGAAGTGAGTTTGGGGGGGGGGGCAGAATGAAGATGATTGAAGTGGATGAGAAAGCCATCTTGGAAATAAAACAGTAGATGATCCAAATGAGATGCTACATGGGAGACTTGAGGAAAGTTGAAGCTGGTGGTGTTGCTGGTGTTGCTCATGGTGCTGATGGTGCTGATGGTGCTGATGGTGCTCTATTCCGCAGTGGCCGCGGCTCACGAGGAGTCGGACAGGAAGCAGAAGCGTTTCCGTCTGCTGTCGTCCCGCAGCGGCTCCCGAGAGGCTCCGCCCGAGAGCCCCAGCAGCCCCCGCAGCCCGCCCCCCGAGCCCCAGCCCTCCAGCTTCATCGAGCGCTTCGTCCCGCCCGAGCTCAGCATCTGGGACTACTTCATCGCCAAGGTCTCTCCCCCACTCCTCTCCGCCTCTCTGACGCTCCCTCTAGAGCCACACACAGCACAAGCGCATGTCTGCTCGCTTTGAATTGCAGTAATGAGCCGTTTTCTTCAGACGATGATTGTTGTCCAAGCTGATGGCGATGTGTTGTTGTCTCATGTGAGTGAGCTCATGCGTCTGCTGTGTGTTCCCATCCCAGCCCTTCCTGCTGCCGTCTGAGAGCAGGGTGGAGTACGACTCGGAGGAGAGCCTGGGCAGCGAGGACGAGGAGGACGAGGAAGACTACGGCGACGCCTTCGACTCCGGCTCCCCTCTGAGGGAACATTCCAACCACAACTCCTACAGGTGCCCCCATTGCCCCCTTCATTGTGCCCAAGAGCACTCACTCAAACCTCCGTCCACTGCCTGTGCTGACCCCTCCTCTCCTCTCCTCTCCTCTCTTCCCCACAGCTGGTGTCTGATGCGGCTGGCCATGGTGCAGATGGTGCTGGCCAACCTGAGGACCTTCTACCCCATGGCAGGCCACGATCTTATGGGTAAGCAGCCAGGAGAGCAGTGGGCCGCTGCCCCATGAGAGGGGGCCAGCGTGCTGGAGCCACACGCTGAAAGCAACACTCCACCATTTGTGGAAATATGTTCATTTTCCATCTCCCCTCGAGTTAATTAACTGAGCCATACCTTTCTCCTGTTTATCCAGTCCTTCTCTGAGTCTGGCAATACCAATTTTAGCTCCAAATTAGCATGTATCATTGAATAGGATTGGACCGTTAGCATCTCGCCTGGTCTAATCCACTTCAATGATAAATGCTAGCTTGGAGCTTAAATAGGTATCACCAGACTCAGAGAAGGACTGGATAAACAAGAGAAAGGTATGGCTCAATGAATTTACTCATGGGGAGATGGTAAATTAACATATTTCCACAATGGTGGAGTGTTGCTTTAACAGACTGTGATAATCTAGCCAATTGCCAACAACAGCAGTGAACCTTCCTTTTTAAAAGTAATGTGCAACACTCTTGTGTTTAATGGCTCATAGGGTGGGTGTGGGGTTGAAAGTATGTAAGTTGAGCCACCACCTCTCCATGCACACAATTTTCTTGTCACTTTGCCTCTTCACACTGGTGCCTGCAGACATACGGCTAGGCTAGGCTATATGCACAGGGCAAACCATTTGACCACTGGGTTAGAAAGGTTCCATTTATTATTTATCCATTATTAGGCTACAGGTTCCATCTTGTTAACCAATTTGTTAACCCTTCTGTATAGCCTATTTTAAAGCCACATTAACTTATCACCACTGTTGCCTTTTAATTAGACAATTCACTTCACCATTTCCAAGGGGCTATGGTGCCGCCCCTTCATCTCCAAATTAATTAATTAAGTTCCCAGATGTGTTTATGAACTTTCCCAAAGTCAAGGCAAATTGTGCCATACAGTAGGCTACCTAATTCTCCGGATGTGGAAGCTTTGATGACCTGGGAAAACAAAACAAAAAAAACAGCTAGCCTATAGGCTACAAAAGGCAACATGGATATGATTTAATTAGCATATGCCTTATGTTAGCAAAGCGTAGGCTATTAGCCTACTGACTGCAAAATACGGATATGTTTATGTGTATGTTTATTACTGGATATGGCCAAATATATTGCCATTCAGGAGCTCACATAGTAGGGCTATGGAAACTGACACTAGAAAAAACTCAAGTCAAAAGGTGATAGGCCTACACTTCATTAAGACTCTCATGAAATAATCCAGTACTGTCGATGAAGTTGTGCTTTACTCCTAACTCATACCTTTGTTGACTAAATCCTATCCTCCATGAGATAAAAGCTTACATGTAAGTCTATTTGAGAATTCATCCCTGAATATCAGTCTAGCCGAGAGTCCTTGTGGTTTTGCATCCCTTGCTTGGGAATCACAATGGTCTGGTACAGTAAAAATTACATGCACAAGTCACTTTTGTTAACTCTCAATAGTGATAACGTAAAAGGGATAATTCAACATTTACTTTCAGATACAGACTCTTTAACACGCAAGACCTGGTCCCATGTTGTGAAAAGGCTATAATACAAAGGACATGCTATGAATGGTGTCAAGCTGCTGTATAGTCAAACCTATTGTCACCTGCTGCATTGTAAGTGAACAAAATAGAATTCTATAGACTATCTTTTAACTGAGCTGTATTGAGTCAGTCACACTGCATTGTGTAATAGGCTATAGCGTAAAGCTTTTTTAGCAGCAGACTAAGCTCTTATGGGGGATGTTTTCTTTTATGTGAATAAACCATTATTATCATCATTATTATATGGAAGTCACAATTGTTTCATCCTTAAAGGCGATAGAGAGATGGGGCAGGTGCAACTTGAAACTTTCAAGCACTTCAGATTTTTTCCCCCATCTCTGTAATATTACACCAGCATTAAAACCTTTATCCAGTCGTTTAAAGGTGTAAATGCAATGGTTTGGCATATGTAGGCCCATTGTCGGCATAATCACTACATTTTTATGCATGTTTTTTGTTTTATTATTTATTTATTTATTTATTTTTTAAGGAGAGGCACTCTCTCCGCCCCGCTACAGGCGCACAGTATGCTGGGACTCTGCGGGCTCCGAAAGGCACGCCATCTTTAAACCCCAGAAGAAGCCTCTGTTCTGCGCATCTGCGCCGGGGATAAAGATTCACACAGTCTGCGTTGTGTTGTATTTTGTCATAATTATTAGTTATAGTCGGTTAAGGGTAGTAGTTCTCTTCTGTTTTTAGTGAACGACAGTATTACTAACACGGAGAATATCTAGTTTTGTTCACAGCCGTATTGATATCGACAATTTACTGGCGAAAAACAAGGCGTTGTTATTAGCCAGCTAGCTAGCTAGCTGCTAGCCCTCTGTTGTTGCCATTAAGATTCAGGGAGCGTTGTTCAAAAGGCGTATTATCCCCTCTTTGTTGCCATTTGTGCTGCTTACTTCGGACTCGACTGCGTGGCTGCAGTAGGTCCCGACTTCTCCCCCCTCCCCTGCGGCCCAGCCGGAGATGAGTGGAAGATGTCCGTTTCGGGACTGAAGGCCGAGTTGAAGTTTCTGGAGTCCATTTTTGACCCGAATCATGAACGTTTTCGAATCATTGACTGGAAGCCGGATGAGCTGAGCTGCCAGTTCAACGTAACTGGAGAGAAGCTGCTAATCATTCACTGCAACATCACGGTACGGAGAGTGGGGGGAAGTATTTTCTGTAGCCTATTTTGTGCAGGCTAGCAGTTAGCAGTATCAACATACACTAGATGACAAGCTAGCCGTGGCCCACTAACAGCGCCGTAGCGAACTGGGCCTGTGATTCTTGGATCTTGCATTTTCGCTCATCACAAGTCAGGACAGACAGACACGCAGACGGAAAAGACAGTTCATAATTTTACACCAGCATCAGCTCGTTCGCCAGGGCCTTTCACCAATATCTGTTGCAACACTTACTTATATTTATTATATCGACTAGGGCGTGCAGAAGATTGTTGCATTGCGACAACTGGCTCACCAAATTTGTTTTTCTCGAGTTCGTTGTCGGTTCGCTTAGCATAAGTCATTTGTAACTGTTAGCTGTGCTTGCTAGCAAATGCGTTAGCAATAAATGTTTCGCTAGCAGGCAACGCTGCAAAATAGCTAGCTCAAATAACCTGTGACGAACAAGACTGTGTTCGGTTAACCCAAATAATTATGAGTTAAATGCTATCATAGCGAATTTGTTTTCGAAGCCAGATACGTTTTCTGGTAGATATTTCCCTTTAACCAATGTAGTGTCAATGGTAGCTGTTTTTTTTCCTTTCGATATTCAAGCGAATAGGGCAGCGTTAGCAGTAGGCGGCTCTGCATTTCTGGCCTAACGCTAGTTGCTAGCTGAAGACAGGTTTTGCAGCAGCTATCTTATCAGACCAGTAAACGTTAACAAATAAACATCAACTGAAATCACACCATCGTCATGGGTTCTGGCCTTGAAAGAAACATCACAGTGTAGTGTATTCACTTAACTGGTTATTTAGCATGCATAATCGAGTACCAAAGTAAAAAGTGAAAAATATAAAGTTGGCGGTAACGTTAGATTTTAATGATATCCTGTCGTTAGCGTGTTAGCTAACTATCTGTAGCTGTCTTCCCGGTTAAATCGACTGACATTTCCCATCCAACGACGGTAATATACCAGTCTTTCATGGGATTGGCGCAGACTGGCACATGTTGTTGGTATTTGAATGTTAATGTTCTGATATTGTGAAAGTGCATGGGTGTGAAGCTTTTTTTTTTTGTCAATCCTTCGTCTTATTGTCATTAGCAAATAACCCAGGCAACTAACTGGTTACCAAATAACACTGACGTCACACTTAATTACCCTACCTTACTAACCAGTCCATCTTTTATTGACGTGAATTAAGTTCACTTTTGACACAATGCAGGTAGGTAGTTTCATCCAGTAACATCGAAGGGGTGGTGATCTGAACGTTGCAGAAAGCCCGTGATGTTGTCTCTTTGAAGTTTCTTAGGAATAGTGACGGCACCACTGACTTCCTTGCTATCTGCCACAGACATCGCATCTAATCTAAATCTAATGTACATCTAATCAAATATTGGCAACATTTGTAGTTTGTCCATTCCTGCTGTAGGTGACATAGTGTGAAAACATTCAAGAGCTTCACCTAAACGGAGTGGTGTGGGGTTTTCTGTGCCAGATAAGTTATTCAATTCATAGCCTTATCTTATGTGGTCCCTGAGTGCTGTCGGCAGGAAAAAAGCACAAGAAAATTTGATGCAACATGTACTGAGTAGCAAACTGGCACCAAATGTAGACTTAAATGGAGCATAGGAAAATGAAACTGAAAGTGAGTTTCTGTGTCCCATTCAGTGTTAGTTGCCAGTCAACTCTTAGTTCAATGTTGTTGTATCAAATATTGTTGTTTTTACAGCTGATACCACCCTGTGACTTCAAACAACAGGGCTATGGATTGATTTGCACCCATTTCTCCTTTAACCTCAGTTAGCATGTAGTTGTCCACTCTGTCCACTTTATAACTGCTCCAGTTCTCAAAGGAAACATATTAAGTTCACAACAGACACTTTGGCTATTGTATACTTTGCGGTGACCAATGTCTCCCTCTCTGTTCTGTGTTGGTCCCACAGGAGTCGTACCCATCGACACCTCCAATATGGTTTGTGGACTCCGATGACCCCAGCCTGACACAGGTGTTGGAGAGGTTGGACGATGTCCGAAAGGGCAGCACTCTGGTAAGGGTTCTAACCAAGTCAGAGACATGGCACTGGTTCAGCCAAGTCTATAGGACTTTGTAGTGCTGTGCATCATATATGTGCAGGCATATTACAGTTTCATAGTTTTCTGTAGGTTTTTGTTTTCGAAAAAAAAGATTGATGCGAATTAGTTGAAATAATCTGTTTTTTAGACATCCTTGTAAGATAGGGACCTTTCTGCCATTTTGAAGGCATTTATTGTCCTTAATAGATATTTCCCTTAATTTCCTTGTCTCCACTCTCAAAACTGAAGACAAACATATTGAGACAAAATCAAGCAGTCTAGAAACAAGCTGACCAGAACAGCTATCTAACCAGAACGGCAAGGACTTCCTTTGACGTAGATGACTCCCGAGTAAAGAATTACTCAACCAGGTTGCATCTCAGCAGGAAGGCTCAGTGGTTGCTCTGACGCCAATGGACTGCCCTGCTGTTTTCAGGATCATCACAGGCCAGCCTGCTAATTGTGGGGATAAATTATCTGCAAGTGGCTTCTTTTTTCTGTTTTGTTTTATTTATTTATTTATTCAA
Source organism: Sardinella hualiensis (assembly GCA_032353275.1). Taxonomy (NCBI): domain Eukaryota; kingdom Metazoa; phylum Chordata; class Actinopteri; order Clupeiformes; family Clupeidae; genus Sardinella; species Sardinella hualiensis. The sequence continues at coordinate 9,703,790 of JAUCNH010000077.1, read as the reverse complement.
AAATTCTGCCTGGAAAGCCTTTTTGTGTGTGTGTGTGTGTGTGTGAGAGAGTGAGTGAGTGTGAAGGCTATATGTGTGTGTGGCGATGTGCTCAACAGCAAAGCCTAGGTTGAAAGGAGTCATTGGGGAGAGAAAAATCAGCCTGACTTGGGCAAGAGTGCCTGCATTTTGTGTGTGTGTGTGTGTTTCCTGTGTCAAAAACTCGGCTCAGGCTGTCAGTCATCCTAGTATAGCTCAGGGGCTGATGGATGTGAGCTTCACCTTGACTTGTAATGCCGACGGATGAAACCAAAGGGATGCAAGGCTGCTTATAGTGTGTGGGGGGGATGGTCCAGGTGTGTGTGTGTGTGTGTGAGAGAGAGAGAGAAATGTATTGCTCATAATACGTTTTTTTTTTTTTTTTTTCCTACTGACCTTGGTGGAATTTCTTGCCCGCATGGACCTCTTCATAGTCATCTTAATTTGGGACATGGAGTCTGTCTCTGAAGCCAGCTATGCTGAAGGCATTCTCCTTTTTTCCTGAATGTTTGAAGGATGTCTTAGTTTTTATTTTATTTATTTTTGTCCCGACTGACAGTGAAGGAAGGATGAAGAGCTGGTGCATCTGGGGCACGCTGAAGTAAGACAGTTTGGGATTTGTGAGAGAGAGAGAGAGAGAGACAGAGAACAAGAGGGAAAAGCAGAGGGTGTGTGCAAGAGACACCGAGTTCAGTTAGTAAGTTGACTGGGTGGGGTTCAGTCCAGGGCTAGGATTATTGCAGTCAGTCGAAGAACATTCAGGCTTGTTATGTACCAGTTTGTTATTACAGGTAATTTTATGCAACTGGCTTTTACAGTCAACATTAGTTTAGGCCTATTCATTTTTTTTTTTTTTTTTTTTTTTTTTTGGAAATCATGACTCAGCTCTGTCCTTTTTGATTGATGCCTTCAAAGAAGTCTGGTGACTGCAATGTCTCTGTGATTGAGACTTGGAGGGACAAGCTGGATCAGCTGAAGGACTTTACAGAGCTGAGGCAGGGGAAGGAGAGGAGGGAAGGAAAGCAAATAAAGCCGTCTGCCCAGCTGGATGGGATGGGATGGGAGAAAATGAGATGGCACTGTCATGTGAACGTTCACTTGACTTGAGGTCAACGTTTCAGTGCGAAGAGGCGAGAGACGCAGTTTTCACTCCCCTCCTCGCCTTTTGTCTCGGAACATTCTAGCATTCCCTCCTTTTCTTAAACGGCACCAGTAACTCTGTGCCGAAGTCAATAACCGGGGGGGGGAGAAAATGATAGACTGACGCTGAATTGATTGATGTGGCTTTTTTTAATGTTGGTTAACCTCGTGCATAAGAACACATTTGACTCGTCAGTCACAGTTTGCGGTTGGTTTTTGTCTGCACATGAAAGAAGGCTTCCTAGACCTGATATGGGAGGTATTTGGCGTGTCACAAAGGACTTGCCTTGAATTATTAGCGGTTCATGAACCGTCTCATCTTTTCTTTTTCATTTGTTCCTTCAACTTCCTGAGCTCCAAATGGTTTGTAAATGTCTCATAGCTTGATGTTTATGGTAAATATGCCTGTGGCTATACTGTCGGCTCTCCTGCTTCTGTTCAGTTTTGTTAGGCCTAAGCGTTGACGTTTGGCCGCCAACATGAAGCCGACACTCATGCTGTGGAGATCAGAGGTGTCAAGTACAGTCGGGGAGAAATGGACTGTCAATGTGTGAATCAGCCTGTGAAATCTGGCCTTTCATGTCTGTCGTGCTTATGGGTTGGCGTGTGAGTGTTGAAGGGAGAATGAAATAATTTATGATTTTTCTCAGGCCTTCTATTCATAATTTGTTTTCCTCTTTCTACTATTATGTGCAAGGCTCTCTGTTGTATGTAACATGCAGTGAATTTCTCCTCTGTGTGAATTGTGCTATTTAGCCTGTTTGCTACATAAACTTGGCCGTACGTTGCACTATACCGTTTGTTTGTGAGTGCTGTAGTTGAATATACCTAGCAGGTTAGTGTGACCATGTAGAGTACCTGTGTCACAGTTACCATCTGTTTGCTATTGAGAGAGAGAGAGAGGGATAGAGAGAGACACGGCATTGTTAGTTTGGAGGATATTCTCTGCAGAGGTATTCATGGTAGCCCTCTCATTATTGTTAAATAGGCCAGGAAAAGAGGCTCCCTTAGTAGCTGAACACTCTTCTATCTGTTGTGCTTCAGTTTTTTTTTGTCCAGAGAACGGCTGAGAAGTTAAAGATTTCACT
>JAUCNH010000077.1:9187952-9202982 GCA_032353275.1 Sardinella hualiensis | reverse complement strand
CACACACACACACACACACACACACACACACACACACACACACACACACACACACACACACACACACACACAGAGGGAGTCATTAGAGGGAGCCTGAAAATTTATTACCAAACATATTGGTATTTTAGGGTGCAGCTGATTTAAATTTAGTGGAGGGGCCACTCTTTCTTATTCAGGAATCCCAGATTCCAGGGGTGCCTTATTTTTGGTTCGAGGAGTTTAAAGACTGCTGGGGAGGGAAAGAATTAACAAATTATTGCCTGTGACATGTCGACTCCATGCCCAATATATATTTCAGGACACATTTTGCACTGAAGGATTTTTAAAAGTCAGGCAGAAGTATATCAGAACAGTATTTTAATCAACCTTTTAAAATGACTGTGTTGCATTGCACGAGTGAGCAGTAGGCTGCAGTTTAGGCACAGGAGAGGGAGAGCTGGGAGCCCCCTCTGGTTTTGTTGGCGTGGGATCCTCTGTAAGTCATTTGCAGTTAGAATTATGGACATGCATTGATAGTCATATCCAGCGGGCCTGTCATGTATAGTATCACAGTGCAGATAATTCACATTTGCTCGAAAACTCTCCTCGCCGAGAGATAAGGGGGCTGGAAGTTGATAGTTGAGCTTGTCGGATTGAAATTGAAGGAAAACAAGGACAGTGAGGAGCTGGCTACTATCTTGGCAGGCCCATACATTCGCCTGCATTGGGGCCCCTGCAAGGGTGTTCCTGCACTGCAGCCAAAATGACCAGTGATATTAAAGGTGGGGACAAATATCCTATTTCACTGAGTGCTGGTTAAACTGAAAACATTGTAATTCCCACGAAGAGTTTTCCTGGCAAGAGGACTTAGAGTTGTTTAATAGAACACCATTCTTACTGTAATCAAGTGTTTTCGGGTCAAATAATAAATCCAGAAGTCACTTAACGCTTGAAATCCAGCCATTTGAATAGTAGTGTTTAAGTATGTGCCCAAACGACCAATAACGGTAAATAAATGGCCGAGTAGAAGCGTGCTGTACGATGAAATATGGAGCACAATATATACCGCACTGTTGTGTCATTTTGATTTCTGTCTTAGGACACACTGCTGACTAAACATTTATCTATGTTTAATTTTCTGTGTGTGTGCCTCTGCGCCTCCGTGATGTCTCATTCTGAGTAATAGGTCTCCGAAGCATGCTTGTTTTTCTTTTTCAGAGCCCTGGGGAGCAGTAAAGTGTCTGCCGGAGGATTTTCGGCCCCTCGTAGGCCCTTCCCCAGGTGCTCAAAACCCCTCGTAAACTCCAGTCCCCTTCCCTTTTTTTTCCCCCCACAGCTCCTGGGCGTTGGGCACGTCTGCATGCCAGCGTGGTGTTTACCTTGTGGGCCCAAACATGCTTGCATTAGCACTGTGACGAGAGCTGTCACTCCAGTGACAAACCAAAATGGCTGACTGGCATCGCTATCATTTATAAACAATAAATTCGCTGTGTACTTTGAGAAGTGATTGTAATTGATGTGCACTTTCCATGCGTAATAAGTGGGCTAAACATAGCTCGGAGCAAATGGGACGCCCTGCTAAACACGACGGGTATCATTCAGCGGCAATTGGGAATGTAGTTGCGCGCCGACTTGTTTTGTCTGTTGAGGTTAACCGGCGGCATTGTTCCACGAGTGCCGCCGAGAGTGGCAAAATGCGTTTATATGGAGAGAGAGATGTGTGCTCACTCTCATATGTGCTTGCCCTCCTCGCCCGCTGTGTGCGGCAGACGAACCTGCTGTTTGTTTATAGTGAAATTGGGTTTCCCTTTAACTTTTATTCTCCACTTGAAAGCACTTCACTTGCTACTAATTTACCTTAGGGAAAGGAGGGGGTAGGCGGTGGGGGGTAGCATAGTCTCTGAAGAATCTGCTTGTGCTGTCAAAAATCTTTATTGTGGCGACGACCTGTCATCATCAAAGATCTACCCTCTGTGCAGAAATGAAAGCCGTATTTTGGATGGATGGCTTGGAGATCTGTTGTGGTTATGGCAGTAGATTAGTACTTCTGTCTCCAATTGAAAGAAAGCACCATATTCTCAATCATCAAACAAGCGGAGTTTACTGTGTAATTGAGGTGGGCTTGTACCTATGATGTTTTATTTGAATGTACATCAGTAGATCTCAGTTGAAAGAAGATGGCATCCAGCTTGGTGCAGTTTTTATTATTATATATAAAGCCTGTTGTTTACAAGAGTGTCTAGACGTGCCGCAGACCAGTTCTAATGGAGATCTAAAATACTGTGTACTAGAGCAGGTAACCATGAAAATGTAATTGCATGTTTTGATACCAGATGAGGCCAGGAAAAGCAAGTCCCTGTGTAGCCGCATATCATTGTGAAGCTCACCGAAGATAGACGCCCATTTGTTAACATCCTCGTCCATGGAAATACCCCTCGCTCGGACCTCTGTGACGAGCACAAGGAAGTCTAGCTCAAGTTTGCTCGGGATTGCCAGCACCTCACTCGATTACCCTCGAAATAAAAGTCTGCTTCTCAAAAGGGGGCTTCTCACTGCAACACTGTTGTTTGGTGAAGGATGCCACATGCACTCAGAGTGAATAGAGCAGAGGTGGTGGTGGTGGTGGTGTGTGTGTGTGTGTGTGTGTGTGTGTGTGTGGGGGGGGGGGGTTGTGCTCTTGGATGGCCTTTCGCACGCGCACCATTCTTCCGATGCTTTCTCCGCAACTGAAATAGACCTCGGCTAATCCCCCGCACAACTACCTGTGGCGCGGTTCACGGGGTGGCCCACGGCGAGCTTTTGTTTTGCAAGGGACACATGCAGCGGCTAAATTTAAGACAAGGCAACACAATCTATCTACACAGAGGTCACTTGCATACCCTGTGTGTGTTTCTGTATTACTTTGTGTGTGTATATGCGTGTGTGTGTGTGTGTGTGTGAGAGAGAGAGTGCATGCGTCTGTGCGTGTGTGTTTGTGTGTGTCTGCAGTGTTTGCTAAAGAGGCAAGAATAAAGGGCCGTTCACATCTACAACAATAACTATAAATATACGCTACATGCAACTATAACTATAACAATATTTCCGTTCACACTGGCTAACGATAAAATAAGTATATCTGCATGTGACTGAAATAATCTACAATAATCTACATATCTAATTGGCTGAAAACCTTTTATATTTCAAGAAATTGCTCTGAAAGCGATCCCAATGATATCATTGCACATGTTGTTGCCATGGACGTTGTCATTTGAGCAATATTTTTTTCTCGTTATAGTTATAGTTATCGTTGCAGATGTGAACGGCCCCTAACTGATGACCAAAGAGCTGACTCTAATGGAAAATCAAAGAAAGTAAAGGTTGAGGCCGGCTATAGGGCTCGGTCTGGCTTCAACTTCTCTAAAGAAGGTGGACAGGCCTCCATAACAGTTAAATCACACACATGCACACACACACACACACTAATTCATCCATAAGACAGTAAAGCTGCCAGTTTAGCCAATGACATACGGCAGGTTAAAGCCAGTCCAGGACCTTTGGCCAATAGTGCTATATCTTCACTGGTCCCCATATGTCTATGTCTTATACCAGTGCTGACAGTAGAGAAGTTCCTGTGTGTGTGTGTGTGTGTGTGTGTGTGTGTGTGTGTGTGTGCCATTTCTTGAGGCACTACAGTATAAGAAAGTATGCATGCATTTATACTGTCACAGAGAGATACCATAAGCTTACTGTAAGAGTAATATGACCTCTTCCAATAGTGTTTAATTTAAAAGGCTGGAGGAAACAAGAACTGGCACCAACTGTGGTTAATAGGTATCCTCTCCAGTATTCCTGCTGGTCAGAAATAACCAGCCCTTAACTGCCCTCTTCTGTTCTCTAGCGGCTGAATGAAACTTGAGAACAACCCAGGTGTTTGCTATCTCTGACAGCTCTCTCTAGCTTTACCATCCTCCTTTTCTTCCTTCGCTCTTGTTTCTTCGTTTATGCTCTCTCTCTCTCTCTCTCTCTCTTTCGTTCTCCATCTGTTTTACAGTTTGATTTTGTCTTGTTCTTCCTTTCTTTCTCTCATGTTCATTTTTTCGCACGCACACGCACACACACACATACACACACACAGGCCTTCTTCATCTGTAACTGTATCAGCCTCTCTCTTTCTCTTCATTGTCAAACACATCCATGGTACAGAGATGGGTGACATGTGGGATGGCATCTTTTACTTGGCCATCGCACCACAGTGGCCATACTAGAGAGTCTGACTTGTTGACTGTTGTTGTACTGTAAGACTATGTATGGTTGTTTGCCTAGTTAACAACCAGTTGGTTAAAACAGATTATGGGGATCCTGAGTTGGGGCATCCTTGGTAGCCGAGACATCCTTAAAGGCTCTGCACACCAGCATCGGCAACAACGCACTGACACTTTTTGTCGCTTGCTCAAGAACACTGGTCCTGCTGACATTTTTTTGTTACTGTAAACTGGCTGGCATTCAGTGAACAATGGATTTTACTAATCAAGGAAAACGATTCTTATTTCTATATACTGTAAGCCTTACAGTTTAAACTGTCCAGATAATGCAGGGGGTTGTGCTAAGGTCTTATATCATCTTCTGAATCCTTTGAATCCTGAAAAGGCAGGATCTGGCTCCTGGTGTTGACTCCTAATTGTTCCTCTCAGTGTCTGCCTTTGCTAAGAAACCCAAGACCCAGACAGCCGAGCTCGGCGCCTCCGCCACGTTCGAAGCCGAAACAGAGAAGCCCGATGCCAAGGTGCGCTGGCAGAGGGATGGCAAAGACCTCGCCGCCAGCGACAAGTACGAGATCAAGGCAGAGGGCGGCAAGCACTCACTGACCATAAAGGATGTTGCTACGGAGGATGCAGTGGGTTACAGTGTGATAGCGGCGGCGTCAAAGGTCAAATTTGAACTCAAGATTAAAGAGCCGGAAGGTGGGTGGGGGTCAGCGGCAGTTAGTCTCATTGTGACCTCCGGCGGAATGCTTCACAGATATTCTGACAAATCTTGGCACCTTGGCACTGTTCCACTTCACAGGGGTGTGACAACGGTTCCACTTTTGGATTGTTTAACTAATCACTGACCACCGCAGGCTGTTTTGGCCAATCACGTGACTCACTTCTTTTGGCCAATCACATGACTCACTACCTGCTTTAACCAATCACAGCGCACAGAGCACCACGCCACTTTTTTCCTTCTGGTTCTTCTCACCGGTCAGATGCTTTACTCCTTGTGTAATTGTAGAAATATGTCAACAAGTTGTGTTAGGTCTGGAGATAAAATGGCCGCCAGAGTCTCTCTCTCTCTCTCTCTGCCTGAGAATGACTCTGGGGTCCTTGAATGGGAGCCAATCAACTCTCCAGCCCTTGTGACCTTCACCCCAGCCTGGTGAGGGAACATTTCCTGGTGGGGAGCCATGGCTTGTCTATAGAGCTGGCAGCCCCAAGAGAGACAGAGAGAGAGAGAGAGAGAGAGAGAGAGAGAGAGAGAGACGGCTGACAGCAGATAAAGCCTGTCGGCATGGCAATGTGATAAACCAACGTAAACAAGGCCAGGCATTCTCTCGGGGACCATAGCAGGAGATAAAGCATTAGCACAGACACACACACTCACATACACACACACACACACACTTAGGCAGACGGGCAGGCAGGCAGACACTGGCTTGGCCTGGACACTGCTGCTCGATTTTCATTAGGCCAGGTCTCTCGGCTAACCTGCGCCAGGAGAGCCATTATTGGATTTATGGTGAGTGGAGGGGGTTACAAGGATAGCATCCAAACCAGCAGCAAACTCCCCCTGAAATTGAATTAGCACTAGGCACTTGGACCCACTAGGTTGGGGTATTTTTAAACAATGGCGAGTGTAGAGCTCAGATAGCATAGTCTCACTCTGGCACACCACCCTCAGATGAGACCTACTGTATGCTTTTGTTTGATAGTTGTCACCGGTTCACTTTGTTTCACTTATTTCTTTTCTTATTCTAACACTCAAATGACTGTGACATTTACAATGGGTTAGTGCTGTGTTGTTCCAGACCTTCCAGATTTCTGAACAAGCAAAGTTTGGCCCACTGTTTCTCACACATTACATATTAAATGAACTCTTTTTCACCTTTGAATTGGAATATTACAGTACATTCTGAATGGAAATGGAACTGAAACATTCTGAACCCTTTAAGTTGAGAACAACAACTGAATAAATTCCAGTGTTTCTAACCTCTCACCCAAACACACATAATTCCCTCCTATCAGCATCAGGATGAATAAATAGGTCTGTTCGTAGCCTTGGGAAAATCAACCCATTGCCCTGTTGTGTGACGTCACTGAATGTTGTCAGTTGGAAAAAGAATGAGAAAAGTTGATGAGGCACAGATTGAACACTAGCTGACCTGCAGCTAATGCTAACTGATGGGGGCAAAGAGAACTGTCACTTTCACTTAGCATTAGCGCTACTAAGACACTGATTAGCGTTAGCTGGTATTTTGCTATTTGGCCTATGTGTTCTACCCAACTTTATCATTCTTTTTTCAACTGACAGTACTCAGTGACCTCAAACAACAGGAGAATATTCTTATCCCTTGAACTCAGATACAGTTCTACAGTTCTGTGTTCTACAATTCTGAGGTATTGTTCCGTTGTGCAGGGGGGAAGAAGGAGGCTGCCCCTGCCCCTGCTCCAGACCCAGCTCCAGCTCCAGCTGCTGATGCCTCCAGCCCCCCTCCCCCAGCAGAGGCCCCCGCTGATGGGGCACCTCCAGAGGCCCCAGCTGCCCCTGAATCCGCACCTCCAGCAGAGGCTCCAGCAGCTCCAGCAGCTCCTGCCCCAGAGGCCAATGGCCACGCGCCCGACCCCCTCGCTGACCGTGAGTCACAGTCTGTCTGTTTATCACTATGTCTGTCTGTCAAGAGTTTACTCAGTATAAGCAGACAGGACAAAAAATGAAATGAAACAAACATGACTGTGAGTGACCCCTGTCTGTCTATCTGTCCATTTGTCCGATTAGATAGGAGTTTACTCAGTCAAGCATACAAACTTCCATTAGATCAGACACCACATCCTTATTCTGACTTTTTGCTGCATCTCTGTTTGTGTGTTTTTGTCTCTTAACCTGTCTGTCTGTCTGCCTGTCTGCCTGTCTGCCTGCAGGGCGCATGTCTCTGGACCCCGGTGGTGAACGTAAGTTGCCGTTGGAGCTCACACATCGTAGATGAGAGCACAGAAGAAGCTTATATCATTACCTCATATCATATCCATTTGTTCTGTACAGTATGTTTGTCTCTGAATCACCTCCTCTTCTTCGTCTGTGGCTTTCTGTCTGCCTGTGTCTCCTGTTCAGGACGCATGTCTGTGGACACTCGGCAGGACCTGACTGGGCTTTTCACAGAGAAGCCTGTGAGTGGTGAGGTCACAGTAGGTGAGTTACAGCCTAAGTTCTCTGGAAGGTGTCAATGAAAGGTCAGAGGTCACACATGAGGTCATAGGCCTATAGGGCCTAACATGAGAGCAAGACTTTCCAAAATACACTAGAACATGAAAGCAAGACTTTCCAAAATACACCAAAACATGGAAGCAAGACGTTCCATAATTCATGATCACTCACACAACAAAAACACAGTGAAGAATTTGTGAACTAACTCTCCTTTATCTTCATCTTTTTTTCTTCTTCTTCTTCTTCTTCTTCTTCTTCTTCTTCCTCTTCTTCTTCTTCTTCTTCGTCTTCCTGTCTGTGTTCTTCCTCTTCTTCCCTGTCCAGGTGAGAACATCACGTTTGTTGCCAAGGTGAACGCAGCCTCCCTGCTGAAGAAGCCCACAGTGAAATGGTTCAAAGGGAAATGGATGGACCTAGCCAGCAAGTCCGGCAAACACCTGCAGCTGAAGGAAACGTATGACCGCAACACTAAGGTTTGTATTCCTATGTGTGTGTTTGTGTGTGTCTGTGTGTGTGTGTCTGTCTTTGAGTGTGTGTGTGGTGGGGGGCGGGGGGGATTTTGTGGTTGTGTGCTACCCAGAAAGTCCCTGTTAAACAGAGGGTGTAGCAAACGAAGGCACTTCTGCAGTAGTGCTAAAATATATGTGCATTGCACAGTGGCACTGGTACTGATATGGGTCAGAATCACCACAAACATCCCAGTCTTTTTCCAACACAGACATCCCAAGTCTCCCGGAAGTTCCCGGAGTCTGCCGTATTTATATTCTGTCTCACGGATGCCTGCGAGTAATTTAAAATCTCCCAGAAATCGTGCGATGGCGCAAAAATCACTTGTGTGTGGAAACAGTCTGAACAAACTTGTGCAGAAACAGCGTGATCATGAGAGGAGCAAGGGAGAGAGACAGAGAGAGATCACCAGAGAGAGTGTGTGTAATCATCAGTTGGCTGTTTTTGCAGACAAATAGGCTATACAATACAATATACTTTGACAATGATGATGCTACCTGAAATAACTTTCTACAGGTTGGGATTTTTGCCAACATGTTTATTTTTGTTTGGGAACTTTTTATGTGTGGACTCATTGTACAGCAGCAGAAATGAGCAGAAGTAAGATGCCTAAACCTACCCACCTGACCTGACCTTTGACCTTCTATGTGATGTGTTCTGCTCCTCATTCAGGTGTTCACCTTTGAGATGCACGTCATTGGTGCCAAAGCCAACTTCGCTGGAGGCTACCGGTGTGAGGTGTCATCGAGGGACAAGTTTGACAGCTGCAACTTTGACCTGTCTGTGCATGGTGAGGATATACATGCAGTAGATGTCTATGTACAAAACAAGTCAACAAGACAAAACAAGACTCTGTATTATACAGTATGAACTACTGAAGGCTACCACAGTCCAACATACTCTATTTTGCATTGATTGGGGATTGATTGACTGTAGCTTGACAAACCAGACATCAAAATATGTTGCCTGGCTATGCCCGATATACTGAAACCGATAAATCATTTGCTACCGCTAGGGTATAGGTCGATATACTGTCCTATGGGTGAGATTGATTGGGGATTTTTATTCATTGGTGATTGAGCATGCCAGAGATCAAAACGTAGTCATAGCATAGGTTAGCCTTTTGCTTACTAGATTACTTTTCTTGATAACTACCTGCTGAATTGCAGTATATTTGTGATTCGATGACTTATTCTTTCCCTCTCCAGAGGCTCGTGCTGTTGAGGAGTTTGACATCCGAGCAGCTTTCAGACGCACGTGAGTTTACATGTTAATCCTTATGATTGAGTCGGTTGTTGTCCATTTCTTTTCTTCACCACCTGGTACTTCAGAGGATGGATGGCCTCACCCTCACTCCATACAGCCTCAATGCCCTCAGTGTGTGTGTGTGTGTGAGAGAGACAGAGAGAGAGAGAGAGAGAATGTAAATAAGTGTGTGTGAGTGTGTGTATGTGTGTGTGTGAGAGAGAGAGAGAGAGAGAGAGAGAGAGAGAGAGAGAGAGAATGTAAATAAGTGTGTGCGTGCATGTGTGTGAGGCGATCCTTGGAAATTTTGATTTGTTTTTCCAATCCAATGAAATGTGTGTGTGCGTGTGTATATGAATTTAAATAATGTGTGTGGAGGGGGCGATCTTGAGTCTTGGTCAGGTCTTAGTGATCTGAAGGCCTCGGTTTCTCTATGTGCCTCTCTCTCTCTAACCAATGGCTTTGTTCTCTCAGTCTTCCTCAGGTTCCCTCAGGGTTTATAAATAAACTTATAAACACTTATAAACGCTCTATAATTGATTAAAAAAAGATACAATACACAGTCATTGTGTAAGAAGCCGTGTGTGTGTTTCCCATGTGGACTGTAACCCTGTGGAACTTGTGAACCTTTATCAGGAGTGGAGTTGCAGGAGGGAAGAAGAAAGCTGGAGCTGGAAGGTAGAGAGGCAGTTTGCTGCAACGCCAGTCACGGAGCATTTCATACCGTACACCCACATTAGGGGTCTGTGGGGCTTAGCTGCCGTGTCTGTTCACTCCTGCATCCCTCCTTCTCATCCCTCTTTTCTTAGCCTATACTCTCTTCCATTCTTTCTATGCATGTCTTCATACCTTTCTTTTCATGTTTTTATATATTTTCATTCATTTCTTTCATCCATCAATCCATCCACACATCCACCCACTCATCCATCCATTCATTCAACCATCTATCTTTTCATCTGTTTATTCATTTATTCTCCCTTCCCCTGTCCTCTCTCTCTCTCTCTCTCCTTCTTCCTCTCTTTCTTTGGAATCTTTGATTTGTTGTCTTCTCCTCATCCTCTTGTTGAACAGACCCGAGGCCCTCAGACAACATGTGACTATGCTCCTCTTCGCTGCGTTTCTTGTTCAAGGCAGCAGCACTGAGACAGACACGGGCTCTGAGTTTCCTTTTCTGTTTTTTTTTTTAAGTCAGACACATTTAACAAAGACAGTGAACCACTTCGGTCTGACGCACATCCACCCTTTGAAGATATTTCAGGAAAAAAAAAACATAGATTTTTCAGATGTTTGAAGTTGTTTTGACCTTGAAACATCAGAATAAGTTCCTAAGGATGTCCAAGAATATTACAATCAAATCCTGTCTGGCCTGTAATAACTATTTAATTAATTACTTATTACCATTACAAATACACTAGAGTTGTGTGTGAATGCACAGAGCAGCCATGCGGTTTGCTTTGACTGATAAAACTTGGAGAAGCCATGTGGTTTGCTTCTTCTGATCTCCTGAAACTCAAAGCCACTTCTCTGAGAGCTACTGCTGCCTTTGACGGAAACAGTGAAGCCTGCTGCACAAACACGGTCCTGGTGGTGTGTGTGTCAGTCAGATTCTTTAGGCCATTAAAGGGGAAATCTGAGACATTGGAACCTGTTATATTAGAGGTCTTTGTGTTCAGGCGGTGGCAAAAATGAAAATAAAAATTAAAAAAAATTTGAATAGCAAAAGCAAAAGGCATATTTTGTGACACCAAAGTGTCTTTGATGCTACTATGCAACACTGGCTGGCAGGGAGTTTGTGAAGATATTACTATGCCTTCAGTCCTGTCATTGTAAAGAAACTGTTCATGTCAATGTACAGTAGCATATCACTCCTAAAAACATTTTTAATCTGTTAGTTGTAACAGATTTGGTCTTGATATTAGCTTTTCCTAGCCTTCCTAGTAGCAGCTTTGTCGCTGCTAGACCTTTGCCTCTACTTACATGATACTTACATGATAGCTAGCAGTATGATTTAGTTTTTATTTTCATTTATTTATTTGCTACCGACAGAATGCCAAGACCTGCCAACAGGGATAGACTGTAGGTTCCAATGTGAGACCTCACTTTTCACATACTGTAGTAGCGTTTCAAACCTCTGCATCTGTGGCGTCTCCGGGCGGTCTATGGATGTGACTAACCTCTTAGCACACACAGTGCTGTACCTTTAGCTCTTGAAACTCTTCATGATATGAGGGGATGCTGGAGAAGGTGCACTATAACTCAAACACACCTCACCTCAAACCGTGGGCTTGAGGGGGTGGGGGACACATGCATGACACTGCAACTAGCAACTGAAGATCTCATATACTAGTCTCATACAACCCTTACACTTGAAGGACAAGACACACACACACACACACACACACACACACACACAGTCATGCAATGACTTCAGTGATGACTTTTAAACTTAGAACTTTAAAAAGAAGGAAAACATTTCACTTATGTCCTTGGTGTGGATTTCAAAGAGTCTTTGCCACAGTCTAAGAATGTGAGAGGTTGCCTTTGTGCTGGTAGACAGACCATGATGGACGGGTTGACACCAAAGAGTGACCTTCATCCAGAATGGCGATAATGCTGGCCCATAAACATTGTCCGTGTAAATATTTCAAAGCACGGCATTTTAAGTCTCTCACATTCACATCAGCAGAGTTCCATCTGACTTAACTTTAGTTCTGACTGTGCACAGCATGGCCTTATAACTGTACATTCTTACAGTTATTACATTTTTCTTTTTATTATCGTATTATTTTATCACATGCAACTGTATATCTTTTATCTGTTAAATCTCTTAAATAAACAGCACTTTCCAGGAAATATTTTTGGAAAGTATGGCATTATTAGGCAAATACTAGAAAAAAAAACACTTCTTATGCAGATAGGCTGTCGAGTGTGTAGTTGGAACATTGTTTCTTTACTGTAAGCTTGTGTATGAGATATTTATTGGGTGATAATTGCATAGGAAGGCCTCTTGGTAACGTTTTAGAATAATGTGAGTTAATAAGCGGTTGATAATGTGTTATTGACAGGTAATTATACAGTACATTACTAACCGTTAGCTATCCTTTAATAACACTAGTTAACCATTAACAAGGTACTTGTTGGTGTTAACAAGCAGCTTGTAAGCTACTTATAAACATAATGTAAATGCTTAATGAGCCAATTAGTAAATAAAGAGTAAATATGTCCATTTCCTACCGATTTAGCAGCCCTATAATCTAAAGCAAGGACTATGCAGCCTACACTTCACTTATCTTATTAAACTGCGCTAGGCTTGGGTCAGCTCTAAATGCCACCTCTAAAACATAGCAGTCACTGGGAATCAAACCTGGGACCCCAGTGCAGGAATCTTTCGCCTCCAAGTCACCATTACTTCCATTGATCTGGTCACCTCATCAGCCGTTATCCCTTACTTAACGCAATACTCCGGAGTGAAAGCCAAGTGCTGACCGCTACCGCTAACTGATTAGGACATGTCTCTTTTGCTATGATTTCGTTTTCACATGCCCTAATCAGTTAGCGGTAGCGGCTAGTTCTCGAATTCGGTCTACGTTGCCTGCTGATGTAGTTCTGATACCTATCGACAGCACTCAGCAGCCTCAGACAACAGGGCTTCGGTTTGATTCACTCCAGAGAATTCCTTTAACTTTTAATAATGCATTATTAACAGCTTATACACATGCTATTCTAAAGTTTTACCGGCCCTCTCATACAACACCAAAGCTTACAAGATTCTTTCTAGAAACAACATCCTGTTTCAGTAAACTCTGGTTGAACCTTGCAGAATATTATTAATTGAAGTTGTGTTGAGCTAGGCATGATTAATCAATGTTAGAGTGGTTTATGGGGTAAGAGTATGTCAGTGGATTGTATATTGTCCTGGAATTGTATGTGGATGTATGACTGAGCTCATAGTAATCTGCTAAGTGATTGATACCATGTTGAGCACTGTGGTGTGTGTGTGTATGTGTATGTGTATGTGTTTGTGTGTGTGTGTGTGTATGTGAGAGAGAGAAAGAAAGAAAGAGAGAGAGAGAGAGAAATGTGTTGGTCTGTGAGTGTGAAAAGAAAAGTATGTGTGTGTGTGTGTGTGTGCGTGTGTGTGTGTGTGTATGTGCGTGTGTGCGTGTGTGTGTGTATGTTTTCTGCACTATGAATGAGTGTGTGTGTGTGTGTGTGTGTTGATGGTGGATGCTCTGTCCCCTCTACAGTAGCGTGGATGGAGGTGAGGAAGCTGGAGAGCTGTACTTCAGCTCTATTCTCAAGAAAAGGTCAGTCCCACTCTGCCCTTCACTGTGTACATCAGTCCCACCCACTGCATAGGCCTACATCATTTCACACACAAAATGCAAAGGCAAAAGGCAATTCCATGGAAAATGTACCTTTTTTACACGTCTTTAATGCCAGTAAAATGCCACAATATTCTTTGATGGGAATGATTAGCCTACATCAAATTTGAGCGTCGTTTGTTATTTTTGGCTAACATACCATGGCGTAATGGATGTGACAAAAAGTTGCCCACACTGATGAAGATGCAGCAACGTAAAGTAAACTACATAAATTATACTGTAATCATATACAGTAAAAACATAAACAGGGACTGAAATATACCTGAAGTATTTATTACATGGTTTCGTAATCAAGACCAAAATGGTCTGCGTCTCATTTGACATTGAGCACAGTACAGATATGTCAAGATACAGTAGATGTTCTCTATATATATAGGCCTATGTAAACCATATTAAAAGCAGATGTTTAATTTAATTCAATCTATTAATCACAATGGAATGTATGAAGGAGATTATTGCCCCAATCTCAATCTGTTGTTTGCAGTGACTTGCTAATGTTTATGATGAAATGTATCATGACAGGAATTGATCATGATCATGGAAATGTGTAATCAGTTCCTGCTGTACTTGTATTTAATTGGATGCTGTGTATTAAAAGACAGTATGACTCATAAGCGTGGGAAATTAAATACAAGAAAACAGCTAATCTTAGACACAGTTTTGTCACACATGCGTCTTAGAAAACGTTTCCATACCGACCAGTTGTTATGTTCACGGTCGAGTATGAACTGAAACTTTTTCACATTGACACATGAGAGAGACAAGCTGCTATTGATTGAATGAATGAATGAATGAATGAATGACTGAGAATGATCAAATCCCTGCCCATGTTCCTCCTATCTACTGTACCTGTTCTGAATGCCTCCTCCTCGGGTTGCTGTGGACGCCATAGAGAGTAAGTGCCTGACCTGAAACCCGAGGTTACTGTACATGTACACTGTACTCACTCAAACAAGCTCCACTGCATGTTGACTTGAGGCACTAGCAGGAGACACTGGAGCGGATGTGGGCCTCACCCGGGCCTTATCTCACCCGCATGGTTGGTTATTTGGTGGGTACCTTACCCTACGTCTGAGCCACACGTGGGCCAGATACTGGCTTGGGTCTGTGTCCGTTGCTCCAATAGTCTGCTGCTGTGTGGTGATGAACCCCCACCACCCCTCACCTCAGCCCTGCATGTATGAGCATGAGCTACTGATGTGTGTGTGTGTGTGTGTGTGTGTGTGTGTCTGTGTTAAGGCAGTTAATATGAGATCAGACTTGATACTGATCACAGCACAGATCAGTTCAGCACTCAATAAATATAGAGAAGACTAATATCAAATATTCTTAGTTCTGATCATTAATTGATGCTTTGGCAATAAAGAGGATTTTCACGTCTTTTTTTTTTTAAAGATTTTCAAATTTCATTTTTTCTATCATGAAAACTGGAGAAATCTTTCGGAAAAAAAAAAAAGAAAAAAAGATTTTCAAATGT
>JAUCNH010000077.1:8891466-8902560 GCA_032353275.1 Sardinella hualiensis | reverse complement strand
TGCCCACATTGCTACGCTATTTTGCTGCCTCACTAAAACTGCTACAATTCCGTTCAGGTATGCAGTAGCACCATTTCGTTTCATTTTTTCACAGCTGAGTATTTATACTGTACATCATATCATGTCACTCAAAATTATAGTACAGAAATTATATTACAAGAAATTATAAATTGTATTAGCCTACAAGCTCAATGTTTCTGAGGTGCGCTTTCACAGCCAGCTTGATGTGGGCAGGAGTCAGGAGCGCTGCATGAGCACTCACAGTTTAAAAAAAGAGAGGAAGAAGAAGAAGAAGAAGAAGAAGAAGAAGAAGAAGAAGAAGAAGCAGGATTGGTACAGCTGATGGTTTGCCAGTTATTCCCTGCTCTGTGTGCAGGTTGGTGCAGATTGGTAGTTGCTAGAAGTTGCTAGATGTAGCAGTGAAGACTTTAAATGGGCAACACTTTTGAGTAGTTTCAAGAGTTGTAACATTGTTAATGTCACAAGAATGCATCACATGACCAGCCCAGTGGTTACGGGATTGCAAGCAATACAGCAGTTATTTTGGTGGAATGCAAAAGTTTTGAGATGGAAGGCAAAAGTATTGCGAGGGAATGCGAGAAAGCAAGATTGCAAGGAAACTGATCAGTTACTTGTAGCTTTAGAGAAGAACACAACTAAACATAGTCTATTGCACAGTATGCCACCAACTAAAGTGGCTAACGAGTCTGGTGTTGCCCGTCATGGCCATGAGTGCTAATGTCAAACCCTGGTGTGTGGACAGCCTCATAGTGTCGGTCCAAACAATGAGTGTCTTTGAGCCAAATTTGAGGCAGTTTGTGAAGCACGATCGATATTGAAAAAAGTCTGGTGTGGAAATACTTTAGCATTGCCACCTGTAATGGGGATCACCCTCGTTGGCTGCTTGGTATGTAACTGCACTTGTCAATGAGAATAATGACAGCGGAGGTAAAATTGCACAAAAGCGGCAAATTTGCATATTTTTCCAGTTAATATAGGCAGCCCAAGAAGACGGCAAACAACTGAAGTGGCTAGTCAGAATCCCGGGCCAGTTCTCAGAAATCGGATTGGTATGCATTTACTTTGAAAACCAATTTCTTTTACAAAGGCCAAAACTCATATTGAAAGACAGGGAAATATTTGCTTTTTGAACAAATATAGCTAATTTGCTCTTCATTCTGGTATTTTGACACATGAACTCTCTGCAGTCTCCTCAATGTCATTATAGCCCTGATGATTAGATCAGCACCTCTCTGCAGTACTCTCCAACTGTCTTTTGAAACCTTGTCATGCCGGAGTATTTGATTTTACATTCCGTGCTAACGGCAGAAGCGTGTGCAGGTGCCTGTGCGAGGGCTGGTGTCGACAGGAAGTGAAGAGAATGGGAGGTAAAGATGCTCAGGAGAGTGGGAGAGCCTCCTACCTCTGGTCTCCACGGTGCGTGGAGCCGACATGAATAGACGCGTCTGCAGGCGTGTGTGACTCGCGGGAGGAGACAGAAAAAAGGACAAAAAATGGCACCTGGGATTATGGAGGGACAGCCTCTCCTCAGCTGTCTCCTTTCCGAGCATTTCAGAAAAAAAAAAATTTTTTGAAAAACAATGACAAAATAGATATGTATATTTGCATTATAAGAACATTGTATGCAATTGAGAAGGGGGATTTAAATGCATGGAAAATGTTATGCAACCATAAGTTAATAGATCAATCAGAACAGGACAACAGTTCTAGCATGAAATAAATTTTTGTATGAAATCTGTCAGTAGAGGGTTTTCTGTTGTTATTGGATTAACTGAATGCTTTAACTTTAATTTTTTTCCTCATTTCCCTCCTGGTATATTGCACACGGTTCCTAACCATGGCCTCAAGGTCAATGGGAGGGGTTTCCACAATGTCATAGAAAGGAGTGAAAAAGAGAGAAAAAAAGAACAAGTGCATCCTTTTTGAGAGACATAGCATGGCAGAGTTGCATTAGCCAGCATGCTAATGACAAACCCTCTCCATTAACATCTCAAAGACACCCTGAAACCTACAAAATCCAACAAGCCAACACGCATGAACATGAACAACTGAAACCTATTAACCCTTTTCCAGGTTTGTGTATAACTGCACTGTATACACGATGAACCTACTGTAGATCAGATGCATCTGCTGCAGCATGGGATAGTATGCATGGTAAAAGACTGTGGGTTTTTACCATGACTAGCAAGCTAGCCTTAGCACATTAACCCGGATATGAACGTGTAACTTCCTCTTCCTCCCTCTGCACCTTCCGAGCTCCATCTGCCATCTCTCCTTCCAGCCTTCCGCCTAAGCCCCGCTGCACCCTGGGTAATAACGCCTCTTGTTTCTTTTCTCTTCCATGTCTGTAGCGTCGGGCCGGGCAGCACAAGACGCGGAGTCTGTGTGTGTTATGAATCGTGGTGTTCCCACCACTCTGTGCATGGCCAACAGCCCTTATTCTCCCAAGTCCTAAAAGCTTGTAGACTATCTGCTACTGAGAATGGTGGGGGAGAAAGAGGGCCAGTGGGCTCCAAACACCCCTACCGCCCCCACACACACATACACAGTGCCCTCTTCTTGCCACCCACAGAAAAAAAGGGGTTCACTTGGACGACTTCTTACCGCTACCAAAGCCCTGTTGTGTAGCGACGACAGGTACCAGCCCTGTCTTATGTCTTTGGAAGATTCCTTTGCTGTCCTGCTTTGTCTGTGGCTTCTAATGCAACTGAATGTTCTGTCTGTGAAATACCTGACGGAACCAGTTGGAAAGCAATTCTTTGTGAGTGTGTGTGTGCGTGTGTGTGTTTGAGTTGTGTGCACGCAGGTGTATGTACATGGGTAAGTGTGTATAGATGGAGTTTGAAAGTGTGTGTGTGTGTGTGTGTGTGTGTGTGTGTATGATAGAGAAAGAAAGTCAATCTGTTTTATGTGTACCTATTTGTGTGCATGAGTGTATCTCTATAAACTTTAACTATGACCTGTATGTATAGGTGTGTATGTTAGAAATGTATTGTAAATGGTTTTTTGTCCTTTGCCTGTGCTATCTGTTTTAACTCATAAGAGCCATGACAGCTCTGTTAGCACCCAGCCCTTAGCAAAGAATCCAAATAACAGCATAATCTGGAGCCAATCACCTCTTAATCTGGTTTTCTTCTGACACAGGCTTTGGTCTGTTTAGTTGTGGTGCTGGACCATGTCAGGGCCAGGGCTAATGCAGGTTTTGGACCAGATCAGGTTCAGATCTGACACAGGTTTTGGACCAGATCAAATGGAACTCCAGGATAGGCTTTGCCTGTGAATGCCAAATTAGGGGTTGATTTCCTCCAGCGCTAGATGCTAGACTGTATGAATACAGTGCACTTATGTTGCATCTTGCAGCTTCTTTGGTTTATGACGATCACCCCCTTCGTTTGAATCACAGTAGTGAATAGTGACACACACAAACACAAACAAACACACGCCACATACACACACACACTCACACACACATAGACACACACACACACACACACACACACAGTATGCCCTGTTTTATAGTGCCCTTATGTCCACATCTGAGTTGCCTTTTGCTGTGTTTGCACCTTCTGACTATCACATTCCTTTTAGTTACACAGAGCCTTTTGTAGCACATCGCCTTTTCATTTAGAAGCCTTTAGGATAAGAAAAGTCTTAACATATTTTTCCACATATAAGAGACGTGGAAAGTCTATTTTCACTTCAGAAATATATTTATGCCAAGTTGAACTTATACACCAGCATGCCAGTATTGTATAACTTTTGTAATATTATATTTTAATCAAGCCTGTTGACCTATATTCTGGGGTCTTATAGACAATTGAGTCTTAAGAGTGTTGTTGTGTGTTTGGAGAAAACTTCAGTGCTTTAAGTAATATTTGAACTCATCTTTGGTTACTATTGCACATTTAGATAACGTTGTTCACTATATCCAAAAGAACATTTCCCGATTAGCACCTTTTGTTTCCTAGCTCACACTACGGGTTCACTCATGCTATTAGGCTCTCAGGTTTTGTGCAGCCTAAAAGTTTCTGAACTCAACTAGTGCACATTCATGAGAAATATAGCATAAGAAAGAAAGAAAGAAAGGAAGGAGGGAAGGGAGGGAGGAAGGAAGGAAGATGGAAAGTAAAGACAAAAGAGTGTAATGAAAAAGCTCATCTTGAAGCCAATGAAGCACACATAGCCTATAATGAAGCATACTATACTGTATGTAGGCTATCAATTTACATGTATCAGCCACATGAGCTTTTGCAAAACTCCACCAGATAGCCTGTGTGCCATTCTGCATGTGTGTTACATGTAATTAATCATCCACATACTGCAATACTTGTGAGTCCAAAGGAAAGTTTCTGCACTTTTATTCGCTATGATAGCAACAGTAGGCCAATTCCAGTAGGCCTATTCATTGCCAAGAGATAGCCTAGCCTAATCAGCATTCAGACTCTTGATATGTGAATGTTTGGCAATATTATTAAGTAGAGAGTGGGCAAATGATTAGACCTACATATACTGTACATCTTGTTCCATTCTTTTAAAGTAACAAATGCGTGTGTTAAAAAAGCACTCAACTCTGAAGACGTGTGGATGGCCAGTCAGTTATTAGTGAGAAAGTATGTGTCCGTGTTGGTGTGTGTGTGGCTAGAACCTCAATGCCACATGTTCTTCAGGCCATCTGAAAGCTTGCACAGCTGTTGCTCGAAAATGGAATGAAACCAAATCTTGGCTAATGTGCCACCGAAGATGTGATCAGTCCCTCAGAGACTAGTAATACTAACTCGCTAACACAAGCAATCTAATATCTTCAGTCATTCAGGGGTTAGCTTTGTTACGTATCATGCTAACACACACACCATCTCTCAAATCTTCAGTTACTCAGAGGTTAGCAAGGCTAACACACATGCAGTCTTTCATATCTTCAGTCACTCAAAGGTTAGCTATGCTAACAAACTAACACACATGCGATCTTTCATATCTTCAGATGCTAGCTATGCAGTGTTTATAGGCCTATGAAAAAGTAAGGCTACTTTAGTGAAATGTACAGTATGCCTGGTAAAGCCTAATTTAGTCCATGAATGCATGCTGCCTGCAGTGGTTTAGATAGGTATGGGAGTGTAGTAGATAGAAATTTTGAATTTGAGGACATAAAAAATTCATCTCATACATTTGATAAATTATTCAATCACATTCAGAAGGACTCTTTTTTAAAAAGGATCCCCCGACTCAATCCTCCTCACGTCAACCACCAGAGTTTCCCAGCCACTCAGACTAACTGTAGGTTTGAACTGGATACAGATCGCTGCTGTAATGTTTGAGTGTGTGTGAGAGAGGAACAGAGGGACTTCACCCAGGGTGTCTATCATCATAGGGAGTTTCAAAGACCTCTGTGACATTTTCCTCATGATTCATTGATTAATTAAAGAAGAATAAAAAAAATCAAAACAAAGGATACCGTCTCCAAAGTGTTCTTTTGTTGCCATTTAAGGAGTGTGACTGACTGACTGACTGACTGACTGACTGACTGAATGAATCAATTGAATGATGGAGTGATAGATAGAACAATAGATGGATGAATGAATTGATAGATTTATGGATTATGAATGAATGATGAATGAAAGTGCATGAATAACCTGTCTAGCCCAGCTTGATTGTGGATGAAATGGTAATCACATTAGCTGTATTGAGCTTATTATTGGACTGAAAGCCTCTGGACCAGTCAGAGTATTGGAGAGGCAGCTGAAAATATGATGACGATGCGAAGACAACCTACAGTACAACTCCTGGACTACATCATGTTCTATGTTCTGTTCTCCTGTTCTCCTAACTCCAGGACTACATCATGTTCTATGTTCTGTTCTGCTGTTCTCTCAAATCCAGGACAACAACAGTATGTTTTATTATGCTCTTCTCACAACTCCAGGCCAAACTGATGTTATACATATACAGTATGTTCTACATGAGATTAGGCCTATTTGTTCTATCCTGCTGTTCTCCCAACAGTAGGACTACATGTTTATGTTTACGTTGATGTTTACTTGCAGATGCATGATGTGAAATAATTTTCTATTCTTCTGTTCTGATTTGAGCACAGCGTCTATGATGCATGTTTTATTGGGCTGTACTGATATGCCTTATGATCTGTCAAGTTTTACAGTATTCAGCTGTTGTAATATTTCAGATCTAAACTGTGCAGATGATTGTTCCTGAAAAAGTTAGCTATCAGTCTATAGCCTATGTTTACTGCTGTGTATGACGGTCAAAGTATGTGTGTGTGTGTGTGTGTGTGTGTCTGTGCCACGCTCCAGGTTCCTTGTTCTGCTTGTGAGTTTTTGATCTGTTCAGACGCCATGGCAACCCAGTTACCTAACAGGGCTTGTAACCATAGTAACGCAAGCCTGTGATCTGCTCCCAAAGGGCATGCTGTTTTTTTTTTTTTTTTTTCCCACATCCCTCTTTGGTGAACTGCTTCACTTCCAGTTTCCCCTTTAATTTATCTGTCCCTCTTCCTTCTTTTCTCTCTCTTCTCCATCTCACTGTTCTTCTTTCCTTTCTTTTCTCTGTATCTTTCTCTTCATGTCTGCCTGGCTAGGAAGAGGCAACTCATCAGTCCATACCTGAGAGATAGAAGAGAGCACCTCAAGTATCTGTGCGTGTGTGCGTGTGTGTGTGTGTGTGTGTGTGTGTGTGTGTGTGTGTGTGTGTGTGTGTGCGCGCGTACATATACTATATGCACCCAATACTGTATATGCACCCAAGCACGCCAGAACTGCAGGTGGTTGATTTGTGGGTTATGTTGTACTGAATCTCACCTGATTTCAAAATGTTGCCATGGAAACACTACAAAATACGCACTCATACTAACCCAAATACAAAACATGAACATACTGTAAACACACACAAACACACACAGTGCCTCTACACACATACACACACAGACACACACCATCCCACAAAATCTCACAGGAAACAGTGGGAGGCACTACCATATCTGCCAACTACTGCAGATACCATAACTTCTAAAAGATAATATATCTGAGTTCAGATGCTCTGAGCAAAAATATATATGATACATAGCCATATACACTATATGGGCAATTCCACATAAAAGTAAACCTCAACATGGAAATTATGTTTTTTTTTTTTTTTTAAGTTTATCAATTCCATAGAAATGTCACAGGCATAACAAATGTGACGTTAATTTTACATTACTCAAAAGGTGTTGATTTTCATCAATTCATCATTCAATCTTGTGGTGTTTTTACACCTGTGTGGTTCAGATATGTGTTGTATTCTGTGCCACTAGGTGTCAGGCTACTGTGATCCTTAGGGGAGAAGGTAGGATACGAGGAGAGAAGTAGAGAATGGAAAGTTCATAGGATGCTGGACAGTTGTATTCGTCTCTGAAAAGTTCATAAGTAAAGTTATGGAATGACTACAAAGCCTCTTCTTCTTTACATTACAAAACACAACAAATTGGCGACGAGGTTACTGCCTGCTGCATGAAGATGGCTTTTGCGTCTACGCCGTTTCCTCCACCTTTTCTACCTTGCCCGGGTGAGCCACCCATTCCACTCGTAACATGGAAAAAGATGTTCGAGAATTATCTGCTGGTCGTTGATGCGACGGGGGATAAATGGCCACAGGGGAGGAAAAAGGCACTTTTGTTGCATAGTCTTGGAACAGAGGGTCAAAGACTGTTTTACACGCTGCCTAACCCAGGTACGACGATGGATGATGCCCTTAAGGCCTTGGAAGCTCACTTTAACCCAAAAAGAAATACTGTTGCTGAACGACATGCTTTTAGAAAGAGAACTCAGGCCCAAAACGAAAGTATCCTACAGTATGTTGCTGCGTTAAGAGATTTAGCTACTACGTGTGAGTTCGGAGACAAAGAGGATGAAATGTTAAGGGACCAATTGGTTGAACATGTTTCAAGTCAGCGCATACGAGAACGCCTGCTTCTAGAAACCAACTTGACGTTGGAGAGGGCAATCACACTTGCTACGCAAATTGAAGCTGCATTGATGCAGGCGAAGTCGATATCTGCCATTGCTGCTGTGGCTCCCGTTGACGCAGTGCATACAAAATCTACAGAGGGCAAGAATCGTCCGCGCCGTCCTCGCCCTAAGAAGCAACCCACTGCTGCCAATGCAAGGCCTACTGGTGCCTCTACGTCTTCACGTTCATGTTACCGCTGTGGTTCCGACCAACACATGGCAAACAACAAGACCTGCCCTGCTGCCACAGCCAAGTGTAACAATTGCCAAAAGACTGGTCATTTTGCTCGCGTTTGTCGCTCCTCACAGACACATCATGTCGATGAAGTGGACTTGCCAGAAATTCAGATATTGTATTTGCATGAGGCTGCTATGCCTGACAGAATTCGTTGTACAGCCAATGTTAAAACATCGTCTGCCACTGCCCCTATAGAGTTCGTTGTGGACTCAGGCTCGTCAGTTTCCATAATACCGCAATCACTTTATGAGGCTAAATTCAGTCAAGACACACTGCAACCCCCTACTGCCAATCTAGTCACCTACTCCCGCTCTCCCATTCCTGTGCTGGGGTGTCTGCCTGTCCTGGTGTCACGTAATGATGCCTCTTGCCCTACTAAGCTGTTCATTGTTGGCTCTGGGACTGCGCTGCTTGGGATGGATCTCATTAAGGGACTTGAACTGTGCTTTAATGGCTCTACTATACAGGGCGAACACAGGCCCACTGCACTGGCGCCTGTGATGGATCTGTCCACCACTGCGCCGCTGCCATCTGGTTATGGCTGCGCAAAGCAGTTCGTCCACAAAGTTAAAGTCTCGAGTGCAGTTACCCCAGTGAGACAGAAACTGCGTCGCTTGCCGCTCTCAGTCAGAGACGCGGTGAGTAAGGAAATCGACAGGCTGCTCAAAGAAGGAATAATAGAAAAAATCGATGCTTCACCGTGGGTGTCCCCCATCGTGGTTATTCAGAAAAAGTCGGGAGGTATCCGAATGTGTGTGGATTTGCGAGAGCCAAATAAGGCTGTTGTTACAGACAGTTACCCCCTGCCACACATCGATGAATTGTTGTCACGTCTTAAGGACGCTACTGTCTTTTCAACGATTGATTTGGAAGCTGCATATTTCCAACTGCCCCTACACGAAGAGAGTCGTGATCTGACAGCTTTCATTACGCACGAGGGATTGTTCAGATTTTGCAGAGTTCCATATGGGTTAGCCTCAGCCCCCTCTGCGTTCCAGAAGATGTTGGCTACAGTGCTGGAGGGCTTGCCCAATGTAGCTAACTATTTAGACGACATAATTTTATGGGGAAAAACACGAAATGCACATGATGCCACCCTTGCCTCTGTTCTACAGCGCTTACAGGAGGCTGGTCTACAGCTGAACAGAGATAAATGCCAGTTTAGTAAAACCACCTTGCGCTTTCTTGGGCACACAGTTACGCCGCAAGGGATTCAGCCAACTGACGACCATCTCTCTGCTATCAAGAATGCCCCACCTCCTCCTGATGCTCAAACACTGCGTTCCTTTTTGGGACTGTTATCATGGTATAACAAATTCATTCCAAATTTCTCCACAGTTGTGGAACCCCTGCGCGCTTGCATCCGTCAAGATACGGAATTTAAGTGGACAAAGGAGGCACAGTGCAGTTTCGAGACTGCCAAACAGTTGCTGGTAGACAGTCCAGCTCTCGCCCTGTTTGACCCTGATCTGCCTACGATAGTGTCAACTGATGCGTCCAACTATGGATTGGGTGCTGTCCTCACCCAAATGCATGGCCAAACAGAGCGCGTTGTTGCCTTTGCCTCACGATCGTTGTCGTCTGCTGAACGCAAGTATTCCACTATCGAGAAGGAGGCTCTCGGCTGCGTCTGGGCCGTGGAAAAGTGGAGAACTTACCTGTGGGGGCGAAAGTTCACACTGCGCACGGACCATCAGGCATTGACGACTCTGCTCACTTCAAAGGGGACCGATCGTGCAGGCATGAGAATCGCGCGCTGGGCTGCGCGGCTACTGTGTTTTACCTATGATGTGATATACAGGCCTGGTTCGCAAAACAGCACTGCGGACTGTTTGTCACGCATACCGCTCCCTGCTGTTGCTGATGGGTGCGTGGACTCTGAACCGGAGTTCGTTGCAATGTTGTCGACTACTATGACAGCTGTGTCACCCACTGAATTTGCATCTGCATCTGCCGCTTGCCCTGAACTTGCTGCCCTGCGTTCACAGATTGCTAAATCCTGGCCACGCTCTGCCTCTATACTTCCTGACACTGTTCGCCCTTATTTTCGCTTGAGAGATGAGTTCAGTGTGCAAAATGACTATGTATTCAGAGGCTGTCGCCTTGTAGTTCCGCTTTCCCTACGCAACACGTTGGTCAATTTAGCGCACGAGGGTCATCAAGGAATTGTTAGGACGAAACAGAGACTCCGTGACCTATACTGGTGGCCACGCATGGATGAGCAAGTTAATCAACAAGTTAAAGTATGCCAGTTATGCCAGTCATGCGACAAAACTGCTACACCTGCTGCTGCCCCGCTACAGCCAGTGCCCTTTCCATCTCAGCCGTGGGAGAAGTTGGCTGTGGACATAGTCGGGCCAATGGAAACTGCTCCATGGGATTGCAGATATGCGATCACTTTGACTGACTACCACAGTAAATGGCCAGAGGTGGCTTTCGGTGCCACTATTACGTCTGACAATGCCATAAGCTTTCTCACGTCAGTCTTCAGCAGATTTGGAAACCCTAATAGCATAGTGACTGATAACGGGACCCAATTCACTTCTGCGGAGTTTGCTGAATTTCTTAAATCCAGAGACATACAGCATATACGCACATCTGTCTATCACCCCGCTGCGAATGGCGCTATTGAGCGTTTCCACCGTGTGCTTAAAAGCTGCATTCAGTCGGCCATCTTAGAGAAGAAGCCCTGGAAAAGCACTGTCAGTGACTTTCTTCAGGTCTATCGCTCTACTCCCCATTCAACAACAGGGGTGTCTCCTTCTGAATTACTCGTCGGGAGAAAGATGCGCACTCGTCTAAATGTTCTGCCACCAGTGTCTTCCTCCAAGGATACTGCTG
>JAUCNH010000077.1:8665571-8675762 GCA_032353275.1 Sardinella hualiensis | reverse complement strand
CACACACACACACACACACACACACACACACACACACACACACACACACACACACACACACACATACACACACACACTCAGCTCCTGAAGGAGATAACACCAGAGCCACACCACAGAGCAAACATGCTAAGAGTTGAGACGAGGGAAAAATAGCATTCTTTTTTATCGGACCAAGAATAGGTACAGCAATCCCAAGCCCATAACTTACATTCCTTTCTAGAATGTACTCAGCACTGCCCTGTGGAGGATTGTCTGTCTGTCTATCTGTCTGTCTGCCTTGTCTGACTGGCTCCGTGCTCTCGGTGCGCCAGGGCAATAAAGTGGGCGGTGGAGGGCCATTCAGAATTTCACAATCATCTCTCGCGTGGTCATCAAGGGCCTATGCCGGCCAAAAAGGGAAGGGCAGGAGGTCTCTCCCACGGGTGTGAGTGTGGAGTGGTCAGAGGAGTCGTGAGTTGTGAGGATAAACCAAGGCCACGGTTGTTTTTATCTTTCCCCTGTTTGGTTGCCAGAGCAACACTAAGCCGCAGATAAAAAAAAAACAAAAACCGAAACTGCTGAGAACTGTCAAGATTTTTAGCAGGAACAAATGAAAAAGTGTAAGTATTGACGTTTGTTGTTTTTTTTTCGGACTGCTTGCTGTGTGGAATACAGATGGCTGAAGAGAGTGAAGAAATCAAAAGTGTTTTCTTGGAAAAAACGGACACGCTGGAAACCTGCACCTTGCCACCGACCCTCCACCCTTTCCATCCCATTGAGGAAGGAAGCCTTTATCAGGCAGAGAGAAAGGGGGCAGCCCTGGAGGACCCGGAGCAGCTGGAGCTCACCCTGGAAGTCTCCTCTTTATCTGCACTGTCCACAGGACACTGTCCGGGAACCGGGCAGGAAGGGTCACTATTGATACTGGCATCTCAGCCCAAATGTGCTCATGAAAACAGTTTCAAAACAAACCGCAGGGCTTTTCTATAGCTCCCCTCACCGATGCGGCTACTGCTAGTGTCAATGTTAGCTTAGCCTCTCACACCAGATGGAAGCCTAATGAGACTGGGGTGAGGTTCTGGCCCTGATCTGGTGCAGATCTGTTTTAGAGTCGGCTCCAGCTGTGTTTCAAAATGAGCCCCTCCGCTTTCTGTTGTGCTGACATTGCAGCCAAAAAAATGGTGTCATTAAGGCCTAGCTCACACTCTAATCAAGAGGGATGACGCAGCTGTCTGTCTTGAGACGGGCAGCTGCCCCTATTACTGTGACAAGAGGGGAAGAGGAGCATCCACACAATAGCATTATTGACAACCCCCCCCCCCACCCCCACCCCCACCCCCACCCCCTTATATACCCCCCATCCCATACACCTCCTCCCTCCTCTCCTCCCCACCATTCACGCTGGCCGAGGACCGTATGCAGTAAACAACCCCCTGGCAGAGCAGGCACCGTGCTGGCATCCTTCTGCAAGATGGGCATGATTCGTCCTCCATGGGGCTTCGGCGGGTCCTGGCGCTTCCTGGCCTCCTGCATCCTGCTGGCCCTGGGCACGCTCACACACACTGCTCAGGCAGCGCCAGATTTCACCGGTGAGTCGACCGTTTGCGCTTTCATTTGTTTCGTGTGTTTTTCGGTGGTACATAGACATGAGGAGATGAAATGTATGTGTCAGCAAGATTTGCTTTGGAATCATTAGAATGAGAGCCATAATGTCAACAGCAATGGGAGTGTGTGTGTGTGTGTGTGTTCTTCATGCAGAAGAATGAAGGAGCGTGTGAGGGATTTTCTGCAATTTATCATTTGCACATCCTGTACAAAACAGCTGCACAGTGTCACGCTGAAAGACGGCTGTAAAAGGGAATGTATGTGTGTGTGTGTGTGTGTGTGTGTGTTCACTCTGGCCTTTCCTCATTGTTTCCAAAAACGTTTAGGAAGGGGAACTGTCGTCTGAATTAACCCAAACCTCTCCAAATGCAAGACGATCCAACCACAGACTAAGGTTGGATTCATTCATGATAACAGACTAGAGTGGCATAAAATCTTAGTACCAGGCTGTGAACTTTGTAGTCTTTTGTTGCTTTTATTTCCTTATTTTTAAATAGTCACAATATTATCTAAATTCAGCAACTGTACATTAACTGGAAGGCAAAAATGGTATAGTCACAGAGGGTGTTTGGCTATATTTTTTCTTAAGATATTTGGTATTGAGACAAAGTTTTTAACTAACAGTTTCTACCATATGCATATCATTAAACTGCCTATAGAATATGATCTTTCCTACTGCATCAAAATAAATGTCCAATTAGTATTTTAACAGGCGATCTGAGACAAACCAGGGAGTGGCTCTTGAAAAACAATGCTGAGCTAAATGGAAACGGCGAACATTTGGAATACCCTGGGGTGACATTTCTCATTTAGTGACACACTAATCTCCAACGCAGAGGTGCCTCTGACCCTGATACCCTGCAGTTGACCCAAACAATATACTTGAACAGAGAGAGGGAGTCTTCAGCTAAGAATAGCACATTGTGTGCCTGTGCCTGGTACTGCCTCCCTGGAGTCTCTCGGTGCGTGTGCCAGGCTGGGATGGAAAGCAGGCCAGCTCTGACAGAGACGGAGGCCTGGAGCCAGCCAGCAAGCAGGCCGCATAAAAACATGGCCGCATGGATCACATACACTCGCTGTTTACTACAGACAATCCCACAGACAAAAAGAAAAGAAAGAAAGCCAAAGGTTTTAAAAGCAGTGCTGCTTATTGAGTTGTGCCACAGAGGGCATACCAGGGCAGGAAACAGGAAGGTCCAGGTGTAAGCTCGCCGCCTGCTTGTTATTTTGTACCGAGGAAGTCTGTTCCACCAATAAGATTTGTGTTTCATATAAAATAGCTGACTTGGTAAGAACATAAGGTTTGTTTTTAAGTTAAAATGCTAACCTATCTCTTTCAGGATTTATACCATTGTCTTATTTTGTCTGAGCACTTTAAAATGAGTCCTTATATTTATGTTAACTAACTGAAATATCCATACCAATTTCTGAGTCCTGAGTTAGATGCTCATTAAAAAGCGTTCATTGTTTTGCAGTGACAGACAATATAGCACCTTGGAAGTGGCTTGACAATTGTAGAGCTCCGCCTAAAAGATTAGATATGGAGGTATATTTGTTTGAGCAAAGGTCTGATGTCAGTAATTCAAGATGACTGTGCTATGTATTACTTCAGTAATGGCAATGCATCATTTCTTTGACTACTAAACTGTATGCAAAACACTTAAAGTTAAATCTATGTTTTTCGTCCATTTCCCTACCCTAATGTTTTCAATGAAGGTCATGTCTTTTCTTTTCTTTTTTTTTTTTTACACTGATACTATTTAACGTTTCCTCAGTCTACCTGCACAAAATTCTCAGGAATCACACTGCCCATGCATGTGATGGGGACACACTGGAAATCAGATGCCCTTCCAAAACCACCATTGCCATCCTGTCTGCGTTCTATGGACGGCGCGTGCCGAGCCAGTACTTGTGCCCAACCACAAACCAAAACATCACGCTGGAAGAGGACACTGAGTGTATGTCTCCTGTGGCTGTTCAGGTACTGCTTGTTCCTTTGGGTAACAACCCACGATACAATACGATTTTTACGATACAAAGGTCATGATACGATATGATATGATATGATACATGATATGTACGATCGATCGATTTGATCGACGTGAGCCTGTTGCAGACAGCTCCAGCACTAATCATCATGAGATTTGATTAAGTATTAACCAACTGATCATTTAAAAAGTCAATTAAACTTGACTCTTAATTCAATGAATAAAGCCATGCTAAAAATCAAGCCACTGGAGTTTTTTTTCTATAAATCATTACATCACTGCAGTTGTCACAAGTGATAAATTAATATGCGTTATCATAATCTACGTCACTCTATATATGTACTCATGAGTCATGAGTAATAACATGGTTGAATGCCTGGCTGCGCCAAATCTGGACGCAGACTGTCAAACTAAAACCTAATGCCTCACCCACCCTATAAGGTTGGACTACCACTTTTGAATGCAAAGCGACCTAGTAACCTGTCTCACATGTCTGTTTGAAGAAAGTGACATCAGAGTGTCAGGAGCACAGGAGCTGTCATATACCGGTCATCAGCCAGGTGTTTGGACAGGACCCATTCCCTGAGACCAGCAAATACCTGCTAGTGTCTTACAAGTGCCGCCCAGGTCAGTTGGGACACAACAAACAAGTCCTTGACATAGGCTGGTTATGTGAAAAGCACGCCCAGTAGTTTTTTCCAGTGTAAAAGATTACAACTGCGTCATTATGACATTGTGGATAAAATGTTGTCTAAGTTTATGAGGTCATTCAGTATACAACAGCTTAGGGCTTTGGATAGAGAAATATAAAAAGACCTGTTTTTTTGTGTCATTGTCTGAAAGAACACCACAAGACAAAAATGGTGTGTGAGAACGAAAGGCTGCGTCTGGCATGCAAGAACGACACAGTCCTCGCCATCTACTCTGCCATGTTTGGCCACCAGCTGCACTGGAACCACGACTGCCCACAGGAAACTGACGTCAAGGCCGACATGGGTCTGTTTCATACATAGCTACAATACTGCCATCTTGTGGAATGATGCGGTACTGTGCTTATTAAAATACAATGTGAATGCCTCCACCAATTACCACTGTTTTAGAGTTGCCATTTTTGTAAACAGTACAAAAGTATGTTTAATTTGTATGCAGATTAAATATAAATAGTAAATTAAAGATCAGGCCCACAGGCATTGTGTCAGTGCAAATGCAAGTATACTGTAATTGTTTTACAGAGTGTCTCTCACCTACTGCCCTGAGGAGAGTCTCTCGTCGTTGTCACGCCAGACACAACTGCTCAGTGCTAGCTGACATTCAGAATTTTGGCGACCCTTGTTTCCCTGGCACCAGGAAGCATCTGCGAGTGTCCTACACATGCGGTGAGTGAGAAAATGAATGAGTCAGTGTGAAAAATACTTCATCCGAGTACCAAAAATGCAACTTGAACCAATGTAATTCACATGACTGCTTTTGTGGACAAAAATCAATTTTCTATTTTCTGCGGGTGACATGACTGTACTGAACTTTAATACTGTACAATTGACCTACAGCAGTGTTGACCAACACAACATGTTAATATGATATAGTAACCCAAAGTAATAGTTGTAATGATGGACAGTATCCTCTGACCTAACTGCTCTTCTGTTCAATCAGTGCCCAGATATCTCCTGGAGGATGTTGGGCGCGGAACCACAGACCCATTTTTAATAAGTGACTACACTCATGGTAAATAATCTTTACTCTAAAAGACAAATAACATTAGACCTACCACCTCCCTGCCTACCTCCTAGTGGTAACACATTTTGCTATCACATATCAGATTGATCTATGGTGGCAATTGGATTAATGAATTACACAGCAGGCAAAGAATTTGAGCCGTACAGTAGTTAAATCTATATGACTCTATACAGAGCAAGTAAGCCAACAGATGAACCTTTCGCACACAGGCGGCTGGTACACTGGCCCCGGCGTGTCCAGGCCCCAAAACATTTTCACCAACTCACTGGAAATCTTTTCCCAAATTCAGGGTATGTGGTCAATAGCTGTTTGGCTTTGACAACTCAATTTGAGCATTACTTCTAAAGCCTAAATATATCAAATACATTTTTATCAGTATAGAGCAATATGCTCATTCTGATCATTTCTAACTGTATAAAGAGTATTTTCACCTCAGCATTGTTCAGTAGCACTGTTGATGAAAATCTATCATCAACATGTAAATGTATTTTAACCTTGCATTACTTTTATTTCAGGACACCTGTTCAGGTAGTTGGCCACCTTTTCACCCCTGTGCCTTTCCCTCCACAGGTCTTCCAGAGACAGTGGCCCTGTATTTTGTCTCAGGGATCTGTGCTGGTTTAGTATTCCTGCTGTGTTTGTTTGGTTTGAAGTCCACCCTCGTGCGAGATGCCAAGGAGCTCTTCACCGAACTGGGCGATGAAATCAAAGCCACGCGGCGACGAGGGAACTTTGAGAACGATGACATCTCTGACTCCTCCTTCAGCAGGCTCACCCAGTCGTATCGCATGGCAGACATGTTCGGTCCCGACATGATCATGACTGTGGAGATGGTGGAGAGGGATGAGGAGAGAGGGAAGGACCTCACCAATGGCGACATGTGGCCTCACAGGGACTCCAGTCCTTATGCCATACACAACATAAAGTCCTCAGCTACATAACAAAACTGCCCAGCCCTATGGATTGTCTCTGTGACAATAAAGGATGCGTGTGTTGATATGTGACAAGGAAACAGTATTGTGGGGTTAGGATTAAGATGTGTTTGAAAATATTTGATGACAACCATACACATAGGCTAATTATGTCCATAACGATTTGAGAGTTGTGATATTAATTGTTCAAATTTCCGTGGCAAAATGAAAAATAGCCTGTAAAAATGTAGTAATTAACATTGTTATTATTCCATCTTTTGAAAATGTCCTCATAGTTTATACTTTCAAGTTAATAAAATTATTTTTGACCATTGCTTCTCTCAGATAATTCTCTTTAAAGCTACCTAGGCCTGCAAGTGTTTGGGCGACCAAAGAGAAATGCAACGCAAATATCAAACATGTTAGGATGAGAAGTAGGGCCAAGGTCTCTGGTTGCATGTAGGTTTACAAGACATAAACTGATGAAAGTCTCAGTCAAAGATTTTAAAATTTGTTTACATTACAGATATTCTGCAGCAATTTATTGAGCACATGCGCATTGCGTGCGCAGACTTGGGGAACAACATTGCGATTCATGCGCGTAAGCGTATGCAAGTTGAGACCAGACCCGGTGGAATGATGCATGTTCCGCAGACAGGCTAACTTTGTGGGCTGCAGCTAGCAAGCCAACTAGCGACGTGGATACCTTGACATTGAGGAAACGGTCCTAAATATAGTGGGAAAAATGTCGAGCTGGATAGAAAATACATCCAGTCATTGATGGCAAGTGTCCACCAGTTTAGCTAACGCAACGTTAGCGGCCGTCATGGTCCTACATGGCTGAATGCTTATGGCAACATTCGCTAGCTGGTCGATTATCTAGCTAGCCAACTGCCGATAGCTGGTTGGTCAGGCATCTCAGAGAGCTACTTTTAGCCAGGTAGCAAAGTTAACGTTACCTTTCGACTAGCTATTTATCTGACAACAAATACATCTTCATTTTCTCTGGAAAGCACTATAGTTCGCCACAACGTTGATAGACAACACTAACGTTTGTTAACCTATCCTAACTTGGCTGTGAAGAAATCTCTCCGGAAGGCCGCCGGTGTAGGGGTGGGGACTTCAAGGAGTTCACACGGAAAAAAACATCTGGAGAAACACTGACCGGAGGAAAGGACATTACAATTTAATGATGGAGTCGTCTTTGGGACTAAGAGAGGATAAGTGTGTGGCAGTATCCTTTTACAAGTTTTGTCATCATTGATTGTTATCGCCAGAAAGCTACCCAGCTAACAACACAGGGCCATATCGTTTTGTGTTATGATGTTTCGTAGGCTAAGGCAAGTGGTTGTGAAGGTGCTAGTATGTTTAAAGGGCTAACTAGCTAGCAGCTTGTACCAAAGTAAAGCAAAACGTTTTTGTTGCATGGTAACTTCACGCTAACGATTGCTAAGTACAAGAATTCTCCTGAATTAATTAAGCGTAGCGAAATGTATGCTAACGTTACTTAAACTGCAGTGTGGTGTTGGGTAAGACATTCAGCGTCAGTAACTTGTTAACTTGGAATGTAAGGTACTAAACTTCTACAGAATAACATCCAGTTGATGATTGTTCTGCAGGTTGTTGCAGATTGTTCTTAGGTTGTGTTGAACATCACCTAAAACTGGACATCCGTAACGTTACAAGCCTCTCATCCTGTCTGTCATATTACGCAACTTACATTTAACGTTAGCCCAGGTTGGTGCTCAGTTGATGTTTTTACTCATCCAGGACCAGACATTCGCCTGCTTTTGGTGAGAAGCCAGGAGAGATTTCTTGTCATTTGTGGGCACATGTTGCCCCCTTGTGAATGCAGTTAATTCCTTGAATGTGATGTTCAGACGGTAAAAGGTTTGGAACATCGGGCTGGACAGAAGGAACCAAGACTTCTCTCTCTTATCGAGCGTTCTGGGGCGTTTGAGTAAGTGACTTCACACCTATTATTTTGAACAAGAATACATGTGTTGTAACGTTACACTATTTGTTATGATGGCACTAAGGTGACATTGCTTTTCTTTTAACAAGTAACGAAGAGTAACAAAGAACTATATAAATCCTAGAAATTATTCATAGTGACAATTTTATGATGGTTATCTGGTGTGTCCATTAGAGTTTTGGGTTTCGACAAAATGTGTGTGTGTTGTTGCATAATAAGGACTGCAGGATTTGTTGCACAGCTTTCTGGCATTGTATGTCCATAACTGTCATGCGGTAGCATTCCTAGACCTTGCTGCTGTGATGTTTTCACCGTTACTCATAGTATACGTGTGTGTGTGTGTGTGTGTGTATCAGGCTCAGTGCCAGCCAACATGCCGTCTATTAGGCCTGCATACCGCCTCCTTGTGCTAACGTCTAACAGGACTCACATGAGTGCAGCAGTCATTTAACTGCGTTAACAGTGTACAAACTGAGCTGTGCTGTCAGCTGGAGGAGTACACACACGCACACACACACACACACACACACACACACACAGATCAGGTTAGTGTCCCAAAAGGGAAGGTGAATGCAAGGAGCTGCAACTTTTTCTCTGAATCCTCAGTCATGTCTATATTTGACTTGTTCTCAAACATGTAAAAAAAATGGTATAATGTACCTGGTCTAGGTTGATCAGTTACATTTGAACCAACTCATTCTGTCCTCCTCTTGCTAAAGTGCCATACATGACATGAGTAGCCCAGTGGGGTGGAATTGACTAATGGGGATAGTGTAGCCCTAGGTGATGGGGAAAAGAAGAAAGAGGACTAGACAGGATAACACACTAGTTTTGAGCAATGTTGCCCAAGTGTAGAAGGCAAGGCAAGGCAGATTTATTTATATAATGCATTTCATACACAGGGTGAGTTGCCCAGTGTATAAAATGCACTATATAAATAAATCTGCGCTTTACAAGGTAAGGCAAGGCAAGGTTAAAGAAAGAGAAAGTACGTCAAGGAAATTTTTAGATAAAATATAAATGCATAAAAATAAACAAGTGGAAGAGCAGCAGGACTCTGTTAAGGGGGAAAGTGGACCTGCTGTGCTGACCCGGGATCAAACACAAGCTGAGGGGCCAAGTGGGCAGAATGGCCCCTGGGCTTCTGTGTCAGTCAGAGAAGCTGGCAGAGTTTGTGAGAAAGTCTGCAATGAGGGCCTAATCTCAGTTTCTCCAAACAGAGCTTGAAATTATGAACACGCTGTGCTGTGCTGTGCTGAATCTGATGCCTGGCAGTCAGAGTCCTGCTGTACTCTCAATGTTTGAGAGTAAAATTTAGCTCTGTTAACCCGACAGTTTTATGCTACATTGACTACATACTACACACACTATGACTCAATTTCCAGCTCTGACCTTGTAATGCAGTCACTCTGTTTCGCAGGATGTCTTCCCTGTAGTACTCTATATTTTTGCTGATGTGGCGACATTTTCATTGACCGCACTTGAGACAAGTTACGGCACAGGCTTTTTTTTTTTTAGAAGAGTGGGTTGTGAATTCTGAGAAATCATCATATCATCAGAACACAGGGCCCCTGCTCACTGAAGCCATAACTTGAAACACTGGCCAAGGTTTGCAGTGCATGGCTAACTAGTTCTGGCACATAGGCAGGTTTTAGTTCTTTCTTTGTCTGAGGATTAGGCTTAAATCAAAGTTTGAAGTTTGAAATGATTATCTAATAGGATTTGTGAAAGTTTTACCCACTAAAGCTCTAGGGACTGGCCCAAGTGTATCTCTAGAAAAATGAAAGTAAAGTAAGGGGAAACCACATGAGATTCGTCCACTCAAGCAGAAAACCAAACCACTCGTCTGCAGGGCTCCAGGGCCACCCTTCTGAGTGCTTATTAAAAAAGGGAAGTGACCAGGGAAGAACAGGTGTCAAACCACCTATCAGTGACATTGGAGGTGTGATGGCGAGACAATGGCCAGGTTTCCACCCAACTTGTTAATGCGCTTTTAAGT
>JAUCNH010000077.1:7871912-7882540 GCA_032353275.1 Sardinella hualiensis | reverse complement strand
GAAACCCAAACACAGCAAAGCAGCTCCTCCCAGTAGGAACAGTGTGATCAGCGAGAGAAACTCAACCATCGCAGATTCCACGTTGGTCTCCAATGATGCATACTGGTACAGTTTGTTTCTTGCGGAAACAAGGAAAGGGAAGCTGGTTGTTCGACAGCCAGTTCCAAAAGGATCGAGATACATCGTCTCCAGCCTTCCAAGGAGCACAGGGCTGACAGAGCCAAGTGATTCAGCTGCTTCTACACTCCAGGTAAGACATTTACACATAACATCTACTTACAGACCTTGGGCCCACGAATCACTGTAAAACCTATTGTAATAATAGTGTCCTATGTTTGTCATTCTGCCTTAATTTCTCATTGCTGGTGGTCATTGAGTAAAAGTGTTTTAAATGACTCAAAAAGAGTTGGCTATATACATCTCATCAGAATTCCAAAGACTGTTTTTATTTAGACACACTTCGGAAAAGAGTAGGAGACAAAGGGCTAGTCCCATATATGGAAAGGGTTTAAGAAACATAGGAGGTAGAGACCCAATTTGGTGAGGTTTGAAAGGGCGCTGTCCACATTCGAAGTGCTGATATATTCCTTTCTTTTTCAAGTTCACAATCGTAGGGGGGGTCATCACTGTGGTGACAAGCATGTTGTAAACCATTTCTGCTATGTGACGTTATCTGGCTCAGCTATAAGGCCCTGCCATATCTTGCCTGTTACGCCAAGAGTCGCTGTGCACCAGCAAAATGCATGTTTCCTGGACGTCATGAGGTTTTGTTACAAAGGGGTTAAGGGGCGCATTCTTGTTCTGTATGGTGAATGTCGACATCTCACAGCGTCTTTAAAACCGCTAAATTATATATATTTTAAAGCATAATGCCACTGCGCTGCGCCGGTACTTGGTAAGCACTAGATGGATTTTATTCTTCATATCTTCAGAAGGTTCAATCCATGACAATGAAATTACGAACGAGTCTGATACAATGGAGGTACGTCTCTGTCTTTCTTCTTATTTTTCCAGCTATCACAACTGTGATTGCTGTAACTCACTATTCCATTCCGGAGGAAATGGACGAGGGTTCGGTTGTTGCCAATTTAGCGACTGATTTGGGACTGGACGTGACAACATTAAGTAAACGCAAAATGAGGCTTGACATAATCGCGAATAAAAAATATCTGGACGTAAACAAAGAGACTGGCGAACTGTATATTTTAGAAAAAATGGACAGAGAATACTTATGTAGCATGAAGGCTGCTATTGCATGCATGCTTAAAATGGAGGTAATCCTCGATAATCCTGTGCGTATATTTAATATTGAATTTGAAATTGTAGATATAAACGACAACTCTCCTCATTTTCGAAGGGATACTATCCATTTAGATATATCAGAGGCTACACCCGCTGGCGAACGTTTCTCCCTCAGCAATGCCGTGGATCCAGATATAGGGAGCAATTCCATCAAAACATACAATTTGGGAGAGAATTCAGATTTTGATATAGAGATTCAGACCGGACGAGACGGGTCTAAATTTGTTGACTTAATTCTGAATAGGGCTTTAGACCGGGAGGAGAAGGCTATTCATAATCTCATTCTAACGGCAGTGGACGGCGGTGTCCCCGCACGTTCTGGCACAGCCAGCATCATTGTTCGTGTGCTTGATACAAACGACAACGCCCCTAAATTTGATAAAGACAGTTATACAATCACACTCCCAGAAAACTCTCCGATAGGTAGCTTGGTTGTTAAGCTGAATGCAACAGATTTAGATGAGGGAACTAACGCGGACATCACCTACTCATTCAGCCTGTACACATCCGAGAAAACACAAGACACATTCAGCTTAAATCAAAATAATGGCGAAATCAGAGTTAAAGAAATGATAAATTATGAGGATTTTAGAATTTATGATATGGAGATCATTGCAAAGGATAAGGCAGCGAATTCCCTCAGCGGTCAATGTAAAATAACCATTCTGATTACAGATATGAACGACAATCATCCTGAAATATCCATAAAATCTTTCCAAAGTCCAATTAAAGAGAATGTAGGAGTAGATACTGTTATAGCTGTGGTTAGTGTCAGCGACAAAGATTCAGGGAACAATGGTGTAGTCGATATCCATATCCCTACAAACATACCTTTTGCATTAAGAGAATCGTCAGATAATTATTACGAGCTGATAGTGTCAGAGCCATTGGACCGCGAAAAAGTTCCGGAATATGACATAACTTTCACAGTGGTCGATAGAGGCTCTCCGCCCTTATCAGATAATGAAACAATCACATTAGAACTACTTGATGTTAATGACAACGTGCCTCTGTTCTCACAATCATTTTACACTATACCAGTCAAGGAAAATAACGCTCCGGGAGCTTTGTTAAGTTCACTTTCTGCATTTGATCCAGATCTCCATGAGAATCAGTATTTAGTCTATTTTATAATTGAGAAGGAAATCGCCAACACCTCCATGTCCATGCTATTCTCTATTAACCCAGAGAATGGCAATCTTTACGCGTTAAAGACATTTGATTATGAGATAGAGAAAGAGTTTCTCTTCCACATAGAGGCCAGAGACTCCGGTGTTCCTCCACTGAGCAGTAACGTGACCGTTCACATCATTGTCATGGATCAGAATGACAACACTCCGATAATAGTCTCCCCATGGCGCGCGCATGGCTCAGTAGTCGAAGAGAAAATTCCAAGGTCCACAGATAAAGGATCTCTTGTGGCCAAAGTGATTGCAATAGACACAGACTCTGTGCACAACTCTCGAATAACTTACCAGTTTCTACAAAATACGGATGCTACTTTATTCAGCCTTGATCAATACAATGGAGAGATCAGGACCATGCGAATGTTCAGCTACAGAGATGCGCGTCATCAGCGCTTAGTGGTGATCGCCAAGGACAATGGAGAGCCTGCGCTCTCTGCCACTGTGACCATCAAACTCTCAACTGTGGAAACAGCCCTAAAATCCTACTCTGACATGACTGAAGTACCACTGGAATATGACATCTTTTCGGACTTAAACCTGTATCTTGTGATTGGACTGGGCTCAGTGTCATTTCTCCTGCTGATCACCATTCTGGTGACTATCGTCTTGAAGTGTCAGAAACCAAAACCCAGTAAAGCCGCACCGCCTAGTAGGAACAGTGTGATCAGCGAGAGGAACTCAACCATTGCAGATTCAACACTGGTGTCAAACGACGCATACTGGTACAGTTTGTTTCTTGCGGAGACACGCAAAGGGAAGCTGGTTGTTAGACAGCCAGTGCCAAAAGGGTCAAGATACATTGTGTCAAGCCTACCCAGAAGCACAGGCCTGTCTGAACCTGGTTCAGCTGCCTCAACACTTCAGGTGAGACAATACACTGTCAAATAAGTCGACATGAAGAGGTACCTTCCCTCAAAGTTCAATCATTCAAATGCATTCAAATACTGCCTCAGCTGACACAGTGCATGTGGTCTTTATCGGACAGTCCAAGCCAAAAGCATTCATCATTTGCAAAAATTTTAAAGCATTATTTGTGTTTAAACATTTGACATGAAATTTAGCCCAAACATTTGAGTCATGCAATTTCAGAAATATCATCAATGCATCATTGAGAATATGGGGGAAATGTAACAGACTGTGAAAATGTACTTTCCAAACTTAATGGAACTTCAATATAATATTTTCTTTATGAAGGAGTCTGGTAATACTAGAGCAACGACAACGGTGCAGGACAACTGCCCAGTTCATCAGCATGCGTCATGATTGGTGTAGTCTTCTTACTATCCCACTTAGATTTCAACTTAGATTTCAATTCCTCTAATTCCTGCTCTTGAATTTGTTTGCTGGGATTTTTACTTTTTCCATTTAGTCTTAACATCTTAAAGAACAGGATGTGGGACATGGGCTAATATCTGCTGAATTGATCAGAACTACTGGGTTTAGTTACACTTCCTGTTGTGTGTGGTACTCACTTTAATGACACTCCACCCCTGTTATAAACTCAGGCCTAGTAATGCTGCTCCTCAAAGAAAGAACCATGTGATCAGTGAGCGCAAAATCATCATTACTGATTCCAGTGGGAATCATGTCTGGAGGAGATATCAGGTGTATTTAAAGAACCTGTCAGTAGGAAAATGTGTACACTACAGGTAAATCATTTAATTAAATTATCCCTTTGTGCTAGTTTGGTTGTTTTCAAACTATCATTTCAACTGAAGCCTGAAATGTGCCAAAATTACAAGCTAACTGACTTTGCCAAGAGGGAATGTACACATACTGTGCTGTTACGACGCAAACACAGAGACATGGGGAGGTGGTACTGCAGGTTGTAGACCGGAGGGGCCATGCTCAGCCTGACCCCGCCCTGAGCAAGATATTGAACCCCAAATCGCTCCCGGTGAGCAGGTTGTCACCTTGTATCCCTGCCAGGGGTATACAAATGTGAGTGTGAATGGGTGAATGTGAGGCATACATTCTAAAGCGTTTTGAGTGCTTGTAGGAGTAGAAAAGTGAGATATAGCATGCAGTCCATTTATATAAATGCAGTCCATTTACATGTAAACAATGTGAGTAATAAGTGGCTGCTGCCAAGCACACGTGTGTTCCACATGCTCTGCTCATCTGGTGTTGGGCCTGGTGCTCTGACATGGAAACACAGGTTGCTCCCCTCGTCAGCTGTGCTCTGTTGCCCCCGGCTTGTCTGTGGTCACCTGATGCGGCTGTGCGGCTGCACCAGCCCAGGCTGGTATGAGCTGAAAAGTTAGCGGCCCCACAGCGCACGCGCTCTCTGACCTACATTTCATTTCTGCTGTCATTACAAATGCAGACAATGGATGCTTTCCTAGGCTTAACTGTTACTCTGTGCAACTACTAAAGGACAGAACTACACACAATTTCTTATTCTGATACAAATCCTTGTGTAAAGATTTTTTTTTTATGATTATGGAACATTATCGTGCAGTGAATATGAGGGTATTTTGATTATAGGAGCTCTGGGTAGGCCTAAAGAACTACTGTCAAAAGTGGTGTGTTTAGAATTTGAAAATATCAGGTAGAAGGTATTTCATTGTGTTGAGTTGTACAGTATTAATGTGCACAGGTTGCCATTTTTGCTGCACAAAGCATATGCACTACATGATGATATTAGATATGCTTCTGTTCTGACTAGTTTTCAGGCCTACATTGCATTACAGTAGGAATACATACCATGTCCAGCCAATGATTTCTTGATCAAAGTTTCTAAAGCAGAATTGGTAAGTACAAAGCAAAGCAAGAGTTAATATGGAAGGCTTCTCTCTGCCTCTCCCTTGTGTGTGTGCGTGTGCCTGTGTGCGTGCCTGTGTGAAAGGGTGTGCGTGTGTATAAGAGGGAGGGAGGGGGAGAAAGAGAGAGGTTGGAAATAATCCAAATGAAACCAAAAGACAGGCTACAGTCAGAAATGCAGAATGCTTTTTCCTCTAACATCGCTTGCCTCCTCCTCAGGTTGTCCTGCATGTATCTGACTTGTGCTCATATTCACACCAAATCCATATATTCACTGATAAAATAGCAGTACCATGAACTGGAATATCCTACTTACACATGCTGTTTTATTTAAATGAATGAACTCAATCTGGCATAAATTAGCTGCAATACACTCACCAGAAAATAACTGTAAGAGCTTATTCCAACTATAATAATGTATCACAATTACAAAATCACATCATCTTTTTTATAATCCTAGGATAATTTTAAACATGTCAACATGCCTCATATGTCTGAGTCACATAGGACACCGGCTTCCTTTCTGTGCTGTTGCTAACAATCTGCTTATTAAAATGTCTGTTTCTTCTTTTGTTTCTGCTCTAAAGTACTCAAAATGAGAGAGGTCCCTTCCCCCAGCTGGAGGTATGCAGCCCTTCTTGACCCTTTTAGGAGGTCCTGAATGATGATGATGATGATGATGATGATGATCACCCTTGGTGTTTTCCAAAAACAAGTGTTTTGCTTTTTTTTTTTTTCCTCCTTTTCCTTGATGTCTGTTGTTTCCTTGTCAGTGGAGTTCTCTCTGTCGTGTTGACCTAACCTAGCTGGTGGAGGAGCTGTGTGCCTGAATCATAGAATGCCCCCCCCCCTTCTCCATTCCCCCTGGCCCCTATCCACCAACTCCTCATCTCCGATGCAGCTTCTTTTGGCCTCACTAACTGCTGATTGGCTCGTTTTACTCCAAGGCTCTTTCTTTTTTTAAACGATGGATGGTCCTTACGACATCACATAACATCTCATCATACAGTATATCACCTTAACCTGTTAAACAGCCCACATGCTTTTATTTATTCCAGATATCTCTGTCTGTAAAGTAATGGGT
Source organism: Sardinella hualiensis (assembly GCA_032353275.1). Lineage (NCBI taxonomy): Eukaryota > Metazoa > Chordata > Actinopteri > Clupeiformes > Clupeidae > Sardinella > Sardinella hualiensis. The sequence goes on along the minus strand of JAUCNH010000077.1, from coordinate 7,876,204 downwards.
ATGTCACCTCTACGGAGTCTGGCCTTTGCTATAGGTGATCCTTCGTCACGTTGGCAGTGTAGGAGAGGCCATTGAAAATGCTGATATTTTCTCTGCCTGTGTGTTTTTGGCAGAGGCCCAGCCTAAAGTGTTAATCTGTACTGGGGCAGGGGAGTAAGGTACAGTACAGTATGTTCCCCACACCTCCACTCCCTCTTGGGCACGTACAGTATAGCGCTCACAGCCTGACACACTGCATCGGACTGCAGCCAGTCCCTTCTGCACACACCACTGTGTTATTTAGGAGTTAGGAACAGGTGGAAAACAAATAACAATCGAGTATCTAGCACCTTACTTCACTTCCCTGACTAAGGCCTTCCACAATGGTTGTCTGCATGGGTTTTTTACTGATGTTTGTCTGGATATTTTACCCCAAGGGTTCTAGATGCAGCTCCTGAGTACCCCCCGGTTCCGCTTATAGTCCATCTGTCCCTGTTCCGTATGCATGAATTGGCTCATTAATGACAACTCTTGATTGGCTGGACCAATGATTCGGCTGAGCAAGAATAGATAAGAATGCAATCTAATACAAATTAAATAAAATATGCTTGGAACAGAGAGGATGGAACTTATGCAGTGCAAGTGGTTCCCCAGGAGCAGAATTAAGAACCCCTTTTGTGATGCCATTCAGTAGATCTAAACAAATCAGTGTACTTCACTTGTATGTATGTGTTGGATGGTTGGATTGTTTTGTGACAGTTGGACTTGTTTGTTTGATGGGCAAAATGACTGTTACTATATTCACATAGGGATCCTTGGTGAAAATCCCTGTTCACTGACATGTGATGTGACCCACCTGATTATGTACTTGTGATGGTTCAACGCGTTTAATGTTAAAACTAAACACCACCCCCACCACACAGTCTTGCGTCAGCATCACTTTTACATCCCCATACGGTCTACTCGCATGGAACCCATTAGTAAGCCCTTGACCCCCCCACACCCAACCGCTGAGCCTCTTTTTCTCTCTCTGAGTCCCTTTCCTCCTAACGCCAACCACCAACCCCACCCTCCTCTATCACAATGCCTGAAGCCCTCCTTTCCCGTGTTTGATTGACAGGCCTTCGGCTGCATGAGGTGTGTTGTAAGATTTCTGGCTCTAGGTGCTGGGGGTTTGGATGCGGTGCTGGAGTGTGGCCTGTCTAGAGGTGCTGATGTGTGTGTTCTTTGTCTTCTCTCTCTGGTTTGACCACAGGCATCCACCACCACCAGCAGCAGCTCCTCGTGAGGCCCCTCTGTGCTACGCCAGTGTCCGAGTGACGTCAGGAGGACCGCAACGCCACTACTCTCGACCTGCTCACCCTTTCTGCCCTCATCCCTGCCCCAGTCCCTGTCTCTGCTCCCCCTCTCTGTCCAGCCCTGACTGGATGAGCTGAAAAACACAAACAACCACCCCCCCCCCCCCTTTCAAAAAAAAAGAAAAAAAATGGGAGAATTCCTGAGGCCGTCTACCCCTCTCTCACATCCACTCATGCTCCCACACTCCTGCAATGGCTCCCGTCAGCTGCCCCTACCAGAACATCGGCTAACCAGTCAACATTCCCCCTGCTCTCACCAGCCCTCACAGCCCTGACACACACATGGACACTGTCCACAAATCAAAGCCTCTCCATCCATCCAGCTGGCCAGTTTGCCCACAGGAGTCCCATAGGCAGCAACAGCACAAGAGCACATTGATGTCATGCGTATGTTCATCAGGAGTAAGAACAATTGGGAAAAAAACAACAAAAAAACAAAACAAAAACGCTGTGGATGTGAACTGACTTTGGGAAGATGACGCAGACAACTACACAACCTGCCTACAAAACCCACGGCAGGGACGCTGAGAGGAATAAAGGGATTATCTGCCTAGTGGGGAAACTGACCTGATGTCATCTGGCATCTGGTTCAAAAATGTGGTGAGATTGAAGAGGATTGGGAGTGGTGTGTGTTAAAAAATATGGGGGAAAAATGACCTGGCCTAACAGGAAAAATATGAAAATAACACAAAATGTACAGAAAAATTTCTTCAGACTATATAATATTACTGTTTCCAGATTATTAAGGGATGTGTTCCTGCAAATTGCCTGCAAGTATCAGCAACATATGTGCACAAACCACCTAGCTCCTCACATACACATAGAAGGTTGTATTGCCAATTTGCCACTAACCACAGTTCACATCTTTCACATAGAACCAAATGTAACCATACTCTGACTCCAGTATTTTGCTAAAATTGAGCCATTTTTATTAAGTTCATATTTAATGATGTCAATGAAAAACAAACAAACATAGACTTGCATGTGTCTTCTGCACTGGACACACGACACAAAAAAAACAACACCCTCTATCTCTCACCACCCCTTCCTTTGCCTGACTCTCTCCCTCTCTGTCCCCCACACAAGCAAACAGAGCCACTGAAAGTGCTTTGCTGGTCCGCCTTTTAATTATTTATATGCTACTCACTACTGAGTAAGGGGCCAGATTGATTAGTGAATCTGGAGGCCAAAAGTGTTACTTACAGTAGGCCTCTTTGCCAATAGGAAAAACAACAACAACAACAACAACAAAAACATGAGTTTGATTCAGTCAGGCCAATTTACAGGGTGGTGAAAGAACAACCTCTGAGTGGGACTTTGCTTGTGTGCTAACGCCAGGGAGCTGTCCCTGTCCCAGTCCCAGCTTGTTCAAAACACGAGACTTTTAATTTAGACTAAAACCATCCTAATCTTCATGACGTGCTCATGCAGTGATTGGTCCTGGTGGTTTCCCCGGCTTTGAGTCAAACTCATCATGATTAACATGGTGACAGCTCGTTTTAACACTTGTTTCCCCTTAATCTCCATTTTTTTCCCTGTGCGACTGTTAAAGCGATTATCTGATTGTTGGGAATGTGACTTTAATGTGCTTTGATTACATGGTAATGCTTTATCATTACAAGAAAAGATGGTAGTGTGCAATGTACTACACCAGTCTAGTTTTCTCATTCTTTTTTATTATTTGTTTTGCGTTTTTTCTTTGTTTTATACAAAAAAGATAGCAGTTAGTATGGAAATGCTAGCTATTTTGTAACATTGATCCTAACTGCAACTGCTGCTTTATTTCATTGTGCAAGTTCCAAGCTTCTGAAAGTGCTTTGTGTATGGTATTCTACTAGTGGTGCAATATGTAGGTGTGTTCTTTTTTTTATATACAGTGTTAAACTGTGTTGTTTTAAATGCTACGCCGTCCCTTCAACAGCCATGGTTATGCTTATGAATTTTATAGACTTCTTGATAAGTCAAGCAGAGAGGGTCTGGAAGCTCTCTCAGGCCAGTGAGGCTATGCAGGCCTAACTCAAAAGGTCACACTTGCCCAAGGGTCATACATACGACCAGTGACTGCCTGTCAGTTGTATCCGCTGGTGTGTGTGTGTGTGTGTGTGTCTCCAAGTTGGTGTTCAGCAGCTGTTGTTCTCTATTTTGAACTTTGCAAGGCAACTAAGGGAAGCCCAATGCAAGAGAAGAGAAGGAAAGCAGCTGTGTCCAATTTAGCTGTGTACAGCCAAGACAAACAGCAGAAAGTGGGGAGGGGATACTGGAAGCACTTAGACCTTATTTCAGCACAAGAAATTACGAAACTGCAAGGCCTTACAAACAACATTCACTTGAGAACATTGTATTCTCATGAAAGGCATGGTAAATCTTGATGATTCCTGAAGATCTACCAGCCGTAATTGGGTCTCTCTCTCTCTCTTTCTCTCTCTCTCTCTCTCTCTCTCACACACACACACACACACACACACTCTTCTTGTTATTTAGGCCTCAGTGTCTTACCTTTCCATCTCTCTCTCTCTCTCTCTCTCTCCCCCTCTCTCTCTCTCTCTCATTCTTCTCTCTCCCTCTCTCTCTCCCTCCCTCTCTCTCTTTTCCCTCTCTCTCCCCCCTCTGCAGTGACTAACGGGATGAACCACTCGCCGCCCACCCTGAACGCGGTGCCATCCCCTCCGCAGCGCTACAGCAACGGTCCTTCCTCCTCCTCCTCCTCCTCGCTGGCCAATCAGCAGCTCCCTGCTACCTGTGGAGCCCGGCAGCTCAGCAAGCTCAAGCGCTTCCTCACCACGCTGCAGCAGTTCGGCAACGACATCTCGCCTGAGATCGGCGAGAGCGTCCGCAACCTGGTGCTGGCCCTCGTGGTACGTGGACTATCCCCCCCACGCCCGCACACACACACACACACACACACACACACACACACACACACACACACACACACACACACACACACACACACAC
>JAUCNH010000077.1:7849255-7863915 GCA_032353275.1 Sardinella hualiensis | reverse complement strand
ACTTGAGATAGCGGAAAACAGACTGCCAGGAGCGCGATTTCAGCTGCAAGCAGCACGCGACCCAGACGTCGGAATTAATACTATTAAGTCGTATAAATTAACTCAAAACGAACATTTTGAGCTTCAAGTCAGAGAGAGGGGAAATGATAAATTTCCATATTTAGTGTTACAGAAACACCTCGATAGAGAGACTAAAGCCGAACACAGCCTTTGTCTGACAGCGTACGATGGAGGAACTCCCCCGAGATCAGGGACTCTGAACGTGACTATAACTGTTCTTGACATAAATGACAATCCACCTGCATTTAGCCAAGAACTTTACTCAGTAACTATACCTGAAAATATAGAAGTGGGAACAGCTGTACTAAGAGTTCAGGCCACAGACAGTGACGAGGGCACAAATGGAGAATTAGAGTATGCAATGGGCACAGATCTCGATCCAACATTGTATGACATATTTGATTTAGACACTGTGACCGGTGAGATACGAGTAAAAGGTGTACTTGATTTTGAAATTACTGACTTGTATAAACTAGACATCCAGGCCATAGACAAAGGACAGCCATCGTTAAATGTCGAAAGTGGAGTCATTATCAAAATATTAGATGTTAATGATAATATTCCAGAGATAGAAGTTACATCACTTTCTACAGAAGTCGCAGAAGATGCAAAACCAGGGACAGTTATTTCACTTATTAGCATTATAGACAAAGATTCAGGTATCAACGGGAAAGTGTTATGTAGTCTTTCCGGTGATGTGCCATTTGAGCTGAAACCATCGGTTCAAGATAATATGTTTTCTCTTGTTACGAAACGGAAGCTTGACAGAGAAGTTGTGTCATATTATGACATCACAATAACAGCGTTCGACTTTGGCCAGCCCCCACTGTCAACATTCAAAACTTTGAGCATCCAAGTCTCGGACGTGAATGATAACAGCCCCGATTTCCTCCAGAATCCACTTGAGCTTTACATGTTTGAAAACAACGTTCCAGGTGCGTTCATCTTTACTGTCAGTGCCTCTGACAAGGACTTAAATGAAAATGCAGCAATTTCTTACCAAATATCTCGAGGAGCTCACAGCGAAATGGCTTCATTTCTCAATATCAATTCAGAAACCGGGAAAATCAGCGCGCTTAAAAGTTTTGACTTTGAAACTGTAAAATCTTTCCGATTCGAAGTTATAGCAAAAGATTCTGGCACCCCATCTTTAAGTAGTAATGTAACTGTCAAAGTGTTCATTCTGGATCAGAACGATAACGCCCCAGTTATTTTATCTCCAATAAGCGCGAACGGGTCAGCTGAGGGCATTGAGGACGTTCCGCGCAATGTCAACCCAGGGTATTTGGTCACTAAAGTGAGAGCGTATGACGCAGATATCGGATACAACGGATGGCTCCTCTTTTCTATACAGGAAGTTGCAGATCATACTCTCTTTGGGTTGGATCGTTATACTGGACAGTTACGAATGCTCCGGTCATTTGCAGAGACTGACGAGGCTCAGCACAAACTGATTTTAGTTGTTAAAGACAACGGCAACGTGTCATTATCAGCTACAGCAACTGTGATTATAAAGGCAGTGGAACCAATGGAGGCTTTTGCAGCCTCCGATGTTCAAAGCGCTCAGAACGCAGAGGACGACAGTAGCGTTGCATTTTACCTTATGATAACTTTGGGAGCGGTTTCCATACTTTTTCTGATTAGCATTGCCGTTTTGATAGCCATGCAATGTTCCAAGACATCGGACTATTCATCAAAATATTTACAAGATACAAACTATGACGGGACACTGTGCCACAGCATTCAGTACAGATCTGGAGATAAACGGTACATGTTGGTTGGGCCCAGAATGAGTATTGGATCAACTATTGTCCCCGGCAGTAATGGAAATACACTGGTGGTGCCCGACCGCAGGAGTAGAGCTTCAGGAGAGGTAAGACAAAACGTTCATTCATGCTGATTTAATGCTTGACCTAGCGCGAGTCTTCTGTGTGGCCAGGTTGTAAGTGTATCCCGTGCATAAATACTTTGGTTATTGACATACGAATACCTCCCCGATATCCACATGGTGTCAGTGTTGGCTTGGAAAGGACTGGCCCTGGCTTTTGTATTGCTCTGTGTGATATTTGTCTCATTCGCACCGAGAAAGAGCTACGGGTCGGTACTGCTGGTGAACATGCTGTAGTTTACTGTGATTTGTTATACAAAATGTCAGTCTGGAACAACTGGACCCATTTTGCATCATATAATAATCAGTAACTAGATTTAAATTGGGAGTTTGGTGAGGATTTGCTACGATGCCAGACGCAGGACAAAGACACAGAGCGGAGTTGTGGTGGTTTGCTTTAAGTTTCTTGCTGTTCATCTCTTTTGGAGAGCGGATTTCTGCACAAATAAGATATTCCGTTCCAGAGGAGACAAAGGAGGGGGCTACTGTTGGAAACATTGCTAAAGACTTCGGTCTGGATGTGAGTACTCTGGTCGAGCGGAGATTTCGAGTCGTGTCAGGATCTAAGGATGCTCATTTTCAGGTGAATCAGAACAATGGCGTGTTGTATGTCGAAAAGAAAATCGACAGAGAAATGTTATGTGATGACAATGATGCCTGCGTAATGAATTTAAAGATCGCAGTTGAAAATCCTTTAGAGATACATTATATTGGAATAGAAATAACGGATATAAACGACCATTCACCCACTTTCACTGATAAAGAAAAACGGATTGAAATAGCAGAAGGAACACTACCCGGGGCTCGATTTCAACTCCAAGCAGCACGCGATCCTGATATAGGAATTAATGGTGTCCGTCTATATAAACTAAGTCAAAACGAGCATTTTGATTTAGAAGTACGAGACAGAGGAGAGGATAAACTGCCTTTCTTAGTGCTTCAGAAACCACTCGATAGGGAGCGCAAAGCTTAGCATAATTTAGTTTTAACAGCCACCGACGGAGGGAATCCACCGAGAACAGGGAAACTGAACATTACGGTTTTTGTTCTCGACAGCAATGATAACAGACCTGTCTTTAGCAAGGATGTATATTCTGCAACATTGGATGAAAACGTAAATGTGGGGACAATAGCTGTACAGGTATCTGCTACTGATTTAGACGAAGGCCCAAATGGGGACGTGGTGTACACATTTGGAAGTGATGTTGACAGGGGTATGCTAGACATGTTTAGTCTGGATAGCAAAACAGGGGAAATTGTAGTTAAGGGAGCGATAGATTTCGAGAAAACTGCAGTTTACAAGTTGGACGTTCAGGCATCCGATAGTGGACAGCCACCTATGACCACTGATTGCCGGGTCATAATAAAAATCCAAGATGCTAATGACAACACACCTGAAATTGAAGTCACGTCTTTGTCCAATGTGGTTTCTGAGAACAGTAAGCCTGGCACAGTCATATCGCTCATAAGCGTGACAGATGCTGATTCTGGTCTAAATGGCAAAGTGCAGTGCAGCATATCTGAAAATTTACCCTTTGAGCTGAAACCCTCAATCCAAGATAACATGTACTCACTTGTGACAAGGGAACATTTAGATCGAGAAAGCCAATCTCATTATGAAATCACAGTAACAGCTACTGATTTGGGCCAGCCACCAATGTCAACGTTTAAGACTTTAACTATTGAAATATCAGATGTAAATGATAATAGTCCAGCATTCCCCCAAAATCCTCTTGAACTGTACTTATTCGAGAACAATGCAGCTGGTGCGTCTATCTTTTCAGTTAGTGCATTTGATAAAGATCTGAATGAAAATGCAGAAATCAAGTATCATATTGTCAGAGGAGATGGTACACAGACTGACATTGCTTCTTTTCTGAACATCAACCCTGATAACGGCCATATACACGCACTTAAAAGTTTCGACTATGAGACTATTAAAAAGTTCCAATTCCACGTGCTGGCCACTGACTCTGGAACTCCACCTCATAGCTGCAATGCAACAGTAAAAGTGTTTATTCTGGACCAGAACGACAATCCTCCCGTTATCTTGTACCCAGTCAGTGCAAACGGTTCTGCAGAGGGTGCGGAGGAGATTCCGCGCAATGTGAACGCGGGGCATTTAGTCACCAAAGTCAGGGCGTATGATGCTGATACTGGATACAACGGCTGGATGCTATTTTCTCTCAATGAAATTACGGATCATACTTTATTTGGGTTGGATCGTTATACTGGACAGATAAGGACACTTCGTGCATTCACAGAAACTGATGAGGCCGAGCACAAATTAGTTATTCTTGTGAAAGACAACGGAAACGTTTCTCTTTCGGCAACTGCTACAGTCATAATTAAACTTGTGGAACCTAAAGAAGCATTTGCTGCCTCTGATATGACAAGTGCTGTTAAAAACGAAGAGGATACCGTTACATTTTACCTGATCATCACTCTGGGGTCTGTCTCAGTTCTTCTTATAATCAGTATTGTTGTCTTGATAGCCATGCAGTGCTCCAAATCTACAGACTATTCATCTAAGTACTTGCAAGACACGAACTATGATGGAACTCTGTGCCACAGCATTCAGTACAGATCTGGTGACAAAAGATACATGTTGGTTGGGCCCAGAATGAGTATCGGTTCTACAATCGTGCCTGGCAGCAATGGGAATACACTGGTTGTGCCTGATCGCAGGAGACGGCCATCTATTGAGGTAAGGGCTGAACTTTTCTTTTCTTTCTTTTTTTTTAACTTGCAGAGTTCTGTTGCACCTTTTGGGTAAAGGTTGTCTGTGGAAAACATGTTAGACTTTGCCTTGTTATTGGTGCTACTGAGATGTCACTGACTACACTCAGATGTGACAGGATGTTTGACAGTAGTCAAGTAGTCAGTAGTGACAGTAGTCAGTAGTAGTGTCTGATCGCAGGAAAAGAGCATCTGGTGAAGAAAGGGCTGATATTTTATTCGCACTGTCACCGCAAAGTTCACTTTGCTACTTTCTATCGGAGATGCTTCCTTGAGATGTTCTCGTTGGCATTATGATGTTATTTCATTCAGTTGTCACAGAGACTAAAACGATAAGTGTAAGTGTAAATGTGCTGTGTCAGAGAAATATTTTGCGCAATATAAGCCTACTGTATGTAGGCCTAATTTGCTGAATGGTCATGGTGCTGTCCATGGTCCTGAATAGTTCTACAAATGTCTGGTATCGTTTTGTATTCTGCTAAATTCTTCAGGAAAGGCAGGCGACAGCTGTCCACTGAGCTATTGCACACGAACACTTGTGCTGACTCTCTTCAGTGGTTTCTCGATCTGTGATGACAGATTTCCACATATCCACACGGTGTCAGTGTTGGCTTTGAGGGGAGTGGGCTGTGCCTCATACATTGCTCTGTGTTATTTCAGTCTCATTTACGCGGAGAAAGAGAAACGGAACGGTAGCACAGGGATTATGCTTTACCATTTTACTCGACCGTCATTTGTTGCCTGAAATGTTAAGAAAATATATAGCTTTTTATTTCGTTTCATCAAGGAATCAGTAATTGAATTGTAATTTGGCAGTTCAGAGAGGATTTCTGTGATGGCAGACGCAGGACAAAGACACAGAGTGGGATTGTGTTGGACAGCTTTGTGCCTCTCGTTGCTGTTATCTTTTGGAGGGCGGATTTCTGCACAAATAAGGTATTCTGTTCCAGAGGAAGCAAAGGAAGGAACTGTTGTTGGAAACATTGCTAAGGATTTTGGTCTCGACGTGAGTACACTGGTGGAGCGACGGTTTCGAGTCGTGTCTGGATCTCAAGACGCTCTTTTCCAGCTTAATCAGAACAATGGCCTGTTGTATGTAGAAAAGAAAATCGACAGGGAGATATTATGTGATGGCAATGACGCTTGCCTGCTAAACTTGAAAATAGCTGTTGAAAATCCTTTAGAAATGCATTACATTGGTATTGAAATATCTGATGTAAATGACCATTCGCCTACATTTGCTGATAAAGAAAAGCTATTAGAAATCGCAGAGACCACGCTTCCTGGAGCTCGATTTCAACTTCAAGCAGCACGTGATCCTGATTTCGGGACAAACAGTGTCCGTCAATATAAATTAAGTCAAAATGAACATTTTGATTTAGAAATAAGAGATAGAGGAGAGGATAAACTCCCTTTTTTGGTATTGCAGAAACCTCTAGACAGGGAGCGCAAAGCTCAGCATAATTTGACTTTGACAGCCACTGATGGAGGCAGTCCACCTAGAACAGGGAAACTGAACATTACAGTTTCTGTATTAGACATTAACGACAACCGCCCTGTTTTTAGCCAGGATGTTTACTCGGCTACTTTACAGGAGAATGTGCAGGCTGGGACAACTGCAATAAAGGTGTTTGCAACCGACTTAGACGAAGGCTCAAATGGCGATGTCTTATACTCATTTGAAAGTGATGCAAACTCTGACGTTTTTGATATTTTTACCTTAGATAGTAAGACTGGGGAGATTCTAGTTACAGGCGAAGTAGATTTTGAGAAAAATAGTGTTTATAAGTTGGACATTCAGGCTTCCGATAACGGACAACCTCCGATGACCACTGATTGCAGGGTTATCATAAAAATTCAAGATGTAAATGACAATAAGCCGGAAATTGAGGTGATGTCTTTAGCAAACTTGGTTTCCGAGAACAGTAAACCTGGCACAGTTATCTCACTAATTAGTGTGACAGATGCGGATTCTGGTCTAAACGGTAAAGTTCAATGTACAATATCAGAAAACGTGCCGTTCGATTTGAAACCCTCAATCCAAGATAACATGTATTCATTGGTAACAAATGCACGTTTAGACAGAGAAAGCACATCTCATTATGACATCACAATAACAGCAACTGACCTCGGTCAGCCACCTCTGTCTACATTCAGGACTTTGAACATAGAAATATCGGATGTAAATGACAACAGTCCAGAATTTCCCCAAAATCCACTTGAGCTATACTTAGCAGAAAATAATGCAGCTGGTGCGTCTATATTCTCAGTAAGTGCATTTGATAAAGACCTAGATGTAAATGCAGAAATCAAATATCGCATTCTCAAAGGAGATGGCACACAAGCGGACATGGCCTCTTTTCTAAACATCAACCCTGATAATGGCCTCATACATGCACTCAAAAGTTTCGATTATGAAGTTCTTAAAAAGTTCCAATTTCACGTGCTAGCCACTGACTCCGGAACTCCGACTCATAGCTGCAATGCCACAGTAAACGTGTTTATTCTGGACCAGAACGACAATCCTCCCGTTATCTTGTACCCAGTACCCAGTGCAAACGGTTCTGCAGAGGGTGTAGAGGAGATTCCGCGCAATGTGAACGCAGGACATTTAGTCACCAAAGTAAGAGCTTATGACGCTGATACTGGATACAACGGCTGGATGTTATTTTCTCTCAATGAAATTACGGATCATACTTTATTCGGTTTGGATCGTTATACTGGACAGATAAGGACACTTCGTGCATTTACAGAAACAGATGAGCCAGAACACAAATTAGTTATTCTTGTAAAAGACAACGGGAACATTTCTCTTTCGGCAACTGCCACTGTACTAATCAGACTTGTGGAACCTAAAGAAGCTTTTGCTGCCTCTGATATGACAAGCGCTGTTAGTAACGAAGAGGATAACGTTACATTTTATTTGATAATCACTCTGGGGTCTGTCTCAGTGCTTTTCATAATTAGTATTGCAGTCTTGATAGCCATGCAGTGCTCCAAATCTACAGACTATTCGTCTAAGTATTTGCAAGACACGAACTATGATGGAACTCTGTGCCATAGCATCCAGTACAGATCTGGTGACAAAAGATACATGTTGGTTGGGCCCAGAATGAGTATCGGTTCTACAATAGTACCAGGAAGTAATGGGAATACTCTGGTTGTACCTGATCGCAGGAGGAGAGAATCTGCTGAGGTAAGGGCTGAACTTTTTTTCCAACTTGCACAGACCTGTTGCACCTTTTTGGTGAATAATGGTGATATCTTGGACTTTGTGGGCTTCGTCATTGGTGCTACTGATATTTCACTACATTTATTTGTGACAGATTGTTTTACATGAATCTGACGGTAACATAATACCTGTTACCTGTGTAAATGCCCATGGAGAGAGTCTGGTCAATCATGACTGGAACATGCTTTTAACTTAAGACACCGCCTTTGCATAAACTTTAAATTATTGTTCAACCTCACCAACCAATTATACAAATATGCAGATTGATATGGTCTTTTCATTGCTGTTATTTGTCTTTTTAGTTGGACTTTCTTAAGACTTATTACACCTTTTTTTACAAATCAGTTCTTGTATGCACTGCGACTTTGATTTAGAAAATAATGTCATAATTCTATCTAATCGCTGAATACGTTCATCTGTGCTGGCGAGAGAACAATGGGTAATGCTAAGTTTCTAATGTGGAACAGAAATGAGCAGGTATAGTATACACTTCTAACCGAGTCATGATGCTTTGTGAGGGGAAAGCACAGTCGTAATATATTCATGGGGCTCTCCGTGGTCCTGAAGATTTCTGGCACTGCGATGAGTAATAACTTCTACACTAAGCCTACCAATAATCTTCAGGTGAAGTAGATGAAGCTATAAATTCAAGAGTTGATTTACAACTAGATAACTTCTGTTTCCCTTTGTCCAAATGCTGCACATCACAGATTGTTTAATTGTTTTTCAATCTGTGATAACAGACTTCCTCTTTGCCACACGGTGTCAGTGTTAGCTTTAAAGGGAGTGGGCCGTGCCTTTTATATTGCTCCATGTCATTTCAGCTTCATTTCGACATGGAAAGAGCTACGGAACGGTAGAAGCGTGAAAATGATTTAGCATGCCTTTTGCTTGATTGAGGTTTGTTATCCAACATGTTACTTTCTGTAAGATATATTTCACATCATCAATGACTCAGTGATTGGATTTTAACTGGGAGTTTAGCGAGGATTTTAAACGATGTCTGACTCCGGACAAAGACACAGAGGGGAGTTGTGTTGGACAGCTTTGTGCTTCTCGCTGCTGTTGTCTTTCGGGGAGCGGATTTCTGCACAAATAAGGTATTCAGTTCCAGAGGAGGCAAAGGAGGGAACTGTCGTCGGAAACATTGCAAAGGATTTCGGTCTCGACGTGAGTACGCTGGTGGAGCGGCGGTTTCGAGTTGTCTCTGGATCTAAGGATGTTCTATTCGAGGTTAATCAGAACAATGGCGTGCTGTATTTTGAGAAGAAAATCGACATAGAAACGCTGTGTACTGGCAATGAAGCCTGCGTGATTAACTTGAAAATTGCTGTTGAAAATCCGTTAGAGATTCATTATGTTGGAATTGAAATAACAGATCTAAATGACAATTCTCCGACTTTTGCTGATAAGGTGAAACGATTAGAAATTACGGAAAACACTTTACCTGGTGCTCGATTTCAGCTGCAAACAGCAAAAGATCCCGATGTAGGCATAAATGGTGTCCGTTCCTATAAATTAAGTCAAAATGAACATTTTGATTTAGAAATAAGAGATAGAGGGGAGGATAAACTGCCTTTCTTAGTATTACAGAAATCTCTCGATAGGGAGCGCAAAGCTCAGCATACTTTAATTTTGACTGCTACTGATGGAGGCAGTCCACCAAGATCTGGGAAACTGAACATTACAATCTCTGTGTTAGATATAAATGACAATCGCCCTGTTTTCAGTCAGGAGGTATACACGGCAACATTGTATGAAAATGTTGCTGCTGGAACAACTGTACTAAAGGTATTTGCAACTGATTCAGATGAAGGTACAAATGGTGAAGTCGTATACTCCTTTGGAAGTGATGCAATATCTCAAGTGTTGGATACTTTCAGTTTGGACAGCATCACGGGGGAAATAATAGTCAAAGGTGAGGTAGATTTTGAGGAAAACACAGTTTATAAGTTGGACATTCAGGCCTCTGATCATGGTCAGCCACCAACGACCACTGATTGCAGAGTTGTAATAAAAATTCAGGATGTAAATGACAACGGACCAGATATAGAGGTGACGTCCCTGTCCAATGTGGTTTCCGAGGACAGTAAGCCTGGCACAGTCATTTCACTTATAAGTTTGACAGATGCTGATTCTGGTCTAAATGGCAAAGTGCAGTGCGCCATATCAGAAGATGTACCTTTCGAGTTGAAACCTTCAGTCCAAGACAATATGTACTCACTGGTAACAAAGTCACGTTTAGATCGAGAAAGCCAATCACATTACGACATCACAATAACAGCAACTGACTTTGGCCAGCCACCATTAAGTGGATTTAAAACACTCAGCATAGACATATCAGATGTAAATGATAATAGCCCAGAATTTACTCAAAATCCTCTTGAATTGTATTTAGTCGAAAATAATGCAGCAGGTGCATCTATATACTCAGTTAGTGCATTTGATAAAGATTTGAATGAAAATGCAGACATAAAGTATCACATTGTCAGAGGAGATGGCACACAGACCGACATGGCTTCTTTTCTCAACATAAACCCTGATAACGGTCATATACACGCACTTAAAAGTTTCGATTATGAAAGTGTTAAACAATTCCAATTTCATGTGCTAGCCACTGACTCTGGAACCCCACCTCTTAGCTGCAATGCCACAGTAAAAGTGTTCATTCTGGACCAGAACGACAATCCTCCCGTTATCTTGTACCCTGTCAGTGCAAACGGCTCTGCAGAGGGTGCAGAGGAGATTCCGCGCAACGTAAATGCAGGACATTTGGTCACCAAAGTGAGGGCATATGATGCGGATACCGGATACAATGGCTGGTTGTTATTTTCTCTAAATGAAGTTACGGATCATACTTTATTTGGCTTGGACCGTTATACGGGACAGATAAGAACTCTCCGTCCATTCACGGAAACAGACGAGGCCGAACACAAATTAGTCATTCTTGTAAAAGACAACGGAAACGTTTCTCTTTCAGCAACTGCCACAGTAATAATCAGACTTGTGGAACCTAAAGAAGCATTTGCTGCCTCTGATATGACGAGTGCTGTTAGTAACGAAGAGGATAACGTTACATTTTATTTGATCATAACTCTGGGCTCTGTCTCAGTGCTTTTTATAATCAGTATCATCGTCCTGATAGCCATGCAGTGCTCCAAATCTACAGACTATTCGTCCAAGTACTTGCAAGACACGAACTATGACGGAACTTTGTGCCACAGCATCCAGTACAGATCTGGTGACAAACGATACATGTTAGTCGGACCCAGAATGAGTATTGGTTCTACAATAGTGCCTGGCAGTAACGGGAATACTCTAGTCGTACCTGATCGCAGGAGAAGAGCATC
The DNA here is from genome assembly GCA_032353275.1 of Sardinella hualiensis. Lineage (NCBI taxonomy): Eukaryota > Metazoa > Chordata > Actinopteri > Clupeiformes > Clupeidae > Sardinella > Sardinella hualiensis. Next base: position 7,852,646 of record JAUCNH010000077.1, on the reverse strand, counting down.
TGTTGAGGTAAGAGGCTGATCTTATTTTATTTATTTTTTTTACTTGCAGAGTTTACATTAAGGCTAAGCTTTTGTAAAAAAAAAAAAAAAAAAAAAAAGTACATATTTATATTTCTGGTATAACATTCACATGTGGCAGATGTGTAAAAGTAGGCCTAGTTCGCCAGGTTACAGCTATGAAAGTGCGGTAATAACGTGTTGTTTTAAAATAATTGCATTGGGAACGGAAGGGAGTCATCCTGGTTTAGGAGCTTTCCAGGGTGCTGAAGCTTTCTAATGTTTGTCTATATGTTATTTGTTACCCAATATAACTAGGAGAAAAAGGGTAACCGACATCTGTCGTTTTAGAAGCATTGAACTCATAATCGAATCATCTTCCAATTCCAATAGAAGATTACGCTTTTGTTAATGTTGAGCATCACTACACCTCATTTTGAATTGTTAACCAAATTATGGTGAATGATATCGCAGACTTTCACATATCCACACGGTGTCAGTGTTGGCTTTAAAGGGAGTGGGTCCTGTATCATGTGCTCTTATCACTTCAGTCGCATTCAACCAGAGAAAGAGGTTCGGAACGGTGGCTACGTGAAATGGTTAAGCACTCTATGTAACAGATTTCTTTTTTTAACATGCCACTTTCTGGATTACCATCTTTACAGCTAGCATTGTCTTCGAAACAATAATTGGTTATTAACGGAGAGTTCGACGAGTAGGCCTATTTCCCCGCGATGACAGACGCAAGACAAAGACATGGGGAGTTGTGGAGGATGGCTATATGCTTTTCGCTGTTGTCTTTTGGAGAGCGGATATCTGCACAAACAAGGTATTCTGTTCCAGAGGAGGCAAAGGTGGGAACTATTATTGGAAACATTGCTAAGGATTTCGGTCTCGACGTGAGTACTCTGGTGGAGCGACGGTTTCGAGTCGTGTCTGGATCTAAAGATGCTCTTTTCCAGCTTAATCAGAACAATGGCGTGTTACATGTCGAAAAGCAAATCGACAGAGAAATGTTATGTGATGATAATGAAGCCTGTGTTATAAACTTAAAAATTGCTGTTGAAAATCCGTTAGAAATACACTACATCGCAATAGAAATAACTGATGTAAACGACCATTCACCTACTTTCGCTGACAAAGAAAACATTTTAGAAATCTCAGAGAGCACGCTACCCGGTGCTCAATTTCAGCTCCAGACAGCGTATGATCCCGATTTAGGGATAAACGGAGTTCGGTCATATAAATTAAATCAAAATGAACATTTTGATTTAGAAATAAGAGATAGGGGAGAGGACAAACTGCCTTTCTTGGTATTACAGAAACCTCTCGATAGGGAGCGCAAAGCTCATCATACTTTGATTTTGACCGCTAAAGATGGAGGCAGTCCACCAAGATCAGGAATACTAAACATTACAGTTTCAGTATTAGATATTAATGACAACCGCCCTGTTTTCAGCCAGGACGTATACTCAACCACTCTACACGAAAATGTCGCGGCTGGAACAACTGTGATAAATATACTGGCCACAGACTTGGATGAAGGTCCAAATGGAAATGTTGTGTACTCCTTTGGAAGTCATGTAAGCTCAAAGGTTTACGATATATTTAGTTTAGACAGCACGAAAGGGGAAATTGTGGTTAAAGGTGAAGTAGATTTTGAAAAAACTGCAGTTTACAAGCTGGATGTTCAGGCTAGTGACAATGGGCAACCTCCTATGACTACTGATTGTAGGGTTATTATAAAAATTCAAGATGTAAATGACAACCAGCCGGATATAGAAGTGACATCCTTGTCCAACGTAGTCTCTGAGGATAGTAAGCCTGGCACAGTCATATCACTTATTAGCGTGACAGATGCTGATTCTGGTCTAAATGGCAAAGTGCAATGCACAATATCTGACAATGTCCCTTTCGAACTGAAAACATCAATCCAAGACAACATGTATTCACTGGTAACAAAGGCACGTTTAGATCGAGAGAACCAATCTCATTATGACATCACAATAACAGCATCTGATTTTGGTCAGCCACCCTTATCTGCATTTAAAACACTAAGCTTTGACATATCAGATGTAAATGATAATAGTCCAGAATTTTCTCAAAATCCTCTTGAATTGTATCTGGCCGAAAACAACGCAGCAGGTGCATCTATATTTTCAGTTAGTGCATTTGATAAAGATTTGAATGAAAATGCAGAAATCAAATATCAAATAGTAAGAGGAGATGGAGGTCAGACTGATATGGCTTCTTTTCTAAATATCAACCCTGATAACGGCCATATACACGCACTCAGAAGTTTAGATTATGAAAGTATTAAGAAGTTCCAATTTCATGTGCTAGCCTCGGACTCTGGAAGCCCTTCCCTTAGCTGCAATGTCACGGTAAAAGTGTTTATTCTGGACCAGAACGACAATCCTCCCGTTATCTTGTACCCTGTCAGTGCTAACGGATCTGCAGAGGGAACAGAAGAAATTCCACGCAATGTAAATGCAGGACATTTAGTCACCAAAGTGAGAGCATATGATGCTGATACTGGATATAACGGCTGGTTATTATTCTCTATCCAAGAAGTTACGGATCATACTTTATTCGGACTGGATCGTTATACGGGACAGATAAGGACACTTCGTCCATTCACAGAAACAGACGAAGCCGAGCACAAATTAGTCATTCTTGTGAAAGACAACGGAAATGTTTCTCTTTCGGCAACTGCAACTGTAATAATTAAAGTTGTGGAACCTAAAGAAGCATTTGCTGCGTCCGATCTATCAAGTGCTGTTAAAGACGATGAAGACAATGTCACATTTTATTTGATAATAACTCTGGGCTCTGTGTCGGTGCTTTTTATAATCAGCATCATCGTCCTGATAGCCATGCAATGCTCCAAATCTACAGACTATTCCTCCAAGTACTTGCAAGACACGAACTATGATGGAACTCTGTGCCACAGCATCCAATACAGATCTGGTGACAAAAGATACATGTTGGTTGGGCCCAGAATGAGTATCGGTTCTACAATAGTGCCTGGCAGTAACGGGAATACTTTAGTTGTGCCTGATCGCAGGAGGAGAGCATCTGTTGAGGTAAGGGGCTGATTTAATTCCTAACTCACTGCTGACGTTGCTTCTCGTTTCTTTAATGCGCTGTCTGATCATATGACAACTGTTTGTCGTAGACCAATGCTGAACATACCCTTCTTGTTTGAACGCAACAGCCTGGTGTGTAGGTCTCTGTGTGTCTGGTGGATACGTGCATAATGTCAAAAGGATTGCACAGACTTCGTTCAGAGATGACTATAGGTTGCAGGGTTTCCCGCAGAAAATGAGTTAGTCAAGGTGGTGGTGGTGGCGCTGGTGGGGGTGGTGTTAGATGCTGGTGTGTTGTGCAGTTG
>JAUCNH010000077.1:7638835-7651252 GCA_032353275.1 Sardinella hualiensis | reverse complement strand
CAAGAGACAACGGATCACCTTCACTCAGCAGCAACGTGACCGTGAACATTTTTGTATTGGACGATAATGACAACTCTCCGCAGATATTATACCCAACTCTCGAAGGAAATTCTTTAATGACTGAATTAGTACCAAAAGCTGTGCAAGCAGGTTCTCTGGTGTCCAAAGTAATAGCGGTTGACGCCGACTCCGGGCAAAATGCTTGGCTGTCATACAACATTGTGAAATCTACAGATTCCGTGCTGTTTGTTATAGGTGAACACAGCGGGGAGATCAGGACGCAAAGGGACATTTCGGTCACTGATTCCATGAAACAAAATCTCGTGGTTACCGTGAGGGACAGCGGGAAACCATCTCTTTCTTCAACGTGTTCTGTGTATTTAGTGATATCAGATAATTTAGCAGATGTCCCAGAGTTGAAAGACATGTCCCTTGAAGGAAATGACGCCCAACTTACCTCGTATTTGATTATAGCTTTAGTGTCCGTGAGCACTTTTTTTCTCACCTTCATCATCCTTGCTCTGGCTTTGAGATTTTGTAACAGAAGAAAACCCAGACTTTTGTTTGATGGACCCGTGGCCATTCCAAGTGCCTATCTTCCTCCAAATTACGCAGACGTGGACGGCACCGGGACTATGCGCAGTTGTTACAATTATGATGCTTATCTCACCACGGGGTCCCGCACCAGTGACTTTAAATTTGTCAGATCTTATAATGAAGGAACATTACCAGCTGATTTGACGTTCAGTGAGTCTCCACCTGCCTTTAAAGAGCACAGTGCATCTGGAAACGAGGCTGAACTTTCCTCTCCGGTAAGACAAATGTTCTTTTATTCTTGAGTTGTGCTTTAAAATATGAGGCGTTAGTTTACATTGGCTTTTATAATAATTGTTGCAGTGATTCTCATTTTGTTAAGGTGCACTGTGGTGTATGACTAATTTCATTCATGTTGTGTTTTCTGTGCCATTTGTTTACACTAATCAGCTCCTTCAAAATGTATTGAAGCATCAGAAGCATATTCAGGTCGATAAAAGTAACTGTGTAAGATGATCCTGCTGCGCTTTTAAACCAACACTACACGTTTTAGAGTAAAACAACTGGGCTAGCTACATAAACAGCACATAAAAACGTCCAGACACGTCCTCGACATGGTTGAACATGCTAAATTCTGTTTGTGGGTATAGTCAGAGCTAGCGAAATGTTTTCAAGCATTTGTGTGGTGGATTCTTATCTCTTTATCCGGGACTGTGCATATAAGAGCTGGTGGGAAGAGAGCATGCATTTATCTGTCATTTATTTGTCCATTTATGACCAAAATGGTTTTGAAGATGATGCCAAAATGTTTGTCTCATAGCCTAAAGTTATACCTATAATAGTGTAAAATCGTCCCTTAATGTTGCTTTAATTAACAAATCAGTATACAAAATCTAAACTTAACTGTCACAGGGCCCATATTGTTCTGTCAATTCGACTCTGTGTGTCGCTGTTGACCAGCGTAACCATAAAAGTGTAATCTGCTTTGTACATACCGTTTCCTTTCATAGCTGATGGGTGCAGCGCTGGCTTCGCCTTATGGATACAATTCCTCTTTAATTTGGAGCATAAGTGCCACGTTTTACTTGAGTTGGTAACAGTTAATTGGAAACCAGGCTTTATTTTCCAGTGCGCATGGACCATAGAAGATATTTTGTGATGGGGTTCATGTCACGGTGCTTTGTTTTCTTCGTCATGGTGCACTGTGGTTATGGAGACGTAAGCTATTCTATTCCGGAGGAGATGAAACGCGGATTGGTGATTGGAAACATTGCGAAGGATCTTGGACTTGACGCAAATAAGCTTCATCTTCGGAAGCCGCGCATTGATGCTGAAAGCCATCATAAACGTTATTGTGATATTAATTTGAAGACTGGGGAGTTGGTTGTCGCCGAAAGAATTGACAGAGAGAGTCTTTGTGGAAAGAAAGCATCGTGTCTTTTAAACCAAGAACTGGTGTTAGAAAATCCCTTGGAATTACATCGTATCAATATCCATGTACAAGATGTCAATGATAACATTCCTCAATTCGAGGAAGATTTCATTAAAATGGAGATGAGCGAATCAGCGGGTAAGGGTGCCACTTTCCTGCTGGACGAAGCCCACGATGCGGATATTGGCCAAAACGCAGTTCAGACGTATACTTTACAAAGCAATGAATATTTTTCTTTAAATGTGCATTCAAATAGTTTAGGAGGAAAGTACGGTGAGTTGGTTTTAAATAAAGAACTAGACCGAGAGCAGCAGCAGGAGGTGACGCTGATTCTCACCGCCATTGATGGTGGGACTCCGGCGAAATCGGGTACCGTTGCCATACACATCACAGTGCTGGATGCTAATGATAATGCTCCGGTGTTCAGTCAAGACGTGTACACTGTTAGCCTGTCCGAAAATTCACCCATAGATACTGTTGTAGTGTCAGTGAGGGCGACTGATGTAGACGAAGGGGCAAATGGAGAAATTACATATGCATTCGGTCACATGTCTGCTGACGACAGGAAATTGTTTGGTTTAGATAAAAAGACAGGAGAGATTAGGGTAATAGGCTCCTTAGACTACGAAGAGAGCGCCACTCATGAATTGCGTGTTCAGGCTAAAGATGGGCCGGGACTGACAACATACTGTACCGTGAAAATAGAAGTAACTGATGTGAATGATAATACTCCTGTGATATACTTGAAATCTTTAAATAATCCAATTTCTGAAAGTGTTAAAATAGAAACTGAGGTTGGCATAATTAATGTACAGGACAGAGATTCGGAGAACAACCGTATAGTCCGCTGCTCGCTCCAGCAAGCGGTCCCATTTAAACTTGTACCGTCGATACAAAATTATTATTCTATAGTTACCACCGCCAATTTGGACCGTGAACTCATATCAGAGTACAATGTCACAATAACTGCTACTGATGAGGGCTCCCCTCCCTTATCATCTGTCAAAAATATTCTGATAACTGTTGGCGACATTAACGATAACCCCCCTGCGTTTGAAGAGCAGTTTTATAGAGCTCATGTAGCTGAAAATAACAAACCAGGTTTGTCCATCTGTACAGTAAAGGCCATAGATCCAGACTGGCGACAAAACGGAACTGTTACTTACTCCATTGTAGCAAGTGATTCAAACGGCCAGTCAGTGTCAACATATGTATCTATCAATGGAGATACAGGAGTCATTCATTCTGTAAGATCGTTTGACTATGAACAGTTCAAGAGTTTAAAGGTAAACATTGTGGCGAGAGATAATGGATCACCGCCTCTTAGCAGCAACGCGACTCTTACTGTATTTGTGATGGATGAGAATGACAACACCCCACAAATATTATATCCCTCTCCAGAGGGGAACTCATTTATGACCGAGATGGTGCCAAGGGCAACACAAGGGGGTTCCTTGGTCTCGAAAGTGATTGCTGTGGATTCAGACTCTGGTCAAAATGCATGGCTATCTTACCATATTGTAAAATCCTCGGATCCTAAACTGTTCACAATTGGACTCCACAATGGGGAGATCAGGACGCAAAGGGACATTTTGGATACTGATGGCTTGAAACAAAACCTCATTGTATCAGTTAAAGATAATGGACAACCCTCTTTGTCAGCGACATGCGTTATGTACTTACTCATTTCTGATAACTTGGCCGAGGTTCCTGAACTGAAAGACGTCTCCTATGAGGACAACTCAAAACTCACTTGGTATTTGGTTGTAGCATTAGTGTCGGTCTCCACATTCTTCTTAACTTTCATTATCATCACTCTATCCGTGAGGTGTTGTCATCGAAGAAAGCCTAGACTGTTACTGGACGGTGCTGTGGCTATTCCCAGCGCATATTTGCCTTCTAATTACGCAGACGTTGACGGAACAATGACACTCCGTAGCGCATACAATTATGACGCATACCTCACGACAGGCTCGCGCACCAGCGACTTCAAATTCATCAGTTCTTACAATGACGGGACGATACCTGCAAATCAGATGTCGAGGAAAAGCTCTCTTGATCTATTTGGACCATGTGACGAAAAGGAAACAGAGGTAATGCTTACTTATTTACTAATTCCCATTTTTAATTATTTTACATGCTATGCGAGAGAACGAGTGGTTGGGAATGGTTGTCCTGCCAGACACTATCATCATTTGGTATTTCATCTATTTTGACACAAGAGATGTAGCTACTGTATGCCACTGAGCTAAGCAAAAGTTGCGAACACAAGTTAATAATTTACCTCAGTTTTCTGAGTCGTGCTGTGTAACCTGTGTAACCTCACAGCCTTGTTTTGGCTTCCCATTAGTTATATACAGTAGGCCTACTACATACACGAAGTCATGCAACCAAGTCTGTTGTGCTGATCATGGTATGCTATCCTCTTTTGCGAAATGCAATATCGATTATTAACTCACAGTGTCGCTGTTCACCTACAAGGGAAATTGTGACCTCCCCTCCTACTTGCATTATCTGGTGGTGGGCTACGTTATTGTTTGTGCTACATAAGACTACATTTCGATTCAGGCTTGTAAGGACTGTGTTGTGGCGGCTTGGAATATGCCAGTTGGAGTATTGACATTTTGACAGAATTTTAACCGGCACTGCACGTTTGGTTGTCGACGAGGTTGTGACCATGGATATATTGCGTCTGGTTTTCTTTCTCTTCGTGGCGCACGGTGTGTGTGGAGATCTGAGCTATTCCATTCCGGAGGAAATGAAAAGGGGGTCTGTAATCGGAAATCTCGTCAAGGATCTTGGACTTAATATTAAAAGTTTAAATGTTCGAAAGGCGCGTATAGACAACGAAGGTAACAGCAAACGTTTTTGTGACATTAATCTCAGAAGTGGGCAATTGATAGTAGCCGACCGAATCGACAGAGAGGAGTTATGCTCAGACAAGATATCATGTGTTCTTTCCGTAGATATAATGCTTGAGAATCCTTTGGAGCTACATCGTATTAATATCCTTATTCAGGATGTCAATGATAATTCACCAGTTTTCCCAAAGGAGATTTTCAAATTAGAAATCAGTGAGAATGCCATGAAAGGTGCACTCTTTCGCGTAGACGAGGCTCATGATGCAGACATAGGACAGAATGCTGTTCAGAGCTACTCCCTCGAGAAGAATGACAATTTTGTTCTGGCTGTTCGGACTAAAACTGATGGTGTGAAATACAGTGAATTAGTCTTAGATAAAGAACTAGACCGTGAAAAACAACAGGAGATAAAACTGACCCTTACTGCCGTCGATGGTGCAAGTCCACCGAAAACCGGCACCGTAGCTATTCATGTCACAGTACTGGATGCTAATGACAATGCCCCAGTCTTCAGTCAGGAACTCTATACTGCATCCTTGCCCGAGAATACTCCTGTAGGTACCGCAGTGGTAACAGTTAATGCATTAGATGCAGACATAGGAGCAAATGGGGAAGTCACGTATGAATTTATCCGCATTTCTGATAAAGCCAGAAGAGCATTTTCTTTAAATGAAAAGACAGGGGAAATTACAGTAATTGGACCAATAGATTATGAGGAAGAGTCCAAATATGAAATACGCATTCAGGCGAAGGACGGATATGGTCTAACATCTGACAGCAAAGTAACCATAGAAATCACTGACGTGAATGATAATGCCCCTGTGATATTTCTGAAATCTCTGAATAGCCCCGTGCCAGAAAACGCGCCACCTGGCACGGAGGTAGGCATTATAAACGTGCAAGACCGTGATGCTGATAACAACAGACTGGTCCGTTGCGCAATTCAACAAAATGTCCCTTTTAAACTTGTACCATCCGTCAAAAACTACTTCTCTCTAGTGACAACAGGTGAACTGGATCGTGAATTAACTTCCGATTATAATATTACTATAACTGCTACTGATGAGGGGTCTCCACCTCTCTCCTCCTCGAAAACTGTACATTTATCTGTTGCGGATGTAAACGATAATCCACCTGTATTTCAGGAAAAGTCTTACAGTGCGCATATAACCGAAAACAACAAACAGGGCTCTTCCTGTTGCACAGTGACTGCTAGGGATCCTGACTGGAGGCAGAACGGAACCGTAATGTATTCTCTTTTACCAATGGAAGTGAATGGTCTGCCCGTGTCTTCTTTGCTGTCTGTCAATGGAGACACTGGCGTAATTCAGACAGTGCGTTCCTTTGATTATGAACAGTTCAAAAACTTTCAAGTTCATGTTTTGGCCAGGGATAATGGTTCGCCGCCCCTCAGTAGTAATATCACAGTTAGTGTTTTTATAGTCGATGTGAATGACAACCCTCCCCAAATATTATACCCAGCGCCTGAGGATAACTCATTCATGACTGAGTTTGTGCCAAGAGCTGCGCATGCTGGCTCTCTGGTGTCTAAAGTTATCACCGTAGATGCAGACTCTGGACAGAATGCATGGCTTTCATACAGCATCGTCAAGTCAACGGTCCCAGGACTTTTCACAATCGGCGTGCACAGTGGGGAGATCAAAACGGAGAGAAACATTTTAGAATCGGATGCCATGAAACAGACCGTTACTATCGCAGTGAAAGATAATGGACAACCTTCTCTTAGTGCGACATGCACAGTGTATTTGCTCATTTCAGACAACTTGGCTGAAATTCCTGAACTAAAAGATGTACTTTATGAGGATAACGGTTCCAAGCTCACCACTTATTTGATTATTGCATTGGTGTGCGTGTGCACGTTTTTCTTCACATTCATTATCATCACTTTAGCTGTCAAGTTTTGTCACCGGAGAAAGCCCAGGCTGTTGTTTGATGGAGCCGTCGCCATTCCCAGTGCGTATCTCCCTCCAAATTACGCAGATGTGGATGGAACTATGACGCTGCGAAGCGCTTATAATTATGACGCGTACCTCACCACTGGATCACGCACCAGCGACTTCAAATTTGTCAGATCTTACAATGATGGGACTCTACTTGCTGACCAGACTCTGAAAAAGTCTTCTACTGCGGATGAGCCGTTCGGACCCTGTGACGAACCAGAAGCTCTCCAACAGGTAATAAATATTCCATGGTTGTTGCTGCGTTGTAGGTGATGCAAAGGTGCTAAAAGGTTTCTAGTCAATGATAACAGCCTTTTCCATATTATCATGGAGACAGGAGGTGTTTTGGCATTCTATGTTGTGTTCAAATATATTGCAGACTGCGCACATTTATTTCCATATAAGTAGTCACCATGGCCCTTATTCAGATCTGGTGCTATTTTAGTTTGGTTTGGTGTCACGGTGGCTGTTCCAAACCCAAATAGTGACCATTGCTGACTTTTCATTTTCAAGTCTAACTGCAGTGTGCAGGTAGAAACTCACAGTGTCGCTGTTCATCTATGGTGAATTAACCTCCCTGTTAACCTCCACCCACAACTGCATAGTCCCGCATCTTTGTTTTCCGCCATCATGTTTCTTTATAATTCACAATTTTCCCGTGTACAAGAGCTGGGCAACGCAGGATATACCACATTTGCTTGGATATGAGGTCATATTTTCAATTTCATTGGAACATGATTTTCCAGAGGGCTGCCGTGGATATGTACGTTTGTTTCGGACTATGTATTGTTATTTTTCAGAGCGCATATGGGGACATAAGCTATTCTATTCAAGAGGAACTGAAACGCGGGTCAGTTATTGGCAATGTTGCCAAAGATGTTGGACTTGATTCGAAAAGGTTGGCCTCTCGCAAGGCCCGCATCGACACTGAAGGTAACAATAGACGCTATGTTGATATTAATCTTGGAACCGGGGAGTTGACAGTGGCTGACCGAATTGACAGAGAGGAGCTGTGCTCTGAAAAGCTCTCCTGTGTGCTTAACTTCGAGTTGATGTTTGAGAATCCATTAGAACTACATCGCATTTCAATTCAAGTGCTGGACGTCAATGATAATTTCCCAGCATTTCCTAAAGAGCTGATTAGACTAGAAATTAGCGAACATGCCGTTAAAGGCGCCGCTTTCCGTGTTGATGAGGCATATGATGCCGACATAGGGCAGAACTCAGTGCAGACATACGGCTTAGACAAGAATGGGCATTTTGTTCTGGCTGTCCGCACAAAGAATGATGGGGGAAAATATAGTGAATTGATTTTGGATAAAGAGCTAGACCGTGAGCAGGAACAAGAGTTGACTTTGGTTCTGACTGCTATTGATGGTGGCACACCACCACGGTCGGGTTCTGTAACCATTCATATTACTGTGCTGGATGCAAACGATAACGCCCCAGTGTTCAGCCAGGAGGTGTACAAAGCCTCGCTACCAGAAAATTCGCTTCCGGATACGGTGGTAGTGAAAGTGAGCGCTACAGATGCGGATGCAGGGGCAAATGGTGAAGTCACATATGAATTCAGTCGTATCTCTGAAAAAGCCAGGAAGCTATTTGCTCTAAATCAGAAAAGTGGCGAGATAACAGTAATAGGGCCAATAGATTATGAAGAAGAGTCCAAATATGAAATTCGCATCCAGGGAAAAGATGGAACTGGGCTCACATCTGATACAAAAGTATCAATAGAAATTATTGATGTAAATGACAACGCTCCTGTTATTTTTCTGAAATCTCTAAATAGCCCAGTGCCAGAGAATGCGCCACCAGGTACGGAGGTCGGCATAATTAACGTCCAGGACAGAGATTCAGAGAGTAACAGACAGATCCACTGTTCGATCCAACAAAATGTCCCATTTAAACTTGTGCCATCGATCAAAAACTATTTCTCTCTGTTTACTACAGGCGAGTTAGACCGTGAATTAATAACTGATTATAATATCACAATAACAGCTACCGATGAGGGGTCTCCACCTCTCTCCTCTTCTAAAACAGTGCAGTTGTCTGTTGCTGATGTGAACGATAACCCACCTGTGTTTGACAAGCAGTCTTACATTGCCCATGTGACAGAAAATAATAGCCAGGGGTACGCTGTGTCCTCCGTAACCGCAAGAGATCCCGACTGGAGACAAAACGGTTCTGTGTTTTATTCTCTCTTGCCCGGGGAGGTGAATGGCTTCCCGGTGTCATCTCTACTCTCAGTGAACGGAGACACTGGCGTTATTCATGCAGTGAGATCTTTTGATTATGAGCAGTTTAAAGACTTTAAAGTGCAAGTGCTAGCTAGAGACAACGGTTCTCCTCCACTCAGCAGTAATGTGACTGTGAGTGTCTGTGTAGTAGATGTGAACGACAACTCTCCGCAGATATTATACCCAGCACCTGATGGTAGCTCTTTAATGACCGAGCTGGTACCCAGAGCTGCGCAGGCGGGATCTCTCGTTTCCAAAGTTATCGCAGTGGACGCAGACTCTGGACAGAATGCCTGGTTGTCATATACTATAGTCAAAGCTACTGACCCAGGACTTTTCTCTATCGGTGTCCACAGTGGAGAGATCAGGACACAACGAGATGTTTTGGAGACGGATGCTATGAAACAAAACCTGATTGTTGCAGTGAAAGATAACGGACAGCCCTCTCTTTCCGCCACTTGCACAATGTATTTACTCATATCAGACAACCTGGCTGAAGTTCCTGATCTGAGAGATTTGTCGAAAGAGGAGAACAGTTCCAAACTCACGACATATTTAATCGTGGCACTGGTGTCCGTATCCACTTTCTTTTTAACTTTCATCATCATCATTTTGACTGTAAAACTTTGTAATCGGAGAAGTCCGAGACTGCTGTTTGACGGAGCCGTCGCCATTCCGAGTGCTTACCTTCCTCCAAATTACGCAGACGTGGATGGCTCTGCAACCCTTCGCAGTGCTTATAACTACGACGCATATCTTACCACCGGATCGAGAACCAGCGATTTTAAATTTGTGAGATCTTACAATGATGGGACGCTCCTGGCAGACGACACTCTGAAAAAGAGCTCATCTACAACAGAGGAGCTTTTTGGATTCGGCGATGATGGCAATAGTCTTACCCAGGTAATAAAACCTTTTAATTTCCACAACTATTCTACTGTTACTTATTTCAAGGGACTCTTGGTTTGTTTTGTTTTGTTTTGTTTAGGCTACTAACAAAGGTCCCGAAACATACTTTTTTGTTGACTATTTATGGAGTTGTCATTGTGCATTGTACTTGCCTATAGTGTATTCATTTGATTTGTTTAGGCGTTATGGAAGTATATCAATCTCTTCCAGTGCGTAAAAAAGCAACTTGTCATTCATCAACAGTCTGACTACTACCTACATTAAGCAGAAAGACAACACACCGGGCATGTACACCTGGGAAACAATGTTGACTGTCTGACAGACATAACTAATCAATTCTCTCTCTCTGTCTCTCTCTCTCTGTCAGTCTCCCTGCATCTTCTCATTCTCCCTATCCCTCACGCCCATCTCTCTGGTGACCAGGGGTATGCCTGCTGATATCCTAATTCAGAGGCACCTTCACACAGATGAATACAAATGCCATTCGGCCTCTCTCACTCACTCCCTTTCACTCACTTTCTCTCTCTCTCTCTCTCTTACTCTAACTTTCTCTTGCTTTCTCCCTATCTCTGTTTGAATTTAACTTCTTTTTCCTCTTTCCTTTTCCCATTCCCTCTAACTACCTCTCACTCTTTCTCTCTCTCTCTTTCTCTCTCTCTTTACCTCTGTCACAGATGGCTTCATGCTGATCCAGCAGAAAAGTTCATCCCCAGCAGCTGAGACATGTCAGTGAAGGCCCAGGCGGGTGCGTGCAGTCACCTCGCTGTCCCGCACACCCCATGAGATCACGCCCAACAGAGAGGAGGTGAGGAAGGACACAGTCTGGCCGCCCTTCCCATACCAGGGGAAATTATTTTTCTATCGCCTCCAGTGGAGGCCCTCCATGGATTAGTTGTCACAGACACACTCAGGTTTGGAATCCATGTGAAATGTGTAGCTAGGAAATGGTATAAATGCCATCATCACAAAACCAGTGTAAAAACAGCAACATAGTAGGGCAAAAAAAAAAAAAAACAATTAATTAACATATTTGACATAATGTATTTTCATGTATTTCTATCCAGGCTTGTGGCATTGCACTCCAGTCCAGGTCTCAGACTGGAACCAGTCTTGACTTGAGGTCTGATGAGTTGACCTGTGTACTTGACTGGGCTTTTTGACTACTTCTGATTGACTCAAAAAGGAGATTAGGATTGTTTTCTTTCTTTCTTTCTTTCGTACTTCTTCTCTTACCTGCTGTATTCTGGATGTCCTTGGGCTGCCTACATGAACACGTAACAAACATCCCCCCATGCATTGACTGCTGTTCCAACACAAATAGTAACCTATACTCTGATCAGTATTGATTCATAGTTTGTAAGAAAAACAGAAAGAGAACAAGATGGTTCAAAGTAGAAAGCATGTTCACCTCTAAAGAAACCTTAAGGCCAGTCCTCAGCTGACAAAGAAGATAATCCCAAAATGTGGATACTGAAAACTGTGGCCAGGGGAAATAATTGATATCTGTTTTGTTGCATCTATCTAGTAGTCGATTCTTCGGTTGAGAAAATCTAGAAACTTTTAGCCGTTACCTTTCAAGGTGAAAAAAAGCTTTCATCAGGGCAGTTGTACTACATGAGCTGTTGAACTCTGGACAACGGAACACCACAGCAATTGAATAACACACTAATTTTTCCTCTACGATCACCCACGGATACATTACTGTATATTTGCCCAGTTGTAATTCACCATTCCAAAGTACAGACAAGGGAATGAGAGTAGATATTTGTTGCATCTGTTAAATACTTTGTGGGTGGGAAGGCTATGTTCCACATTCCACCTGTATGTCAAATAGGGCAACAGCTGGTGCTTTTGCTTCAGTGATCAGGCCCATATGATTGCATTAAGTAAATACTTCGAAATAATAGTGGCATACAAAAAAAAAATCATCTGCTGCTCAGTGACTGTAGAAACATAATGAGGTGACCCTGACCTTCGTTCAGTGGAGCGCCGCATCATCACAGCGAGTCAGCAAGGTGAAAATGGGGTGAATATGTTCCCGCGAAAGCCACCAGTCACAAGTTGAGAGACAGAAAGGGAGAGAGAGAGAGAGAGAGAGAGAAAATCTGCAAGTGAAGGAAGATAATACATCTATTTCTGTCTAAAGGGAGGAAGACAGAGGCCCTGGAGTGCGCAAAGCCTCTCCCTATGGCTGAGATTGATAGAGAAGAGTGAAATATGCATATTAAAAAAAATGAAATATGCATATTTTTCTTTTTTTTTCAAAAGAAGAATGGATTTGTCATCTCTCCTCTCTCCTCATTACTTAAATGTCACGCGTTTCATAAACCACAGGCTCCGGCGGAGGTATCCGCAGGCAGGAAATGACACGCCAGCTTCCTCAGAGGGAGAAATGTGTCAGGGGGAAAGAAAAAGGTCACGGCCAGCCTTGTCTGCACTCGCTTGGAAATCACTGTTTGCTCTGGGCAAATGCAGATGTCACA